>OY757014.1:149716257-150128757 GCA_963580285.1 Lucinisca nassula
CCCACAACCTATATTTTAGAGCAGAAATAAGAAAAATAAGGTTTACCCCCTGTAAACCCCAGTTTTACTATATAAAAGTGGGGTTCAAGGGGGGTCAAAATTATATAGGCGTGTTTTCGTGATGTGGTCCAGAAAACACGTACACTCCACATTCCTCAGTTCTGGTGGTGTATTCCTTGCTTCCAAAGGATAACCCTTTTAGAACATATTTGACGTCAGTACAGCTGGTGTCTGGGAATGTGTTGCGGCCGTAAAATATCTCCCTGTCCTACATCATAGTGTAGTTTATATTTTCCTGTCCTTTGGGATACTTGGTTCCACTGTGGAATTTTGAAAATATTTGGGGTGTCACTGATGAGGCCAAATTGGCCGAAACTAGCTAGTCTGGCCAAGAAAACATGTACCTTTCATATTTCTCAGTTCTGTGGTGTTATTCCTTGCTTCCAAAGTATAACCCTTTTAGAACATATTTGACTTCAGTACAGCTGGTGTCTGGGAATGTGTGGTGGCCGTAAAAGTCTCCCTGTCCTACATCATAGTGTTGTTTATATTTTCTTGTCCTTTGGGATCAATGGTTCCATTGTGGAATTTTGAAAATATTTGTGGTTACTGATGAGGCAAAATTGGCCGAAAATAGCAAGTCTGGCCCAGAAAACATGTACACTACATATTTCTCAGTTCTGTCTTCCAAAGTATAACTATTTTTAGAAAATATTTCATTTTTGATTGTGGTTTTCCTGGGCCTCTACTTTTATAATTATTTATAGATTGTTTAGGGTTTTGATTTTCTTTTATTATTATTTAAACTGGCTCTTTAGTTTGGTTGCTATGGCCCGTTACAGTTCCCACAGACATTAAAATTGAAAAATGTCATATACTGCAAAGCCTTTCCTGATTTTTCGTTTAAACAAATCATAGAAATGTTCTTGAGCAATCTTCCGTTTGATTTAGGCCTACTGCTTTATTTAATCGGTAGCGACGGAAACCAAAATGCACCCCCACCCCCCCCCCCACACCCCCCCCCCCCCAAAAAAAAAAAAAAAAAACAAAACACAACGAATGATAAAATATGAAATTATAATAATAATAATTGTAAATAAATAAAAAAAAAAAAAAAATCAAAATATAGTTAAACTTCAAAATCATCTCCTCTGAAAGCATATGCTGTATGAGGCCGAGAATGTATAGTAATATTAACCATATTAGCCTTTTAATACATAAAAAATAAATAAATCAGGAGATGATTAGTATAAGCGTTTCGCTTGTTTTCAAATCCTGTCATTGTAAATTGTACATGTACTGTTCGAATTGACTTGTCGAATGAAATGAATAAATATTGTTTAAACCAAATAAATAAATAAACAAATTAAAAATGCATACTTAAAATAATATCCTCACAAACAATATGTTCTTTATTGCCATAATTGTCTGTTACAGATTTTGTATTTGTGTGTGTGTGTGTTTTCTTTTTTTATGAAAATCGGGCTCTTTACTTTGGTTGCTATGGCAACTTAGAGTTTAATGGGGGAACATTGGACAATTTTATTTACTGCAAAGCAATAGCAGATATTTGACATTTTTTTATAGAAGTGTCCCTTGCATAATCTGCTAGCAGTCAGGTTTTCTTTTTTTAATATAGAGCTCCGGATTAATATGGGCTGGATCAATAAATATTATTTGACTTACTCTTGACAACTTTAAATTTTAGACTCTTGAAAATCTACACCTGGACAGCATATGGGTAACATAAGTGTTACAGTACAGAATTAATGTCGTGGTTTACAGCTTGCTGATTTATTCTTTTCTATAAACTCTCATGTTACTTCTCTCCATAGATGTCGCAATGTAAAACACATGTCAAATATTTCAATAAAACGCTTGAAGCCTCAAAGTTAATACTATTGTGTTTTTGTTAAAAATTCGATGGTTAATTTTTAAAATAATTTGTTAGCAATGATACTTAGGTTGGCAGGCCTCTACTTAGGTGTTTCAAGCTGCTATGGTTTGTTGAAATACATGGTTCAGTGGGCAGGTCCCACCCGAGCTCAGGTGAGCACGGTTATCCAATTGGACACTTGTTTCCTTTTAAAACCATTTGAAAATATAGAATCTTATTTTGCATTCAGATGTCTATGCCAGGCAAGGCTGATATTTGCATCACAAAAACACGCCTATATAATTTTGACACCATTGAACCCTCCGATTCTTTGAAGGTGTGTGCAAAAGGCTCTTTCAATTGAAACTCCTGTCCCTGCTGACCCCCAAGACAGGGTTGACTGAATGTGTCTAATAACAATGTACAAGAATATATGTGATTGTAGGATGGGGATTTGGAAGGTTTCTGAGATATATGGCCTATTATTAAGTGGAGTCTTATCATCAGGAACAAGAATATATATGGTTTAGGGGTGGGGATCTGAACGGTTTCTGAGATATATGGATTTTAATGAAGTAAATGGGTGGGGCATGGCCCGTGGCACCCCAGGGGCCCCCATGCTGGTGTCACTGTTTGCGTCTTATCATAAAGAACAAGAATATATATGGTTTAGGGGTGGGCTTTGAACAGTTTCTCAAATATATGGTCTTTTGTGAAGTCGAGGGGTGGAGTGTGGCCCGGGCACACCTTGGGTGACCTGACCCCTAGGTTGGTTTCACTGAATGTGTCTTATCATAAGGAACAAGAATATATATGGTTTTGGGGGCGGGGATCTGTAAGGTTTCTGGAATATTTAGCCTTTTATGAAGTGGAGGGGGTTGGGCATGGCCCCCGCACATCCCGGGGGACCCCAAAGTTGGTGTCACTGAATGCGACTTATCATAAGGAACGAGAATATATATGGTTTAGGGGTGGGGATCTGTAAGGTTACTGGGATATTGGGCCTTTTATGAAGTGGAGGGGGTGGGGCATGGCCCCCGCACATCCCAGGGGACCCCCAGGTTGGTGTCACTTAGTCCATCTTATCATAAGGAACAAAAGTATATATGGTTTAGGGGTGGGCATCTCAATGGTTTCTGAGATAAACTAGAGCTGTCAGAGGATCTGACTATAGGCCCGCTTCAGCGCTGTCAGAGAAGAAAGTTATTTAAGCTGCAGAGAAAACAGTTATGAACAAGAAATAACTGTTGAAAATTTTACATTATCTGGAAAAACTCTAAGAGTTGTGAGCCCTTGTCCCTCATTTCAATGAGCATGATACATTACCAGAATGTCCATGTTTATACTAAATTTCATCTTCCATTTTTCAATGTTCAAAGGGTAATAACTCCTAAAGTAGGCAAATCAGAGTCAGGGTTCCTGCGCTCTGCACATTGTCTCATGGTGCTTTACACTTGTGTGAAGTGTCATGAAAATATCTCAAATGGTTTGTGAGTTATGGAGCCGACACAGTCAAAATTGCCTTTTTAAATGTTCAAAGGGCAATAACTCCTAAAGTAGGCAAACCAGAGTTATGGTTCCTGCACTCTGCACATCATCTCAAGGTGCTTTTCATTTATTTGAAGTTTCATGAAAATATCAGAAACGGTTATGGAGCGGACATAGTTAAAATTGCCATTTTTTAATATTCAAAAGCCTATAACTGAAAAAGTAGACAATCCAGAGTTGGGTTCCTGCGCTCTGCACACGTAATATGGTGCTTTGCATTTGTGTGAAGTTTCATAAAATTATCTCAAACGGTTTTTGAGTTATCGAGCAAAGACGGCTAAAATTGATATTTTTCAATATTCAAAGGGAAATAACTCAAAAATTAGGCAATCCAGAGTTATGGTTCCTGCACTCTGCACACCATCTCATGGTGTTTAATGTTTGTGTGAAGTTTCATGAAAATATGTGAATGGGTTTTAAAGTTATGGAGCGGACACGAAAATTGTTAACAGACACAGACAGACACACAGACAGACACACAGAAAATACGAAAACCAGAGTTATGGTTCTTGCGCTCTGCACATTGTCTCATAGTGCTTAACATTTGTGTGAAGTTTCATGAAATTATCTCAAACTGTTTTCGAGTTATGAAGCGGACACTGTTAAAATTGCCATTTTTCAATGTTCAAAGGGCAATAACTCCAAAAATAAGCAATGCAGAGTTATGGTTCCTGCGCTCTGCACATCGTCTCACAGTGCTTAACATTTGTGTGAAGTTTCCTAAAAATATCTCAAACGGTTTTCGAGTTACGAAGCGGACACAATTAAAATTGCCATTTTTCAATGTTCAAAGGGCAATAACTCCAAAAGTAGGCAATCCACAGTTATAATTCCTTCGCTCTGCACATTGTCTTATGGTGTTTAACATTTGTGTGAAGTTTCATGAAAATATGTTAAGCAGATACAAAGTTATGGAGCCAACACAAATTAACGGAATCACGGAATTACGGAATTACGGAAAATGTTCAAAGGGCAATAACTCCAAAAGTAGGCAATCCACAGTTATAATTCCTTCGCTCTGCACATTGTCTTATGGTGTTTAACATTTGTGTGAAGTTTCATGAAAATATGTTAAGCAGATACAAAGTTATGGAGCCAACACAAATTAACGGAATCACGGAATGACAGAAGGACATGGCAAATCCAATATAGACCCACTTTTTCAAAGCGGGGCTATAATAACATTTTATGAAGTGGAGGGGGTGGGGTATGTCCCCGGCACATCCCGGGGGACCCCAAGGTTGGTGTCACTTAATGCATCTTAGCATAAGGAACAAGAATATATATAGTTTAGGGTTGGGATCTGAATGGTTTCTGAGATAAATGGCATTTTATGAAATAGAGGGGGCAGGGCATGTCCCCGGCACATCCCGGGGGACCCCAAGGTTGGTGTCACTTAATGCATCCTATCATAAGGAACAAGAATATATGTGGTTTAGGAGTTGGGATCTGTAAGGTATCTGAGATATAAGGCATTTTATGAAGTGGAGGGGGCGGGGCATGACCTGGCACAACCTAGGGGACCCCCAGGTTGACACAAAAGCATATGGCTGAGAGAAGTTTATTCAAGGAACATGTGTATGTAAGTTTTGTCAAAATATCTGCAATGACTTGGCAGTAAATGCCATTTTTCAGTTTTCCCCATTTTAAGTCAATGGAAACTCTAAGTTGCCATAGCAACAAAACTAAAAGGCCAAATTTCATAAAAAACACAAAACCTGTAAAGGCAAATATGGTGAATATTTTCATGAAGTCTCAGCCTCCTAGAGCAATTGGTGTCTGAGGAGATGATTTTTTAAGTATTTTTTTTTTCTATTTTTTTGCAGTTTGGTTTCCATGGCAACCAATAAAAATGAGCAGAAGGCCTAAAATCATACGGCAGATAGTAGATTGCCTATGGAACATTTCTATGTAAGTTTTGTCAAAATATCTGCAGAGGCTTGGCCGTAATTGCCATTTTTCTATTTTCCCCATTATAAGTCTATGGAAACTACAAGTTGCCATAGCAACCAAACTAATGAGCCGATTTTCATAAAAAACACAAACTTTCAATCCCCCGGCCAAAGGATGCTACAGATAAAATTTGGGCCCAATCGGCCCAGGGGCTTTAGAGAAGATGTCCTTTGAAAATGTTGACGTCATAGGACAGACGACGACGCCGACGACGACGACGCCGACGACGACGACGACGACGACGACAACGACGACGGACAACTGCCTATCCTATAAGCTCCCCCGGAGCCTTCGGCTCTGGTGAGCTAAAAAGTTATTGATTTTATATTGGGCTTGTTGAATTCAGTTCTGCTCCGGTGTGAAGGCGATAGACCACATCGTTGCATTTGAACAACATACCTACCCATGAGGCAAATGCATCACAAAAACACGCCTATATAATTTTGACCCCCTTGAACCACACTTTTATATAGTAAAATAGAAGTGGGGACAATGATCAAGAATTGATACAATCAACCCACAGCTCCCATCAGAGACAACAAAGGGAAAGACACACAAACATACAACAACAGACCCTAATGGAAACACCAACAGCGGAAAGCCAAAAGGGCAGTTACTTTCCCACAAAATGGGCAATAGGCTATCCAAAATAAAATAAAACACAAGCGACACAAACACCCAAAGACAAACTATAACAAAAATAAACCGCGACTGGGGTTTGAGGGGTAAACCTTATTTTTGTTATTTCTGCTCTTAAATATATATTTTGAGCAGAAATTAGAAAAATATCACATTTTTTGTCAACATAAAAAAAATTGTCGACTTAAAAAAATTTTTTTTTTTCGGCGGTAGTGTTTACAATGCATTTGTATAGGCGAGTTTTCGTAATGAAAAGGTTATTGACTTTATATGTGGCTTGGTGACTTCAATTCTGCTCCGTTGTGAAGGCGATAGGCCTCCTCGTTGTATTAGAACAACATACCTACCCATGAGGTATTTAGTCACTGGTATTCTCATGATGACAATTTGATATCTCGATCCCTGTCCGCCCCCGCCCATCGGGGCTTGAAGAAATAGAATGGGCTTCGTGATGCTTCCACGCAGAGCTGAAACCGACCCGCACACGACTACAGGTAAACCGCTTAGAGGAACTAAGCCTGCCCAGGCAAAGAGGTGCGAGTCGGACCGTCCATTGGTTTCATAGGGCGGCGGGACTTGAGATGTCATTTCATCTCAATGTCGGGTAAAAGTCCAACAAAATTGGAAGCAATGTCTCCAAAATGACCTTTGAGGGCACGTCAAACCTCAAATCAAAGAAACAAACAAAATCTCGATCCCTGTCGCCAAAAAAGCCAATGCCATCCCAGTTTTATACATGTACATGCTTCAAACATAAAATGTGGGTGCCCGCTTCAGTGAGACGGGTTTTAACGAGCATTCGTAATCTATGTTTGAGCAGGAATAAGAAGAATAACACATACCTCTGAAAACCCCATTTTTCTCTATATAAAACTGTATATATCTTGTGCCCACATTGCACAACATATATCTTGTGCGGACAACATAATATCTTGCACGCACAACTTATTATCTTGTTCACACAACATAAAATCTTGTGCGCACAAGATATTATCTTGTTCGCACAACATAATATCTTGTGCGCACAAGATATGCGCACAACATATTATGTTGTCTGCACAACATAGATCTTGTGCAGACAACATAATACATGTATCTTGTGCGCACAATGTACTATCTTGTTCACACAACTTAATATCTTGTGTGGACAACATAATATCTTGTTCGCACAACATATTATCTTGTGCGAACAAGATAATATCTTGTTCGCACAACTTAATATCTTGTTCGCACAACATTGCATGCCCTTCCCGGTTTCTGGAGTTTTGGATGTGTGAAAGGTTTCGCTATGTCACACGAGTTTTGTCGTAAAGTTATCTTGTTCGCACAACTTAATATCTTGTTCGCACAACATTGCATGCCCTTCCCAGTTTCTGGAGTTTTGGATGTGTGAAAGAATTCGCTAAGCCACACGAGTTTTATCGTAAAGTGCCGTGATGCGCTCACCACAAGCCACGGCGGGTTTTGCTTTATCTCAAGGCCTTCGTGTATGGATTGTGTTACAAAAATAAACTGTAGACTGTACCCGCCCGAAGCTCTTGAATGTATGTGGAAGCTTACACTTGTCATTATTGGATTTTAGTGCGATTTCACTATCAGGAATAGAAACTCAGACTAGATGATGATTCTAAACTTAATATCATTGGTCTCCCATGAACTATATCTCGTCAACATCACGTGCACAAGTCCTCGAAATGAACAGCCTCTTAACCCCACTTCATATAGAGAAAACTGGGGTTTACGGTGGGGGTGGATATTATTTTTCTTATTTCTGCTCCAAGACATAGGTTGTGGATACTCGTTAGAACCGCCTCATTGAGGCGGTTCTAACGAGCACCAACAACATATGTTTGCAGTATAAATAAGAAAAATATCACGGATTTTCATCAGAAAATTAGCAATTTTGGAGATGTGAAAAAAAATGCCCTATGTCACACGGGTGTGTTATCGTAATGAATATAAACCCTCAGCATTGTTATTTCATATTTTCTGTCTCACACGGCATGTCCAAACCCATGTCTAAAGGGCGCCTCAGTCTGTTCTTGGCTGTTTAATCCATTTAGTACCGGAAACCCCTAAAGGGATACTTGGCAAAAAGTGCAGGCCCAGATCAAGGCCTACACAGTTTGCAAAATGCCCAGCCAGTTTCTAAATAGATTTTGAAGAAAACACAACCTGACACCACTAAATTTAAAATGGACTCCTACTATTTATAAAGAGGAAAATTCTATTTGGTACAAAAAGGGTTAATTGTACCTTAACACGTCCTTTGGAGCGGAAAAATGTTATCTGTGACTTCATAAAAGTAAATAATATATTTTCTAGTCCTTTTTGACCATTGATTTCATTGTGGAATTTTGAAAAAAATTTTGTCATTGAAGAGCCCAAATTGACCGAAACTTCACGGAAAAGCTTACCCAAAACGAAGCCAATCACGAACAAAACACCATTACGTGCACAATCACAGGATGCAAAGTTTGTCCCCGTTACCACAATTTAAACCTTGACCTGCTGAAAATTTAAATATGCCACACCCACTACCGATAATCAACCAATCAGATTACTAGATGCAAATTATTGCGACAAATTCATAACCTGAAAGACAAGCAATGAAGATCCTGTGCAGATGGCTTCTTCTTCAGAAGCCATCTGATCTGGATCTACATTTTTTGAAAGTTAAGACATATCTGGGCTCAGCAGGACAAGGGTTAAGGCATTTTAGAGATTTGATTTCAATTTCTGGGACTTTTACGCGACATTGACACCTAAAGCCCTTCCGTCCAATGAACCAAAAGAGTTTATATATACATGTACGTTGGCCCCCGACGATCGGGGCTTGAAGAAATAGATTGGCTGCATGATGCTTCCACGCAGAGCTGAAACCCAACGCACATGAGTACTGGTCAACCGCTTAGAGGATCTAAGACTGCCCAGGCAAAGTGGGGCGAGTCGGCCCGTCCATGCATATGAACCCTTTTGGTTTCATTGGGCGGCAGAACTTGAGATGTCAATGTCGGGTAAAAGTCCAACGAAATTGGAAACGTCTTCAAAATGGCCTAAATAGTGTTGACGGGGTCGTTATATTCCAAATCATACATAAACATGTACATTGACGCTCCGACTCGCATCACTTTACCCGGGCAGTGTTAGAACTAAGCCGTTTACAGTATTCATGTGCGGTCGGTTTCAGCTCTGTGTCGAAGCACCATGCAGCCCAATCTTTTTCTCCTAGCCCCGATGGGCGGGGACCTACAGGATGCAAACTGAAGATTGGGCCTTTATATGGTATAAAAGACGAAACTTCGATTAAAAGAGCAATCGCCCACTGTTCACTTATTCATGTAAAAGCTGAACAAGGTCAAATGAAACAAACATACCTCAATTCGTGCTATCGTTCGGCCCCGCCCATCGGGGCTTGAAGACATAAATGGGTTGCATGATGCTTCCACGCAGAGCTGAATCCGCCCACACACGAGTACTGGTAAACCGCTTCGAGGCTTCGAGGCGACAGGGCTTGAGGTGTCATTTCATCTCAATGTCGGGTAAAGGTCCCACACAATTGGAAGCAGCGTCTCCAAAATGACATATACAGTGTTGACAAGGACGTTTAACCTCAAAACAAACAAACAAACCTGCTATCTTTATTGTCACATTCATCACATAAACAGGTCTATGTAATAACACACCTACTCTTATTTCTTCTCTAACACATAGGTTGGGGGCAATTTCCAGAACCGCCTCATCGAGGCGATTCTAAAAATTACACACAACATATATTTTTAAGATCAAATAAGACAACAATCCTAAAACATTACGAACACACGCCTATACAAATACAGTGAAAACTTTACCGACGAAAAACGAACATTTTAAGATGAAAAATCGTGATTTTTTTTTCTTATTTCTGCTCAAAATATAGATTGTGGGTACTCGTTAGAACCGCCTAATGGAGGCGGTTCTAACGAGTACCCAAAATCTATATTTCAGAGGAGAAAAAAAAATGTTTACCCCTGCAAACTCCAGTTTTTCTACATAAAAGTATTGTTCGCATCACGAAATCACGCCTATATAATTTTGACCCCCTTGAACCCCACTTTTATATGTATGTTTCCGTTTGCTTTCAAAGGCACATTTGATTGATTTACAGTTCAACTTCGATGGCTCGAACTCTGATGACTCGTTTACCATGGCTGTTTCGACATAGTTTTTTTCAGTCCCTGGGAGAAAATTGCATAACCGCAGATGTAAATATTCATCACAAAAACACGCCTATATGATTCTGACCCCCCTCCGTTACGAAAACACGCCTATATGATTCTGTCCCTCTTCCATCACGAAAACACGCCTATATGATTCTGACCCCTCCATTACGAAAACATGCCTATATGATTCTGACCCCCCTCCATCACGAAAACACGCCTATATGATTCTGACCCCCTCCATTACGAAAACACACCTATATGATTCTGACCCTCTCCATTACGAAAACACGCCTATATGATTCTGTCCCTCCTCCATTACGAGAACATGCCTATACAAATACGTTGCAAATTTTATCACATGAAAGGGGAAATTTAAGATGAAAAATAGTCATATTTTTTTTAGTTCTGTTCAAAATATAGATTGAGGGGTACATTTGTACACGTCTCGGAAATGACCTGTACAGTGTGGATTGGGACGTTAAAACTCAAATAAAATAAACCAACAAATTACAGATCACACGTAAACACGCCTATATAATTTTGACCCCCTCGAACCCCACTTTTATATAGTAAAACTGGGGTTTGCAGGGGTAACACTTATTTTTCTTATTTCTGCTCTAAAATATAGATTGTGGGTACTCGTTAGAACCGCCTCATTGAGGCGACTCTAACGAGTTCCCACAGGCTCTAAAATATAGATTGTGGGTACTCGTTAGAACCGCCTCATTGAGGCGGTTCTAACGAGTTCCCACAGTCTATATTTTGAGCAGAAATAAGAAAAATGTAATTTTTTATCTTAAAATCTTCATTTTTCGGCGATAAAGGTGGCAATGTATTTGTATAGGCGTGTTTTCGTAATGCTGACGATAATATGCGTATTGTGCGATACACACACTCAGGCCCTTTTCAGACGTTTTGCAGTTAAACCTATTGCAGTTCTCAATGACATTTTTAAAAAAAAAACTGCGCATCCGTTTCAATAACATTTTATGAGGCCTGAATGAAATTATATTAGCTGTGTGACTTTTGTCTTTCAGTTGTTATACGCCAGTTGTTTAGATGTTATGTCGTTAAAACGAGTATAAGGCTGAGGCTGTCACACCTGAGACCACTTCGTTTGAAATTTAAGAAACGGACCCTCATTGTCAGCTCCCTACGCTCTCGGGAGAAAATTATGACACTGCAAAAATCTAAGGAAAAACCACGAAAACAGAACAAAGCTAGCCATTACGAAAACACGCCTATTCAAATACACTGTAATTTTTAGCGCTGCAAAAAAAAAAAAAAAAACAATTTCAGAGGAAAAATTGTGATATTTTCTTCTTTCTGCTAAAAATATAGATTGTGGGTACTCGTTAGAACCGCCTCATCGAGGCGGTTCTAACGAGCGCCAACAATCTATATTTTAAAGCAGAAACACGCAAATAAGGTTTACCCTTGTAGTCCCCAGTTTTACTATATAGAATTGGGGTTCAAGGGGGTCAAAATTATATGGACGTGTTTTCGTGATGTTTTGTTTTTAATAAAGAAAAGAAATACTTGAGCATGAAGGAACACACAAACTCATAAACCTTTATCGACATGCACGAAATTTAAATGGAATGACCTTCAGCAGTAAAACTGGTGCTTTTCTTTTGCTCCAGCATTTCAGTTATTTCATGCTGTTGAGTCCTAATCATTGTTTCATCTCTGTATTAATTTGACTTTTATCTTCTCGGAGATGTTGCAGTGATGAGTTAGAAATCCTCTATGCGGACTGAACAAATTATTTGTCTAAATCAAGCACAGAATCGAAGGCGAGGATTGTGGCCCCTTAAAATCGATTTAAGCCTCCCTTTAAAAAGATGTATTACTGAACGTTACAAGGCGGTTCTTCTGTTGTAGCTTATTATTTATATATTTCGTCTTTGAATGTATGTATTGCTGATATCTTTATATTTTGAATAGTTGTTTTGGATACCCAATTCGCAATTTTGTGGAAAAGTGGCTGTCCTTTTGGCTTTCCGCTATTGGTGTTTTCATTAGGGTCTAGTTAATTAAAAGTTGTGTGTCTCTGAGCTGGGAGCTGTGGGTTAATTGTATCGATTTCTGATCATTGCTATCACTTCTGTTTTGTTAGATAGTGAGCTAGTACCACTGAGGAATGTAATATGTTTCTGGCGTTTTTCTTCTAGGAGTTCCTGGATATTTTCATCATACTCATCAAACCAGTTTTGGTGTTTACTAGCTATCGGACATAGGGAATCCTTAGCTAAGGGGTACACCGTATCTCTGAAGACTGGCCAATTCTCTTTCACTTCATATGATCAAAGTTTCACTACATCTACCTACCTTACCGATTATAAATATCCGTATAATTATAGTTCCGAGAGTCACCGGTGCAGGCAACATTCAAAAGCATGGGATTTCATATTTAGTAACATAGTTATGCTAGCGACGGTAAAATTTAGAAAATGTTTTACAGAATTTAGGATTCCGATAACAAACTATTGGATTTGTTGTATGTTATATTTTTGCGATCATATAACCATCAACTTGACTTGAAGTTTTCGCAAACGGAATAAAACTGCTATATAGGTGCATATACTGTGCCCTTTGGAAAATCCACCTAATTTATATAATTTAAGGTCATTCTTAATAAATGTTGAACCACTGAAAATGAAAGAGTTTTACAAAGTAGAAGTGGGGGCAATGATCAGGAATCGATACAATTAACCCACAGCTCCAATCAGAGACACAAAGGGAACGAAACACAACCATGAAACAACAGACCTTAATGGAAATATCAACAGCCGAAAGTCAAAAGGATGGTTACTTTCAATGGCCAATAGGCTATCCAAAAAATAATATATATATGGTGGGACTTTGTACCAGCGGATGCTCCTCAATTTTTCAATGATTCGTACGGGCAAGCAGGACGCCATAGCTTTACACTTTAATAGTCAAGGGCATTCCGTGGAAGATATGGTGGTGCTAGGCATTGAGAAAATCAACAAGGACTATTTCTACCGCAGAACTAAGGAGTCTTTGTGGATCAAGAAAATGAGGACTAGGATACCTTATGGGTTAAACACAATGACTTCATAGCAGATTACACACTAGTGGTCGTGGGTCAGCGGGCGCCTGCAGGACGGGTCGCGCTTGGGGTATGCGGGTGCGTGACTACCGGGGAACGGCCTGACTGGTATTTAGAGGGGTAGGTAGGTATAGAGCAATACATAGATTGTGTTGTCAAGGTGTGTGTGTGTGAAGAGCATGCACTCATATGTATATGCTTCTGAATGATAGCTTTTTTGGAGCAATAAGTAGGTAAGTAGATAGGTGTGGATGTGAATATGAGGATGCAAGTGCATAGTATGCATGTAGGTAGGTAGGTAGGCACACACGTACGTCCGCACGTGGTTAGGTAGGCAATCACGCACGCATGCAAATGCGTTTGTATGTACTTCCATGTATATGTTTCCGAATGTATGCATATAGGTGCGTTAGTAGGTAGGACAACAGATAGGTATGTAGGTGAATAATGGGATTTTATTGTAAACATGTTTGTATTGCACAATCACATAATTCAGTAAATGAATAAATAAAAAAAATACTCATATCGGATTATTTAAGAGTCAATATATAAAACAACAAACAGTTTTAAGAACACTTTATTCACCTAAAGCTCGCCCTATATCACTTTTAAGAACATTATCCTTATTTTTTAACACTGCCGCTTGGTAAATAACTTTGTTTTTCAGACAAAATTTTCAATGATAATGAAGTGTTTTAGTTTAAATCACCCTATGAACAGATTTCAGCGTACGGAATCCGATTATGGTGTAATATGGGCCCCGTCAAGCGAGTTTGGTACTTATCGCCTATGCGAGCAGCGAAGGTTCAGGCGAGCCTGCGCATCCGCGCAGTCTCGCCAGAACCTTCGCTGCTCGCTCATACAAGCAGTGAGTCAAGAGGAACCTTCAGACAGAAAGCCATATCCTTAGGCCCTCTGAATGGCTGGGCATGCGCAGTTAAAATTTGTCATGACGGAATTCTCGAAGACACAAATGCGCTTGGCGGGGCTCATATCGTCTTACGAAAACCAATATTGTTTTTCTTTAAAGCTGCAGGA
The DNA here is from genome assembly GCA_963580285.1 of Lucinisca nassula. Lineage (NCBI taxonomy): Eukaryota > Metazoa > Mollusca > Bivalvia > Lucinida > Lucinidae > Lucinisca > Lucinisca nassula. The sequence continues at coordinate 149,730,590 of OY757014.1, forward strand.
ACAACAAAAAGAGGCTTTCAAAATTTGATAATTCCTATCAAGCGAAGGTTATTGACTGGCATCATTTCAGAGGTCATTCAAGTATGGCATAATCCCTATGTCACAGAAAAACGAGTCATCGCAATCAAAGTCGAAACAATAGCACTACAAACACAAAGTGAACCCCTTGATTTGATAGGCATGTGGTAACAAAATATAAGTGAAGGCAATGATCAGGAATCGATACAAGTAACCCACACTACCAATCAGAGACACTAAAAGAAAAGAAAAACAAACATAACTAGACCCTAATGGAAACATCAATAGCGGAAAGCCAAAAGGACAGTTACTAAAACCCAACACACACCACGTTCAGTTGCGCTGTCGGCCCCCGCCCACTGGCGCCTGGAGAAATAGATGGGCTGCATGATGCTTCCACGCAAAGCTGAATCCGCCCGCATACGGTATTGGTAAATCACTTAGAGGATCTAATATGTTCTAGAAGGGTTATCCTTTGGAAGCAAGGAATACACCACAGAACTGGAAAATATGGAGTGTACATGTTTTCTGGGCCAGACTAGCTAGTTTCGGCCATTTAGGACTCATTAGTGACCCGCAAATATTTTCAAATATTCCAGGCAAAGCGGTGCGAGTCGGACCGTCCATACTTATAAACCCTTTTGGTTCCATTCGGCGACAGGACTTGATATGTCATTTCATCTCAATGTCGGGTAAAAGTCCCACAGAATTGGAAGCAACGTCTCCAAAAGGACCTATACAGTGTTGACGGGGATGTTAAACATCAAACCAATCGATAAAAAAACCAATTCCGCTGATCTGAATGCCATTTTTTTTATTCCTACTTCTTTTCTCAGGACAGAAATGCAACAGAATTATGCATCATTCAGACGTGGGACGACAGTTTATCAAAATGGTACTGGCGCAATTTCAGGTTACCGCCAGATTAATCTGAAGATAATGATATGCTTCCTCTCCAAATCTTAATGGACCTAGAATGGGTTACTACCATAAGGACACTATTCCCCTTCAATAATTGTTGACACTGAAATACATTACGATAACACACCCGTAAGACATAGTGCATTTTTCACATCTCCAAAATGGCTACTTTTCGAACGAAAAGCCATGATATCTTTCTTATTTATACTGCAAACATAGGTTGTGGGTGCTCGTTAGAACCGCCTCATTGAGGCGGTTCTAACAAGTACCCACAACCTATGTCTTGGAGTAAAAATAAGAAAAATAATGTTTACCCCCGTAAATCCCAGTTTTGTCTATACAAAGTGGGGTGTAAGGGGGTGTTCATTTCAGGGACTTGTTCACGTGATGATTAAGAATGTGTCCCCGAAAAAAAAACATTGTCCAACTACAATTAATTAATTCTGATGCATAGTTTTGATGATCTATAAGTGGAGCACTAATGCTAATTTCTACCGTTTAGAACCGGATCATCCTCTCCTATTGAAGGGCAGTAATGTTTAACCTTTATTAAATGGTCCAGTAATATTGTAATATGTTACTTTAATGTTACTTGTACGTCGTGGCATATGGCAAACATCTTTCGTCTTTTATCTGCATGACACGAGACATTTTCTTTGCTGAATAAACACTATGGCCAGTTTCTCAACGGAATAATTTTTCTGAGTTTTCTACTCTATGGTAGGTAATGCCGGTCTATACTAGTGACTTTGTTTCATTCTAATATTATGGGTTTCTCAATATTTGTCATTGCCACCACTATAATGCTTTTTAGTACACGCTTAAATTTTGGTATGACCTTTTGAGTAGGACAATGCATTTTTCACTAAGACAGATATTTCACGCTTTAATGGTCTATCAAGATGTTTTTCATTTAGGTCAGTTTCTCAACCACTATGTTTGCTTGAGTAATACAACATTTATTCATCTAATGATTTCTTTTTATTTTAAGGTCTAAACCTAAACGAAGTTGATTGAGTATACTGGTTTTGCCTTGTCCAATTGTCAGTCTGTTCTTCACAATCTTTGATATATATCATAACTTAAGTGGAGTACATGCAACATGCGAGCGGCACTGTGTCCATCCCATCGCGGCCACCAATATAGCGTATGCCGGATCGCCAACGAAGTTAAGCAACGCGGCCACCTATCCAGGTACTTACTGAAATATACGTTGCTCAACTTCTTGAGAAAGCCAACCACTCTACTTGCGTCGCTAAAAGAGCCGGTTTCTACTGCAAGGCGGTAGAAGTGGCATTTATCCATAACCATTACACCATTATGTCACACTCATAGCTTAGGATTTTTTTCCTTTACAAAGTTTCAAAATGAAACCTATAAAGCAAGATACTGAACAAAGTATTAAAGATTGAGCTCTCATACATGGTACACTGGCATCACTAATGGGTCGCTTTTCTCTGAGTGTAGGCTAAAAAATGGTCTTTATTCCTGATCATTGCCTTCACTTCTATTTTGAACTGGCGGATACTTTTAACCGAAATAAGCACATACTTCAACGGTCAATGTGCGGCAATTTAATGTTAACTTAAAAGCGAATAAAATAAGAATGGCATCACATATGCTTTCACTAAAGTTAACAGGAGAAGAATTGTTTGATTTATAAAGAGCTACTAATTTTACGCTTGATTAAACTGTATTGGCCAATGATAATCACGGAGTAAAATAACGCGGCCATAACGGAATTCGTACAAAAGTTACTGTGCGCGCAAGTTAAATTTTATAGGTAAGTGATAAAACTTTAACATTTGCATGCATGGAAACTTCTGAATTATCTATAACTTTTTCAACGATGGATAAGCAAGCGGCAATAAAATCATCCTTTAAAGCTATGTACTCACTTAGTAGAAGAATGCGTATTGATAATCAGAAATCGAACATGCCTGTTTCCCGTCTGTCCATACAATTACATTTGAATCTATCTAACACGAATTCGAAACATATCTTTTTTCGACAGATTCACGTTTGATTTGATCACATGACTGAACTGCTATTATGTAAATTGCAATTGAATAATCCGTTGTGGATTCACATCAGCCGCAGACAATACATTTGAATAATGCTTCCCATTTATAAGGAATTTGTTTTAACCGAACACCAATTGAAAGGTTCAACAGCCATTATCAGAATGCCGTCAGTCTACTTTGAGCTGCGTCAAGATAAAAATAACGATAACACGCCCGTGAACTTGAATGGTTCTTTTCCTATCGCTGGAATAAACATTTCTTTGAGATCGAAAGTTTTGAGATTTTTGTTATTTCTAATACAAATTTAGAGCGTGGGTGTCCGTTAGAACCGCTCAATGAGGCGGTTCTAACGAGTATCAAAAATCTATGTTTTGCGGACAAGATAAGAAAAAAAAACAACAATGAATTCCATGTAAAGATCACTTTTCTCTATATAAATTGGGGGTGCAGAGGGATGCCCATTACACGGACATGTTAACCTCTGTCCAGATGTTCAAAGCCTCGTTAGCTTAACCAGCTTGTTAGTGGTCAAATTGTCAACTATTCTAGCAAGTACAGTATCCAAAATGTATTATTTTTGCTGAAAAAGTGTGAGCAGCTTTTGCATCAGCAAAAGCTGCTCACATATTTTCAGCAAAACTGCTAGCATATTTGTCATATTAAGTGATCAAATGTTTAACGATTCGTCAACTAACGTCGTCGTTTTGAGCAACTGGTCTAATATGTATGTTGTTGGTATTTGCAAACAGAAACATGCAGGTCCGTCTGCACTGTAGCAGGGAAGCAGGATAGTGTTCACTGCTTGAATAGCATGAAACATGTAGTTTACATATCTCAGGCTTCAAAACTTTTGCTAATTTATCAACGAGTTTTTACTAGACTCCCACATCTGAAGCTGGAATTCATTTTCATACGGGCACACGTTGTCAGATATTGCAACGAAATATTAAATGTTCCATGAAAGGGTTATCCTTTGGAAGCAAGAAACACACCACACAACTGGAAAGTAAGGAGTATATACGTTTTCTTGGCCGGTCTAGCTAGTTTCGGCCAGTTAGGCCTCATCAGTGGCCTCAATAATTTTCAAAATAATGAAACCAAAGGACTAAACTCCGTTCAGAAAATCTGAGTCATCGATTTTACCGTTTCTCGCTTTCAATACTCATTTAAGCCCATACATAACTGTGGGAAAGTTTTAGACCTGACCCTCCGGCGATTTCTCCAGCAAGTCGTATGTCTCTGCGACAGCCAGGAAAGGCTGTTATTATTTGGAGAAAATTGCAAAATCTAAATTTTCTTTCATGGACTAAGACATTCTGACAGGTTGGGCCCACCCTTTTAAACCATCTATAGAAGTGGTCACTGCTATTGTAAATTACAAGGGCGTCTATGTTTTATTTGCACGATCACTTCATGGAAAATCATAAGCTGTGACACCACGTCTGATGTCGATGTAATTCTTTTTGACCACTGTTGACATCGCATTTTATAGGCTGAACTTACAGAACTGCCACAGCCTGGCGTATGAGCTGCAGCACTTCTATCAACATACCTATGTATACACAAATGCAACATTTTTCTCAGATTTAAAGAGGTGATAATCATCTACCATGTCTTTTTTCGCCCTTGGAATAAATTGCACATGAAAAGCATGTTATGCGAACCCTTTATATTCGTCTCATGATGCAACTCTCTCTCTCTCTCTCTCTCTCTCTCTCTCTCTCTCTCTCTCTCTCTGTGTGTGTTAACGACATTTTTTACTTATATGATGAACTATCAACTTGTTTCCAAGAGGGGTGTTCAGTTCAACAGTCATTCACAAGAAGAGAATATTAATTTACAAGGTTACAATACAATACGTACGAAGTTGAGCAAAACTATGATAATTTATTTGTTAAGACAATGAATGCTACCACTGTTTGTGTTATGCTTGAGGTTTTACATCCCAGTCAACATTTAAGGCCACGTCAGGCCGGCCAGTTACAAGTACTTTGTGAGAATCCCCCGCCCCGACAATATCTGACAACAGGACGACAACGACCGAGTCTACAAGTACCCGTCCACCTCAAGAGGTCTCCCACGTCAAAAAGGAAAGGACTGAATAGAGGAAAAGAAGAAACTAGAATTGGGTCCCTAGGACACTGATGCCACCCCCACCCCGACATATGACATGGGACGCAGAAATGAGTGTTATGCATAGAATGTGTGAGGACAACATTTTGGCCTCTCCTTTTGAGTTATATGCATGACTTATCATCTGACGATGATAAACGTTTCGGCCAGGTGATTTCAAAATCCATGCAGGAATATGGACGTTTTAAAAAAAGACACTTTTTGACATTTGACCTTTAAAATGACATTGACCTTGGTGGCATCTACCTGGGCCTAGCACGTCACAAATCTTCATTTCTGCCAAGTAAAATTCTATCTAGGAATAGTAAGGCTATTGACAGGACACGAAGAAAGATTTTTATGCCCCGCCATTCAAAAAACGGCGGGGTGTTGTGTTATACTCTCCGAGGTTTTGAGTGTCCGTCCGTACGTCAGCGCCCAATAGTTCCGTGTCCGCTCCATAACTCTGATACCGTTTGAGATATTTATACGAAACTTCACAGATATGTATAGCACTATCAGACGACGTGCAGAACATATGAACCGTAACTCTGATTTTCCTACTTTTTGGAGTTCTTGCCCTTCGAACATTTGAAATAGCCATTTCTATCGTAGTTTCGTGTCCGCTCCATAACATCGATACCATTTGAGATATTTCCGTGAAACTTCACCGATATGTAGAGCACCATGAGACGACTTGCAGAACATATGAACCATAACTATGACTTTCCTACTGTTGGTGTTATTGCCCTTTGAATAAAGCTGTTGCTATCAGTTTCGTGTCGGCTCCATAACTCTGATACGTTTTTGAGATATGTTCACGATACTTCACATATATGTAGAGCAGTATCAGACAACGCGCAGAACATATGGACCGTAACTCTGATTTTCCTACTTTTGGAGTTATTGCCCTTTGAACATTGAACATAGTTATTTCTATCATGTAGTCTGTTTGAATTACTATATCTCCTTAGCTTAATGGTTGATTCTGGTCAAACTAGCATCGTTACATGACTGGGATGGGGGAAAACAGCCATTAGGTTTTGTTTCACTGTGATATGGTACTTGCTTGATGTAATTGTAGTGGCGGGGCATCATTCAGTGCCTGCAGTTTTATTTAACATTTGACTTCTAAGTACGACCTTGAACTTGCAAGTAAGACATATTATCATGATGACTTACATTCCTGCCAAGTACTTTCAACCCATCTAGAAATTAGAAAGTAATTGACCAGACACGAAAAAGACATTTTTCAGAAATTTGTCCTCTAAGTATAACCAGCCCGGGTCTGGCGTGCGACACCTCGTCTCGTGATGGTTAACATTTCTGAAGTAATTTAGAAAGACATTCCAGGCATTAGAAAGTTTTTGGCAGGAAGTGAAGACAATCTATTTTTTTCCTTTGACCTCTAAGAACGACCTTTATCGCTTAATGTTTGTATTTCTTTCCCTTTGGTGTCTTTTATGGAGGGAGTAAGTTAATTGTATCAATTCCTGATCTTTGTTTTACTTCTACTTTACCTTGATTGATCAAACGCGATGCATACATACACACACATACAGACAAACAGACATAATACATACGGACAAAAGGACTAAGAAGACGTATATTGAAGAAAGACCTTGTTTAAGGCTCCCCGTTCCTGGTGAGCCCCTATCTAGCCATTCGAATGTAAGATGTGTCGTAACTGCATATCTATTTATATAGTGCGTCACATGGATTTGAATATTTATTATTTCTCCTGACAATCATCGTCAAATGGACTTAGTCTGAGGTCTCATTTCTTTGTTTTGCAATTTTCTCCAAATAATCACAGCCTTACCTGACTGTCGCAGAGGCATACGACTTGCTGGAGAAGTCGGCGAAAGGTCAGGTCTAAAACTTTCCCATAGCGATGTATGGGCTAAAATGAGTATTAAAAGGAAGAAACGAAAAAATCGATGATTCAGATTTTCTGAACGGAGTTTAGAATATATAACCTACACTAGAATGAATGGCAGTAAGACATTTTACGGCCGACACACACTTCCTTATCACCAGCTGTAATGACGTTAAATGGTATATAAAAGGGTTGTCCTTTGGAAGCAGGAAACACACCAAAGAACTGGGCCAGGCTAGCTAGTTTCGGCCGGCCAATGAAACAAAAATAGTTTATATGCATGGACGGTCCGCCTCGCAACACCTTACCTGTGCAATCCGTTTATCAGAATTCGTCTGCGGTCAGTTTCAGCTCGGCGTGGAAGCACCATACAGCTCAATATATTTCTTGAAGCCCGAAGGCCAGGCCCTCAATGAGTCTGTATCTATCAATATTGTAATCAGTGATGGTTGTTCCCTTATTTGATTGAACAGTTCTCTTGTAAAAGAAAGGAGACAGAATATGGGTAATTTAAGCAGTTACACATATTTCTATTTATTCTTACAATATATTTTCCAGTGTTCGGGAATTTCGGCAGTCAGTACTCCTTCATAATCCAAAATGTTCCAGCAATTCCTCAATTTTATATAGACGATCTTACATGAGTATTCATGTATTAATGAATTTATTAAACGAGTTGAGGTAAAGGGATAAACTGCGAGGCTTTGCTGAGCATCTTATCCCTTTTCCTCAACTCGTTTAATAAATTCAGTAATACATGAGCACGCCGGAATGCAAGATTCTATTTATCATATGACATTTAAAACGCATTTTATTCACGATTGTTTACAAAAATATCACTATTCCGCCATTAGTAAACGGGACGTCGTTAAGGACGTCGTACATGTAACGTTACGGGACGTATCTAGCTAATTTGCATATTTAATCCACTAGTGGATTATCGAAAATATTACATGGCGTTATTACACTCTCAGACGCGACGGCATATGATAAAGCAATTTCCATTTTGGTCAAGCAAATCAGATATCAAACCGATGCTTCGACAAAAAAAAAAGTTCTCATGTTTCCTTCTTGTATTAAACAGGTAGAAGAAAGTTGTTTTATTTAAAGACTGTCTTTAAATTTAAGACTGTCTTTAAAATTTAAAGACTTTTGAGTCTGTAAATTTAAAGACTGACACAAATAAAATAATGAAAATGTGTAAAACGGAAAAATCGCAATTTGCTGTTTATAGTAATTTGGCCGTTATCTATGGAATATTTAATTAAGGGTAACTGCAAATTATATAGTTGACTCTATTTAATTAAATTCCTTCCACCATAATTGGAGAGTTCTAAGAAAAACAGGTTTTGTAATAAGATTCATTGGCAAAATGAACTCAGGAATGAATGTGTATAGCGATTTTATCATTTTGTCAATATACCGACCACTCGCTTCGACAGACAGTTTTTTCTGACAACTAAAATTGATGAAAGTTTCAGACGGACTACAACAGTAAAATGTCCGAAAACGAATTGACGTCAGTACGAAACTCATCTTATGTTCTACCTCTGACAGATATTTCCTCCCTTACTGCGACCTTTCACGGCATTTGTGGTCTGAGGGAAGGAACTGTGTTGTTTTATTTCTTATTTTTTTCTATCATATAAAACAATATTAAAAGACAATAAAATACATGCAGTCTTTAGCAACGCACGTTTTATTAATGAGATGAATACTGAGGCTGTGTATGAGAATTCGATTTTTTCGTGTCACATCATTTTCATGATTTTCCGTTGTGTTACTCAGTGACAGTCTTTAAATTTACAGACTAAAAGTCTTTAAATTTAAATACAGTCTTTAAATTTAAATACCGTCTTTAAATAAAACAACTTTCTTCTACCTGCTAAACTTCATTATACCACAAGGGAGAATTTAAAATCTCATTTCTTCTAGTAGTCATTTACCTTTTCTACATTTTCCATATCGCAGAATGCAGACCAACGTCGAAGTAACAATATCCAAAGTGCGCGTTAGCCTTAGACTCCATGACAATGGCTCCCTGGACTGCATAGGATATAGGGAATACCTGGTTTGTGCCTGTTGATATCAAGTTTATCAGGCAAGGCTTCAAGAACGCTTATAGAGTCGTGAGGCTTGCCGAGCCATTCTACATACATTCTCGAAGCCGAGCCTGATTAACTTGATATCAAATGACACAAATCTGGTATTCTATTGATCAGTTATTACCCAGTTCTGCAGCCATGTTGTATGATCAGGCTCTTTCAGGGACGCAAGTAGAGTGGTTGGCGTTTTCACGAAGTTAAGCAACGGATATTACGGTTAGTACCTCGATGGGTGACCGCGTTGCTTGACTTCGTGAGTGCTATATTGGTGGCAGGGATGGGCTGGAAACAATTTTGCCATTTTTTTAAGTGGTCCATTTCACAGACGTCCAATGTAATGTTGACCTGATAAAGCTCACTTGTCCTGAGATAGTATATCTTTATCAGATCAAGGTGTTACAATGCAATTAATAAAGGGGGGTTGCTAATAAATGGAAAGTATAGACCATTTAGTTTGAGTGACGGCTAGTATCTGCGACAATGATGTTGAACATCTCTAACAGCATAAGTGTTGTAAACACATTATTATTGAATCAATCTATGGCAAAAAGCCCATAACATTTTGCATTTCTCAAATGATCTTGCGCGACCATTTTATACGGCTTGATGAATGATTACTTTATTGAAGCTGTCCCGCTGTCTTTAGCTCACCTGAGCCGAAGGCTCATTGATGGGCTCGAAGGATGGTAAGGCTCCGTTGCATGTCTGTTCTGTCTTCAAACATCTTCTCCCCTTAAAATACCTGGCTGATTGAGGTCAAGTTTCAAATGAAACATCCATGGCATAGGGAAACGAATGTTTGCTCGTGGGGTTCAGACAACATGACATATATGGCCGCGATGTCCATGTGTGGTAAAGCGCCTTCAGATATCTTCTTCTCTGGACCCAGTTGACCGATAATCATGAATCTCGGTATGTAGCATTGTTCAAATGATGACCCTTGGTTGACTTTGACCTATTTTAAACCATGGTCAACTTTGGTCACATAGTCTTTTGTAGGGAAAAGGCAAGACCGTGTATATTTTGGATAATATTGCAGCCTTTGATCTTAAAATTCGTAGATGCAATTAGCTAAATGAGCAAACCAAACTACATGAATATTCAAGGTCAAGGTTTTGTTTTTCCAAGGTCATTCAAATATGAATAGTTTTGCCCTGAAACCACTGATCCATTTGTAAGCAAATACTATATGAACGCTTTTATGAACAAGGAAATAAAATTTAATTACTATAAATCTGGTCACATGACCAATTTGGCCACCATGCCCATTATGAAAAAAAAAGCTTCAAAAGCCTTCACCGGAAACAATGACCTGATTGCTTTGAAACTTGGTATGGAGCTTTCGTCTCGGGTCAATCATAATTTGTTCAAACGATGACTTTAGCTTAACATTGACCCAATCTTATCAAGGCCAAAATTGGTTGCATATGCTTTTATATGGGAAAAATGGGCACAGTTTTTTTTTTTTTCGGAAACTATTTTTACATGTGAATTTTAAATTGGTATATGCAACTTGATGAGTAAATGAAGCAAGATGATATCAAAGGTCAATGTCACTCCTTAACCGTGGACCAATGTCGCTCAAACTTAATATTAGTTAAGAACTGCTGGGCAAATTGAAGTCAAATTTTATATAATGAAAAAATGTTCAAATGGTCCAGGTCAAGTGACCAAGATGGACGTCGTGACCATATATGGTACAAATCTTTAAAAAAATTGTTCAACTCTGGAACCAGTGTGCCTATTGCAATGGAACTGAGAATTTAGCCTGAGTGTTTGCTGGTCGCCTATGCAATCAATATTATTATCATATGACGTCATGACTGAGAGAGTAATATCGCCATGTAATAAATTCCGTAATCCATTAGTGGATTAAATATGCTAATAAGTAAGATACGCCGTGTAACGTTAAACGCACGTCGTCCGAAACGACGTCGCGTCTACTAATGGCGAACTATTGACATTTGTGTAAAACAACCGTGTATTAAATTCGTTTTAAATGCCATATGATAAATAGAATCTTACATTCGTGCTCATGTATTCTTGAGATTTTAAACTCGTTGAGAAAAAGGGTCAAAATGTTCGGTAAAAACCTCGCATTTTATCCCTTTCACTCAACTCTTTTAACAAATTCAATAATCCGTGTAAGATCCTCTTCGTAACGTCATGTCATAAAAAGCATATGACCGCAAGTGAAATAACACATGGTCACTGGCGCGCAACGTCATGGCGCCGCCCGTGGCAACTGTTTGTTTTCAACTGAACTTCTTACGAAACACACCTATATAATTATGACTCCCTTCAACCTCACTTTCATACAGTAAAACTGGGTTTGACAGGGAGAAACCGTATTATTTGAAGAGGCGGTCCAAACGTGTACTCACAATGTATATTTTGGGCAGATATAGGAAACATATCACAATTTTTCATCTGAAAACTCACGTTTTTTTTGGGCGATACAATGTACAATGTACAGTAGAACTGTGATGGCTCGAACAACGATGACTCGTTTACCATGGATGAGTCGAACCCATTCTTGAGCCCATAGCGAAATCCTCTACATAAGAAATAGTGGGAGATAATTAAGGAGATTTTAGTCTTTTATCTTGCAAATGTATGCTGTGTGTACTCATTAGAATCGCCTCGATGAGGCGATTCTAATGAGTACACACAGCATACATATTCAATATAGAAAACCGAAAAGATATCTAAAAGTATCTCGTTATGCCTCCTGACAGTAAGCTCAGTGGCTCGAACTACCCCTGGCTCGAACAGATTTTCGAGGTCCTAAAGGTGTTCGAGCCATTGAAGTTCGACTGTATTTGGCAAGGCGTGTTTTCGTAATGTTCGGCAATAAATAAAGTAGAAGTGAAGACAATGATCAGGAATCGATACAATTAACCCACATCTCCCATCAGAGACACCAATGAGAACAAAGTAGAAACACGAACAAGAAATAACTAGACCCTAATGGAAACATCACTAGCGGAAAGCCAAAATGACAGATACTCTCCCACAAAATGGCAAATTGGCCAAAACAAATATATATAAGCGATATGCACATTCAGAGACGAACTTTAACAAAAATAAACCGCGACTGAAGAACCTCCTTGGAACGGCCAGTGAAAAGGATTTTACTGGCAGGCTTAAATCGATTTTACATGGCCAAAATACTCGCTATTGTTTCTGTCGTGGCTAAGACAAATAAGTTATTCAGTACGCAGGACGGCTCCCCAGCGGTACATCTCCGAGATGTAGCACTGAAGGGTTGCAAACAGAATCCGATTTAAAAATATAATTTGATACTCGCGATTACTATGAAATTGATGAAACTCAAAGGCTCATATGAAATGACCACTCGTGTAAGCACAGGCGCTTGAAGTTTGGTCCATCAAAACATATTGAAAATGTCAAAATATAAAGACTCTGATGCAAATTTTACGAAATGACTTAGTGTCACTTTTGATTTTGAACCTTATGAACTACATGTACTAATGGATCCTGTGGTTTAAGATCCTCCGTATTTTCTTCTTTTTTTTTTTTTGCTTTTTTTTTTTTTTTTTTTTTTTTTTGCTTTCAAAGATGGCTCGTCGCGAAGACACGGCTATATAATTGTGACCCCTTGAACCCCCATTCTGTATAGTAAAAGCTGGGGTTTAAAGGGGTAAACCTTATTTTTTCTTATTTCTGCTCTAGAATTAATATTGTGGGTAATCGTTAGAACCGCCTCGATGAGGTGGTTCTAACGTGTACACACAGTCTATATTTTTAACATAAATAAGAAAAATATCACAATTTTTCTTCTAAAATTATTTATATTTTCGGCGGTAAAATTTACAATGTATTTGTATAGGCGTGTTTCCATAATGGGTGATCGTCACACGTTTCACATTGGAATTTGTAGCTTCTGATTTTGATTTTGGTTTTATGGCCCTTTCAAAATTATATCTAACTAATATCGAGCCGATCGTTAATCAGAGGTGGGCGAAAACCGGAGTAACCTGAGAAAAACCACCTGACCTTGGCGTCTCACATGTGAACCCAGCGAGGCTCGAACCACAGCGGTCAATAAGAGCGCTCTTATCCGCTAGGCCACGGAGGTCCGTGAATCTGTAGCTCCCGTACCAACGTTGTTATCTTTAAATATAATGTCAAAGAATGGATCCATCAAACTCATATAAACTGGTTGCTAATGGATATCTTTATTCACGTACATGTCACGATCTTTGTGGCGTGTCTGGACAAAAATAAAAATCCTATGCAGTCATGCTGGGTCTTGGTGGTATACATTATCGTTAAAACCTAATGGATATCGTGTGATAAATGCTTTTATAAATCTGAACTGCGCCATGGGAAATATTGTATTTTTAAAATAATATAGAATCATATTTAGGTGCAATTACTGTTTTAATTTGAGAAAACGGCAGTACTTTGAACTTTCATGCTCTGATCAGATCAACAGGTTGATAAGAAATTATGCAAGCTTTCCTTCGTTTCATAAAGCGCATTTTCTCGCGACGCGATTCATTTTTGTCATCACGTGAAAAAGTCCGAAAAAAAAATGTCATTCTTTACATCGTGTTTCTTTGCAGGTTGACTTTGTGTTCTTTATTTTATTCCTTGTGCTATTCAAATTGTCCAACTCTTTCGCCATTATTAAAAGAAATCCCGCCAACACCATTGGCTGTATCACACATCTTTATGTCCTATTGTAATGTGTTTGGTGCGTTTGCCGTCTTACGTCAGATAACAACGAGAGACGTCATAATGACCTCACGCGCTTCTGCACAGTGATTTTTTGCTGATTTAATCACAGGAGCCATACCGATAACACGCCAATACCAATACATTGTAAATTTTATCGCCGAAAAACGAAATTTAAAGATGAAAGTATTGACATTGTTCTTATTTCTGCTAAAAATATAGATTGTGGGTACTCGATAGAACGGCCGCATCGAGGCGGTTCTCGCGAGTACCCACAATCAATATTTTGAAGCAGAAATAATAAAAATAAGGTTTACCCCTGTAAACCGCAATTTAACAATGTAAAAGTTGGGTTCAAGGGGGTCAAATTCATACAGGCGTGTTTTCGCGATGTTTTCCATTGCCTACATAGATGTGCTGTGTTTGACTCTGTAGCATTTTATATGACTTCGGTCCTTTAACCCATTGTATACTAGTGGACTCTTCCATTGCTATATGTTGGACAAGTACATTTCTCGTAGTAATTGGAGTAACAGCCAAGAACCAAAATGTGAATCAGTACAGAGAGAGAGAGAGAGAGAGAGAGAGAGAGAGAGAGAGAGAGAGAGAGAGAGAGAGAGAGAGAATGCATGACCGTGTTTTTAAATTTTATGCTCAGATTGTTTTTTGTTTGATTTGAGGTTTAACGTCCCCGTCAACACTTTATAGGTCATTTTGGAGACGTTGCTTCCAATTTTGTGGGACTTTTACCCGACACTGTGATGAAATGACATCTCAAGCCCTGCCATCCAATGAAACCAATAAGGTTTATAAGCATGGACGATCCGAATCGCACCGCTTTGCCTGGGCAGGCTTAGATCCTCTAAGCAGTTTATCAGTACTCGTGTTCGGTCCGTTTCAGCTATGCGTAGAAGCACCGTGCAGCCCATTTATTTCTTTAAGCCCCGATGGGCGGGGGCGAATGCTCAGATTGGACTTTTGAAATGAGCTGTATCATAATCAGTAGTTGCACTATTTTTAGGCAAAGAGGACCCTGCTATCTTTACCAATAGAACAAGTCCATATGTTTTTAGATATGGAAAGCCTCTTTAAATGTTGTCGCTTTAACAAAAATGGATGTATCTTAAGCCAAACTCGACCGCATGATGCTGCGTCAAACCCTGGTCTGCATAGGAGATTTTAAGCTTGGTTGGGTTGGTATATTTTCGTACAGGCGGCGAATGCGACCCAAATTTCATGTTGGTACAAAATTTAATATATTTTAGTAAAAAAAAGAAATGGAAGGGAAACAAAAAGATATGCTGACCAGAACCCTATTTGTAAAGTTTGGAATGCATTACGAAAACACGCCTATACAAATACATTGTAAACTTTTACCGCGTAAAAAACTAAAATTTTAAGATGAAAAAATGAGATATTTTTCTTATTTCTGCTCAAAATATAGATTGTGGGAACTCGTTGGAACCGCCTAATCACTCGTTGGAACCACCAACAATCTATATTTTAGAGCAGAAATAAGAAAAATAAGGTTTACCACTGCAAACCCTAGTTTTACTATATAAAAGTGGGGGTCAAGGGGGTCAAAATTATATAGACGTGTTTTCGTGATGGATGAAAAATTGTGATATTTTTCTTATTTCTGCAAAAAAATATAGATTGTGGATTCACGTTAGAACCGCCTCGATGAGTACTCACAATCTATGTTTAGACCAGAAACCTGACAAACTTATATTTACCCTTGTAAACCCAAGTTGTACTATATAAAAGTGTGGCGTCCGTAAAACGTCTCCCTGCCCTACATCATAGTGTAGTTTATATTGTCTTGTCCTTCAGGATCATTGTTTCCTTTGTGTATCTTTGAAAATATATGAGGGTTACTAATGAGACCTAATTGGCCGAAACTAGCTAGTCTGGCCCAGAAGACATGTACACTCCATATTTTCCAGTTCTGTAGTGTATTCCTTGCTTCCAAAGGATAACCCTTTCTAGAACATATGTGTTTTCGTGATGTTGTTCTTATGTCTGCTTCTAACAAGTAATTAACGTTGTTCTAACGCGTACTCACAATTTATATTTGGGCAAAAATAAGGATATTCATGTGTAATTACGTAAAATCCTATTTTTCTCTACGTAAAGTGGCGTTTGCATTGGTATTCATAACAACTGTTACCGAGCGAAAGTGGGGTTCAGTTTACAGTAAATTATAAAAGTTGTAAACCACGCCAACACGAAAACATACCATTTTTATACTTTGATCCCCTTGAACCCCACTTTTATATAGTAAAACTAGAGTTTACAGGGTAAACCTTATTTTTCTTATTTCTGCTCTAAAATATAGATTGTGGGTGTTTCCAACGAGTGATGAGGCGGTTCCAACGAGTACCCACAATCTATATTTTGAGCAGTAATAAGTAAAATATCAAAGTTTTTCACCTTAAAATTTTCGCTTTTTCGGCGGTAAAATTTACGATGCATTAGTATAGGCGTGTTTCGTTATGTTTTCTCTACGTAAAGTGGCGTTTGCATTGGTATTCATTACAAATACCTGTTACCGAGCGAAAGTTGGGTTCAATTGACAGCAAATTATAAAAGTCGTATCCCACGCCACAAAACATTAATAAGCTGGCAGATGTAACCATGCAGCTTATAATTGAGTATCCATTAGCCAGAAATCGTGCAATCCATTTACAATTAAAATATTTCAGCTATATCAGATTCGAATTCTGCATGACATATGTAAAAAGAAACTGTAATGGATATCCAGATATAACATTCTTTAGATCTATGCACTATATTTAGTTTAAATTATCCACCTACCTACGCAATTAATTTTTCCAACATTGCAACAGAACGAAAACTTGTATTTCATGTTGTCGATTTTGAATTCTTGTTGTCGCACCTGCTTTGACAAGAAGAAATAGGCGTGCAAGTTTCCGTCCGTTCTTCCATCCGTCATTCCGTCCGTTCGTCCGTCCGTGCGTCACTTCGTCCATCCGTCAACATTTTACCCTGGGTGTTTTGTCACCGTAACTCCTCTTACAGTTTTTACTGATGGTGTTTGAAGCCTTCATCACGAAAACACGCCTATATAATTTTGACCCCCTTGAGCCCCACTTTTATATATTAAAAATGGGGTTTACAGGGGTAAACCTTACTTTTTCTTATTTCTGCTCTAAAATATAGATTGTGGGTACTCGTTAAAACCGCCTCGATGTGGCGGTTCTAACGAGTACGCGCAATCTATATTTTGAGCAGAAATAAGAAAAAATATCACAATTTTTCATCGTAGAATTTTCATTTTTTCGGCAACAAAGGTTAAAATGTGCTTGTATAGGCGTGTTTTCGTAATGTGCAGGTGTTTTTGTCATGGTCTGCAAATGTGTATGTGGTATTGGTATTATCCTCTGCTATTATTTAAGAAATAAATCAGCTCTAACTGTGATTTGTTGACTAATAAATCACTGTTAGGAGGTCAGTTGTAAAGTAGACAAATCACGAGCGTGTAGCGCGCGTGATTTGCCTACTTACAACTGACCGACAAACTGTGATTTACTAATCACAGTTTGGAGGTCAGTTGTAAAGTAGACAAATCACGAGCGCGTAGCGCGCGTGATTTGCCTACTTACAACTTACCGACAAACTGTGATTTACTAATCACAGTTTGGGGGTCAGTTGTAAAGTAGACAAATCACGAGCGCGTAGCGCGCGTGATTTGCCTACTTACAACTGACCGACAAACTGTGGTTTACTACTCAACAAATCACAAACTAGAGCTATCTATTTCGATTCTAACAGGCTGAAAATCGGCAATAATGCTGCAGTGTTTCCTTCAAAATCTCACAACTTTTCACCATTTTTAGAAGAAATCCCGCTAAAATTATTGACTGAAACACATGCATTTATATCCTTTTCTAACGTTTTCGATGCGAGAATATTACGTTACACCGTCTAACGTCAAGGAAATCGACTAGTGACGTCATAAAATCACAGTTTTTAATGACGTCAATCGTCACGCTCTTCCTTACCGTGATTTGTTGTAGAATAAAACACAGTTATTTTCCATTGCCTATATAGGTGCGCTGTGTTATAATATTTTGTAAACTTTTCCAAGGTCCAGTTACCATTACCATAAATACATTATGAGCGCAACTCCTCTTACAGTTGTTACCGATTGTTTTGAATCTTTGTAGGTGTTTTTGCTGGTCTGTAAATGTGCATGTGCTTTTGCGGTTATCGTCCATTGGTATTTTATCAATTTATTCCACTTTCACAACCTAGATATTTCCAGATCCAGATACTATTAGAAAAGATATCATGTGAGTGCAACATAACCCCCATAGACTTAGTAAGTAAAAACAACACCAAAAATCTTCTTCTCTGAAATCATAGGACCCAGAGCGTAGATACATGTAATTAGTATGTAGCAACGTCAGGTGGTCACCATAAACCCTGTCAACTATGCCCTAGGGTGTTAATTTGCCACACCCCGGGACTCATTAGCTCCCATAGACGTTTAATTGGGCGATTCTAAAGGAAACACACTATCTTTATTTTAGACAAATATCTTATCTGAAACCATAAGGTCCAGAGCTTAGACATTTAGTTTGTAGCAAAATCAAGTGGTCCCCTAAAATCCGGCATACCATGCCCCTAGGGTCTAAATTGGCCATGCTTCGGGGCTCTTTACCCCCATAGACTTATAGGTTTATTTTTGCTATGGCTTTGAGAGTGTGTATCACTTATATTATTTTTGTTTCGGATATTGCGGGAAAGTAACCGTCATTTTGGCTTTCCGCTATTGATGTTTCCATGTTTCATGTTGTTTCATGTTGTTTAAGTTTGTGTTTCTTTCCCTTTGGTGTCTCTGATGGGAGCTGTAGATTAATTGTATCGATTCCTGATCATTGCCTTCAATTCTATTTTATAATGGGATAACTTCTTCTCTGAAACATAAGGCACAGAGCTTAGATTTCGTTAAGTAGTCACCTACATAAAATCTGGTAGTAATGCCATTTGGGTCAAAACTGAATACCCCTCGGAGCTAATTGGCTCCCGTAGACTTATAATGGAACACACTTCTCCTTCTCTGAAACCATCAAACCCATTGCTTATGTAGTTAGTATGTAGCAATGTTAAATGGTCATCTACATAAATATTGCCAACCATGACCCCTGGAGTCCGAAGTGGCTTCGCCCAGGGACGCATTAGCTCCCAGTGACTTTTAAAGGGAAAACGTTTTAAAAATCTTCTTCTCTCAAACCATAAGGCCCAGAGCTTTGATATTAAGTATGGTCATCTACATAAATCCTGTCAACCTAGACCTTAGGGTCCAAATTGGCCACTCATCGGGCCTCATTAGCTCGCATAGACATATAATGGAAAATTACTTCAAATACCTCCTCTGAAACCATAAGGCATAGAGGTAAGATATCTAGTATGTAGCACTGTTAAGTGATCAACTATATAAATCCTGGCAACCATGCCCCTGAGATCAAAACCGGCCATATCCAGGGGCTCATTAGTTCGCAAAGACATAATGGGGAAAAGTTAAAAATCTTCTTCTCTGAAACCATAAGGCCCAGAGCTAAGACATTTAGTATGTTGCAACGTTAATTGATCACCTACACAAATCCTGCCAACCATGCCTCTAGTGTCCATATTGGTCACGCCCCTGGGCTCGTTAGCTCCCAAAGACATATAATGGAACAAACTTCAAAGGTCATTGCCTTCACTTCTATTTTTTCAAAAATCTTATTCTCCGAAGCCATAAGGCCCAGTGCTTAGATATGTAGTGTGTTGCAACGTCAGGTGGTCACCGACATAAATGCTGGTAGCAATGTCCATTGGGTTAAAACTGAACAAGCCTCTGTGCTAATTGGCTCCCACAGACTTATAATGGAACAAACTTCAAAAATCTCCTTCTCTGAAACCATAAAGCCCATTTCTTGGGTATTTAGTATGTAGCAATGTTAAGTGGTCACCAACAAAAATCCTGCCAGCGATGACCCCTGGAGTCCAAATTGGCTTCACCCAGGGACGCATTAGCTCAAGAGACATTTAATGGGATAAAATACTAAAATCTTCTTCTCTCATGTTGCAACGTTAAGAAGTCAACCACATAAATCCTGGTAGCAATGCCAATTGGGTTGAACATGCCTTGGGGCTAATTGGCTCCCGTAGGCTTTTACCTTCTCTGAACAAGCCCATTGCTTAGGTTTTTAGAATGTAGCTATGTTAAGTGATCACCTGCATACATTTTGCCAACCATGGCCCCCGGTGTCCAAATTGGCTTTGCCCATTGAAACTTGCAACACACTTCAGACATGCATTGAACATGTGCATAAAGGATACAGCCCTTATTGCAGAATTATGTCCCTTTGAAAGACTTAAACAGTTTGGTCATTTGGCATAATAGGTTAAATAGCACTGTTAGGGTTTCCGCAACTCCTGCAACAGTAGTTCATACAGGACATTGAAGCTTACAACACAGTTCAGACATGCGCTGAACACGTGCATAAAGGAGACAGAATTCTGATTTAGCCCCTAATTGCAGAAATATGTCCCCTTTAACGACTTAAATATTTTGGCCATATGTGTAGCACGCGTAGTATAACGTGACGTCAACAAGTGCTAAGTTTCTGACGTCACCGCGCCACAGAGACTAGGAAACAACATAGACGCTTGAGTTTAAATCTGCAAATAAATAGTTTATTTTAGTTTTAGAAATTGTTTTCGAGGTTGAGACGCGCAGTAGCAGTGTGCAATTATTCAAACGGGCCATTCAAACAAGGAAAGACCGAGAAAGTAAGGATTTAGCTGAAATTTCTGAAACTCTGTTTAAATACATATTGAAAAGATTTTAACTTGCAGTTTCCTTGTTTTTCCGTGTATAAAAAGTTGCATGTTATTGTTTACACTTGTAAATTAGGGACCTGGAAGGTAGGTCTGGTTTATAAACGGTCACTAGACAAGACTGACTTGTCAGGTGAGACATGTATCTTAGCGGATTTGGTTACCACGTTTTGGTATATTTTAAATATTGCAAGTCTCGCTACTTTGGACATCTCCTTCCTGATGCCCGGGACTTCCGTGGAGCGTGGGCCATGTTTGCTGATGTTGGCTCGGTGGGGGACGCCTATCTGGATCGGGCGTTTCTTGTCTGATGCCTCCAGTCGACCTGTCTCACGAGCTACGTCGGTCGGTGTGTGCTCGGAGGGGGATGTGCTGTGTTTGCCGGGTCTTGTCCATCATCCGTTTCGGTTTCAGAACTTTGGGGTTGAGACACACTGATGAAGGTTAAATATCAGAAAGGCCTCTGTGTCACTAAATTTGGTACAGTTACACCTTAATTACTAGAATACCTGATTGCGGTATAAATCACACTGACTTGTTATCGTAATGGTATGTTCTACGATATGAGCCCCGCCAAGCGAATTTGTGTCTTCGAGCATTCCGTCATGTAAAAATTTAGCTGCGCATGCCCAGCCATTCAGAGGGGCCAGGGATGTGGCTTTCTGTCTGAAGGCTCCTCTTGATTCACTGCTTGTATGAGCGAGCAGCGAAGGTTCTGGCGAGTCTGCGCGGATGCGCAGGCTCGCCTGAACCTTCGCTGCTCGCATAGGCGATAAGTACCAAAATCGCTTGACGGGGCCCATATAATGTCTGGATCCCAAAGTCATTCCGTATCGTTGCTTTTCATGGCCGGCTTTTGGTTATACGCCTCATACAGCGCTTTATTCTATATTTTGTGACAAATGTGCAAATTTTGCACCATTATCAACAAACATGTGCATTGGAGGGAGACCGGTCGCCCCTAAACAAAATGTGCGACTCTTCACAAAAAGATTGATACCCCATATGAAGAAGAAAATGTTGATGGCAGTTGACCACTCATTGATATTATCTGAATTGAAAAATTGAAACATCGCTGACGTGTTATACCGTATTATGCACAATTTCTGCGTCGGACTATGGTCGCGGAATTTCGCGGTTAATCTGGATCCGCGAAATAGTAAAGTAGAAGCAATAATATTCAATGGTCCAACGATACCGTTTTGGGGTAGTTACTTCCCAGTAATAGATGTATATCATGTTATCGGTAATTGGTATGGTCACTGAGTAGGCTGCCATTTACAGCTTGCACCGTCTCATTGCAGATCTTTACCTGTGCACATGTTTTTATTCAATGTCATAAATCAAAGCGCTGTGAGTACTTGTTGGTCGATTGTCTCTATACTGGGCCTGAAAAGGGGACTTTAACTGCTTCGTTTAACCCTTAAATTCCTGTACTGTGAGCAAGTCATGTAGACGTTGATCAGACGCTGCCTTTTTCGGCGTCTGACCATTAAATTACTGTGATGTAAGCAAAGTGTGGACCCTGATCCGTCTGATCTGGGTCACACTGTTTGCCAAGCCCAAACCGTAATTCCAACCCAGATTCTACAGATAACCCTTTTTCACAACACGCTGACCTCACTGCGATAAAATTGTATAAAAAGTTAAATATATTTGCTACAAATCAGTGATAGTCACATGGGCTCCAGTACTCCTTTAAACTTCAGGTCGTCTACCCAAGCATTCTTACGAAATATCGAATTATAGTTGATGTGGAGATTACTAAAAGGTTGTATTAAACGATAAAACTGTTCGGACATTGCAGAAGCACAGTCTGATCTAAGTTTTTCTAGTAGTTTTCGCATGTCCCGGCTCATTTGAAAAGTCGTGTTTCGTTATATACACTTGCAACTTAGGCAGCAGCCGTTGCCTTATATAAATTAGATGTCGAAGGCAGAACTTTTATGATGAAATGGTCATCTAAATTATGCGTTGGAATAATTTGGATGTCCGGCAGACCTGAGAGTTGTTTTATATTTCTGAAAGCGGCAGTTATTTCTTCGTTTCCGATCTGTTATAGGCATAGGTTATTGACATGATCGTCTCTTCTATTCACGCTTACATTTGTATCAATTGCTGCGATATTCAGTAATCCTAACAGAAAATGAAATATGTATGTAACTTTATAAATGCACTAAGCACGACAAAATAAGAATAAATAGAAGTGGAGGCAGTGATCAGGAATCGATACAATCAACCCACAACTCCCATCAGAGACACCCAAGGGAAAGAAACACAAACATGAAACAACAGACCTTAACGGAAACATCAATAGTGGAAAGCTAAAAGGACAGTTACTTTCCCACAAAATGGCCAATATGCTATCCAAAATAAAACAAATATAAGCGACACAAACAACCAAAGACAAACCATAACCATAACCATGTGTGTGGGTTTGAGTTTTGCGTCTCACCAACATCTAAGGTCATACGGAGACGGGACCTCGATTTAAAGACGCATCCTAAAGTCTGGATAAGCCCGGGATCGAGTGTCAGGTAAATGCTTTTTATATCAAATGTATGGCAGTTAATTCTTTAACAGCAGTTTGCCTAACATATTGTAAATGGCATTGTTTCCGAGAAACGGAATATATTACATCTGATTTGTATTTGCTACTCTTATGCAAGAATTTTATAATATATCCGGCAAAATAAAAAACGCATACAGTAGATTTTTGCATATTTTGGAATTAAGATGTATTATTACACCAATTGCTTTACAGCATGCTGTACTACAGTATAATGTTAGTGTCTGTAAAGAAAAAAAAAAAACGTTTGATTGTGTCAACAACGCTGGCAGTTATTGGCCTTTGAATAAGGGGGGGGGGGGGCGTGGTGTCAAAATCAAATGTCACAAACATCCCGTTATTTCTTTTGAACCTGACACACAGAACACAATTAACCAATGGGTATCATTCTAAGATGTGGTGTTTCACTTTCCACATAACGCTATATTCATCTGACATGATGGTAGCTCGAAGCTTCACGTCTAAGAATGTCTAAACAACACGAAAACGACTTCCAGAATCGCGTGTATAGCAGACACTGCATGTAAAACAGTAGACTTAAAAAGTACACAGAAAACTTACCGAGCTAAACCGAAAAAGCAATTCGTTTATAGATCCGAAAAGAAGGAATATAAATTTATTCCATGCTCACATTTCAGTAAATTGTGAAAGTTTTTAACAATTTTATCCAGGTTAGAAATATGGATGAAAAAGGTTAAATTAAGCGGGAAATCTCACTGTATGCGTTTTTTATTATTTCTTATGCAGACAGTGGATAGAGGTCATTTACCAACTGTCGTATTGACCGCGATTCCGTCGTAGATTTTTGTTTTGCTTTAAGAGCTGCATATCTTTCGCTGGCACTTTCGGCTTGTCGCCCAATAGATAGGTTCAACAAGCTAATTTGCAAACATTCGAAATAGCATTTCTGTGTTCCAAATTTTACACAGGTTAATGACGGTGAAACTACTTATGTAGTCAGTGACTGTTCTAGAACTGCACAGGATCTAGACACTTATCAAGAATAATTTCATAAGAAAATCACTCACGTGATATAATCTATCCTTCTTTTTTGGCAATATAGATGGCGAGAGGACACGATTTGTCATCTTTCTTATTAATCTTCTAAACAGAGTACATTGGCACTAACGATAAGACTGTTTAAAGGGAATGGGAACACCGTCAGAAGGCAACTCCTGCAAAGTATTTTACCCCCCCCCCCCCCCATGTCGATAGGACTCAAAATAGAAATGAAGGCAATGATCAGGAAAAGATACAATTAACTCACAGCTCCCATCAGAGACACCAAAGGGAAAGAAACATGAAACAACAAGACCCTAATGGAAACATCAATAGCGGAAAGCCAAAAGGACAGTTACTTTCCCACAAAATGGCATACTGGCTATCCAAAACAAAACAACACGAGCGATACACACACTCAAAGACAAGCCATAATATATAAATAAACCGCGACAGAAGAACCACTTGGAACGGTCAGTTAAACGAATTACACTGGGGTCTTAAATCGATTTTACGTGGCCACGATCCTCGCCCTAACTGCTGTCGCGATTTAGACAAATAATTTGTTCAGTCCGCATGCAGGCCTCCTAACTCATCATTGCAACATCTCCGTGAACACAAAAATTAAACAGCCACAGAGATGAAACAACGGTGAGGACTCGACGGCAAAAAAACACTGAAATGCTGGAGAAAACGAAAACCAACAGTTAGACTCCGATGGGCCCGAACATAGACAGAGCAAATTCTTTCCTTCAAGAGTAGACCCCTTTTTCAGTGGGACAGAGCCTATAGAAGGCGTACAGGAACTGCCGAAAGTTGTCTCCCATTGAAACATTGCGGAAAATTCTGCCAGGTTTTTCCCATTCCCCCTTAAACAAAACCCACAATTTAAACCATGGTATAAATCATGTTGTGATTGGTTCTAGGTCGTCCTTATATGAGCACGTAAGATAATGATAGATAAGTCAGACTCATCATTAAGTAAATCACATTTCAAAGACACATCCCAAGTGACGGGTTAATTACTTCTGGCCATGAATATTTGTCTTTTAGCGTCTTCCAATAATGGGTCCATTAACGAAAACTAGGGACTGATTTAGTACTAATAATGTTTCTCAATTATCACGTCGTCAGACATCAACTTTTTACACCATTTTATGTTTAGAGTTTGACATGTAAAGTCATGTCGCTTTAACAGATCAAGGATGTTATCAAAGTAGGGATTAATTTAATCGCATGTGTGTTGTTTAAAGTCAAAGCAAACCAAAACATGACACACGTCCAGCCGAGGGTGAATTGATGAGACTGTGTAAAATTAAGAAAGTTGGTATGTACGGACGCATAGGCTGACCATAGGTTTAAAGGTGTTGTTTGTTTCTGCATAACGCTTCTTTCGCGGATTTCTTTATTTGACCTTGTAAGCTGTTAAATGGTTTCTTTACGTCCGATTCAACCTTTCAGATTTCGTTCAGACGTCATACACTATTGGCTACAGGAAATTAAAAACAGTGCTGATTTACAGACGTGTTTTTAATGAAGAAAATGCCATTTACAAGTAATTATGAATAACAGATATCCCGACTTATTAATGTGTACAAATCAAACGAGTGGGCAAAATACTTCAGATGAATGCAATCAGACTCAATATGATGCATACTTAAACGCTTCCTTACTACGAAAAATTCTGCGGGACCATTTCTTCGATACCACAATAGACAATGAGACCATAAGCCTTGTTACCGTGTACATACCAATATTTTTGCTTGGTGTTTTTGGAAATGGTTTTGTTCTGTTTATAATTTGCAGTCGGCGTCAGTTACGAAACATTACTAATTTATTCCTGTGGAATCTCGCTCTTACAGATATCGCTGGTAGGTGGCTTTTTTTTATTTCGTGTCCGTCAAATGAACACCAACCCCACCCCCACACCCCCAACCCCCCAAAAATATAGAGAGAAAAGTTGGGTTTACGGGGTATTCATTATTGTCCTTATTTTTGTTCAAAAATATAGATTGTGGGTAGCCATTGGAACCGCCTCAGTGGGGCGGCTCTAAGTAGCACTCACAATCTATTTTTGGACCAGAAGTAAGAAGATTATCAAACATTTCCATCTGTTACATCTAGAGATCACATGGATACCAATTTACCGCACGGGTGTGTTATCGTAATGAGAAGAAAACGGGCGGCAACACATTACGAAAACACACCTATACAAACAAATTGTAACCTTTATCGCCGAAAAAATGAAAATTTTAGAATGAAAACTTGTGATATATTTCTTATTTCTGATCAAATTATAGATTGTGGGTACTTGTTAGAACCGCCTCATCGAGGCGGTTCTAACGAGGACCCACAATCTATATTTTAGAGCAGAAATAAGAAAAAATAATGTTTACCCTGTAAACCCCAGTTTTACTATATGAAAGTGGGGTTCAAGGGGGTCAAAATTATATAGGCGTATTTTCGTGATGATACCTGCGTGTTACAATGTGAATTACACTTCCTTAGAACCAAGATTTTCCCGATAAAATGTTTTTATGTTTTTCTTTACTTCTACTCCAAAAATAGAGTGTTGGTGCTTGTTAAACCCATATTATTTTGCCCGTTCTAACGGGTTTCCAGGGTTTCCATTTTTTATGTTTTTTTTTTTTTTGTGTGTGTGTGGAAAAAATAAATAATGTGTCCTTGCAAAACCCATTTTTATAACGAGGGGTTTGCAAGGGTTTTAAATGCACGTATTTAACGTGATGTGCATCAACATGGGGAGGGGAAATCGCTTAGCTGTCCAGTACGTCTGATTAAACAATCAGTGTTGTTAAAAGAATGTGTGGCGGCCGTTTAAAGTCTCGTTGCCTTTCTGTGCTGTGTGTATATTTCTGGTCCTTTGGTATCATTTTTGAGGCCACTGATGTGTCCTAGTTGGACAAAACTAGCTAGACGGGTCCAGAACAAAACGTATACACACCATGGTGTTTAGATCTATGTTTAAGTCCTTGCTTCCAAACGATCACCTTTTCATAGAATATTATGTAGGGATGGTAAATTAACCTGACTTAACGCCGTATGAGAGTAAATTTTCTGTGCATCACGAAAACACGTCTATATAATTTTGACCCCTTGAAGCCCACTTTTATATAGTAAAACTGGGGTTTCCGGGGGTATACCTTATTTTTCTTATTTCTGGTCTAATATATAGATTGTGGGTACTCGTTAGAACGATTCTAACGAGTGCCCACAATCTATATTTTGAGCAGAAATAAGAAAAATATCACAATTTTTCTTCATAAAAGTTCATATTTTCGGCGATAAAGGTGGCAATGTATTTGTAAAGGCGTGTTTGCGTAATGTATTTAATATGTGACTTTGGCGATGTACTGTAACTGAACAGGTGTTTTGGCGATGTACTGTAACTGAACAGGTATTTTGGCGATGTACTGTAACTGAACAGGTGTTTTGGCGATGTACTGTAACTTAACAGGTGTTTTGGCGATGTACTGTAACTGAACAGGTGTTTTGGCGATGTACTGTAACTGAACAGGTGTTTTGGCGATGTACTGTAACTGAACAAGTGTTTTGGCGATGTACGATAACTGAACAGGTGTTTTGGCGATGTACTGTAACTAAACAGGTGTTTTGGCGATGTACTGTAACTAAACAGGTGTTTTGGCGATGTACTGTAACTGAACAGGTGTTTTGGCGATGTATTGTAACTGAACAGGTGTTTTGGCGATGTACGATAACTGAACAGGTGTTTTGGCGATGTACTGTAACTAAACAGGTGTTTTGGCGATGTACTGTAACTGAACAGGTGTTTTGGCGATGTACTGTAACTGAACAAGTGTTCGTAACATGCTTCGCACTCGAAAACTTTCTGGTGTTTTCAACACATTCGATGAAATATTGTTATTTACAGAAAAAAGTAAAGTTTCTTTTATTTTATACGAAAAACAAAAAAAAAAATAAAAATAAATAAATAAATAAATAAAAAAAAAAATAAAATAAAAAATAAAAACAAACGAAGTCCGAGCTGCTACAGTGAAAATAACATGGTCATGTTATTTCTCACACTGTGAAATATCATACTTATTTCACACTGAGAAAATATCTTTTTTTATTTGTTTCAGATACGCATTAATTTCACTGCAAAGTATAATATAATAATTATAATTGTGCGACTTTCAAACCTCAAATCAGCAAGTGCATCAATCATGTATACGGGCGCATCTGTTCTGAATAGACCATAGTTTGTGACAGCGAACATTTAAAGACGCGTCGAAAGCTTTGTCGCAGCGTGTTGAATATTCTATCACATGCTTCTGAACAGGTTTTTGAGATGACTGACAACGTGGGCGGAACGATTACATGGCTATTCCTTCTCATTTGACAACCTAATCTTTCACCAACACAACTGACGTAATATTAAACACATTTCTAAATATGCAGCGCAAATCTGAAGAAGGTGGGATTGCAGTGGTATAGATTTTTTTTAAAATCGGTAAGCCTTCATTACGAAAACACACATATGCAAACACATTGTAACGCTTTATCGCCGAAAACTGAAAATTTTAAGATGAAAAATTGTGATATTTTTCTTACCTCTGCTCTAAAATATAGATTGTGGGTACTCATTAGAACAGCCTCGACGAGTGCCTACAAACTATATTTTAGAGCAGAATTAAGAAAAATAAGGTTTACCCCTGCCAACCCCAGTTTTACTATATAAAAGTAGGGTTCAAGGGGGTCAACATTATATAGATGAGCTCCGCCTCCACTTTCTGTGTGGAGAAGTAAAAACCGGTTTTCTGTATGCTAAATGCGGATTACAGTTCCTTTGGACTTTGACAATATGTTCCAGAAAGGGTTATCCTTTGGGAGCAAGGAATACACTACAGAATTGGAAAAATGGAGTGCGTGCACATGTTTTATGGGCCAGATTAACTAGTTTCGGCCAATTAGGCCTCATCAGTGATCCTAAACATTCCACAATGGAATCAATGATCCCAAAGGACCAGAAAATATAAACTACACTATGGTGTAGGGCAGGGAGACGTTTAACGGCCGCCACACATTCCCAGACACCAGCTGTAATGACGTTAAATATGTTCTAGAAAGGGTTATCTTTTGGAAGCAAGGAATACACTACATAACTGGAAATATGGAGTGTACATGTTTTCTGGGTCAGACTAGCTAGTTTCGGCCAATTAGACCTAATCAGTGACCCTCAACATTCCACAATGGAACCAAAGATCCCAAAGGGCACGAAAATATAAACTACACAATGGTGTAGGGCAGGGAGACGTTTTACGGCCACCACACATTCCCAGACACCAGCTGTATGTAATTTCTGGCGCTACTTCTTGTTTAGCATGACATTCTCTTTGGATGTATTTGCACTTTAATGAAACCAGTGCAGATTCATTGCTAAACTGGTAGTTGTGCGGTTGTATAGCGAGTTAATTAATTCATGGTAAATGTATGCTGACCACAAGGATTAAGCGTCCTTTTGTTTAGAGATTTCGTTTGGTTTGTTTGATTTAAGGTTTAACGTCCCCGTAAACACTGTAAAGGTAATTTTGTTTAGAGATATTTGTTCATGTTATTCTCTGGTGTACTGGTTATAAAATACAGTGAAATTCCGCTATTCAGACCACTTAAAATTAGACTAATTCTGCTTAAAAGCTTATTTAGAATGCGGCTCTTATTCTTTCTCCGTGTTTTTGCAGACAATGTCCTCTTGTCAAGGACCACCTTTAATATAGAGATTTTACTGTAGTTTTACTGGTCCATTCAGTAGCGATAGTTCTGTTTGCTGAGTCTAAATTAGACAGTGGGTTAACTGAGGTTGTGATCAAATGTTGTCGACCATGATGAAAAGTCCAGGGGCCAGTTGTTCAAAACTAACGACGTCGTTAGTTAACATATCGTAAAAACTTTGATCATTAAATGTGGCAAATATGCTTAAATTTTTGCTGAAAAAAAAAAAATACCAAAATTTTCGATATTGTACTTGCTAGAAGAGTTAACAATATGACCACTGAAGAGCTCGTTAAGCTAACGATGCTTTGAACAACTGGCCCCAGGTGTGTTGGTTGCTGAAACAATACAAGTTAATCCTTGTCCTGCAGAAAAAATATTACCACGCCAATTTCTGATTATCAACCAATCAAACTGCGCGGCACAACGTTCTCATTCAAAATCGCTAACTAAATACCAAACAATCATCACGAAAACACGCCTATATAAATTTGATCCCCTTAAACCCCACTTTTATATAGTAAAACTGGGGTTTGCAGGGTTATACATTTTTTTTCTTATTACTGCTCAAAAACATAGATTGTGGGTACTCGTTAGAACCACCTCGTCAAGGCGGTTCTAACGAGTATCCATAATCTATGTTTTGAATAGAAATGAGAAAAATATCGAAATTTTACAATCTAAAAATTTTCATGTTTTCGGTGGAAAAATTTACAATGTATTTGTACAGGCGTGTTTTCGTAATGGTAGAGTCTAATCATATTGTTTCTCTGATCTGGATCTACACTGTTTGCAAAGGTAATGGGTTATTGTGGTTCAGCAGGACACACTGTCATAGTCAGAGCGCATTTTGTTTATAGAGGATCTTACATGAGTCTTCGTGTTTTATTGTATTTATTAAACGAGTTGAGGAAAAGGGATAAAATGCGAGGCTTTCCCGAGCATTTTACCCCTTTTCCCAAACTCGTTTAATAAATTAAATAATACCTGAGTACGAATGCAAGATTCTATTTATCATATGACATTTAAAACGCATTTTAATCACGATTGTTTTATAAAAATGTCTCTATTCCGCCATTAGTAAACGCGAAGTCGTTAAGAACGCCGTACTTGTAACTTTACGGGGCGTATCTTACAATTTTCCATATTTGATCCACTAGTGGATTATCGAATTTATTACATGGCGTCATTACACTCTCGGTAATATCTAAATCAAGAAATAAGATGTTTTGGTGAGAATTTATTTACGTGCAAAATGGACTGAAAATGAAGACTGAAGATTTTAAACCTGAGCAACGACCGTTTCAAATCTCGATTTCTTTTTGCAATTCATTCGAAGTGAAAACTTTACAGCAATATTCATACTTGCCTGAGGATTCAAGTGTTTCTTATCTCAGCACTGACAACCTAAGGTATTTTAGCATCCCATCAATTCGTCAGCCCGTGTCTTACGAGGCTCATTCAATAAGTATACCCTACCTACATAGAATCACGCATAACGTCTTATTTTTCCACATAGTCACCCCTTCCACCTCAACAATAAGCACTTCCTATGTATGTTCCAAGGCTGAAAGTCCATTTTTGAAGAATTTAGGGTCTTTAGAGTCAATCCACCCTCCAACCATTGCCTTAAGCTTTTCATCTGACTGGAAGTGACGTCCACGCAATTCTATCTTCATGTTCGGAAACAAAAATTAACCACTGGGTGTCAGATCAGGAGAATGGGGTAAGGGTTGAAATCGTTCCGCTTCATTGCGTCCACAGAAACTTTGCAAGTATGGACTCTAGTATTGTCATTTTGCATCAGCACGCCTTTTGTAATTTTGTAAGCTGCATGTAGTTGGTCCAATAGTCGACCAAAAGAACCCCTTGCTATCCCAAACACAGTTGCCATGACCATGTTAACTGAAGGCTGAGTCTTGAATTTCTTTGAACGCGGTGAACCGTGTCAAGTCCAATGTTTACTCTGCTGTTTAGTCTCAATAGGTAGGGGCCCAGCGAATTTGTTTTTCGAAAATGGTAAGCTGGAAATTAGGACAGTTTTTGATGATGAATCTATTCTGCATCTGAAACCACTGTATGAACAACTTCTCTGAATTGCATAACGTCGCCACAGATAATAAGGTATGGTAACCGGTTAATGCAATATTATTGTATGAGTCTCAAAAATCCGATATTATCTCAATTATGCGCTAACGTATGGAAACAAAAACAGCGTTTAGCGGTTGAAATATGTCCGTTCTATTGATTAATCATATTCCCTTAGAATTTTGATGATATATGTTTCAGCCTGACGCAATCAAATTCGTGTACTCTAAGTAACAAGAAAAAAAAATAATGTTTTCTTTAGTCTCATTCGAATATGAGATGATTAAAGAAGATCATTTCCCCATACACAATTGATAACTGTTCTGAGAAGGCTTTATCGCCAAAAGCGGTGCGATTTTCTTTCCGATATGGCCGCCATTTTGATAGGGCATGTTAACATATTTTTGTGAACAATTCCGTGAAATTTTAAATGGCCGTGCTATAATTGCGTACATATACAGTGGCTCGTCCGTTGGTCAACACCATAAAGCACTATCTAATTTCCTTACAAAATATATACTTTAAGCGGCATTGAATTTGACGTTACTGGCTAAAATGAATTTGCTTGAAAAGAGCCGGATTCAGATTTGGAATACGAACCACTGACATAGAAAAATTTATGCAGTGTAGGTTTTTACTAAATGACCAATTTAAATCAAAATTCGGTAAAAAAAAAATAAAACGTGAGAAATAGGTATTATAAAATGCGGAGTCACCCAGTGATCTATTTTAAGACCATTGCTATTTTTTATATTTATAAATGATTTACCACTGTCATTCTTCTCATGCATACGTTTCATTTGTCTATGTCCATATTTTGTTCGTTGATAATTGTTGATATTGTCTGATTAATGGAGGATCTCGTGGAAGATGGGTCTAACAAAACAAACAACCCTCTCTAAATAAACAAATGCGCTAGATTATTGAGTAAAGATAAAGGAACTCATTTATCACTCACTCACTCACTCACTCACTCACTCTTTCACTTAATTCGTTTTCATTAAAGCTTCATGGCAACTAATTTCAGGTATCTATTCATATAAAACAATATATGTCTGAAGCACTTTTGCCTTCCGCAGTGCAATTTGGCAGAAAAATTGTGGATGGTAAGCAAATACCACTGATGATGCCGAAGTCTCCGAAGCCCACGTCCACAAAAACACTGACATGTAAATGTAAAAAATCTATGTGTCTGAAAGCATGCCCATGTTCTAAAGCTTCCGTTGCATGCGTTGTCAGTTGCCTCTGCATAGATGTAATTTGAAAATGTGGAAGAGCCATAGATACAGAGACGGTAGATGAAATGCCCAGTGGTGATGAATTGTAAATATTCAAAAAGCACTCCTAACAGTCATAGTTGGGAAACATGTTATGGGCTATCAGATACTAGTTTTGTTCGAAACAAAATTGTTTCAGTAATCCAATATACTTATAGTTTTGCATCGTTTGAGCTACTAACAGCAATTCAACATTAGTTCGTGTATAAAAAGCAATGATTATAAAAGGCAAACTACGTGTACAAAGAAATATTTCATTCATATCTGAATTGAGATTCTTGTAAATATAGGTATAAACTCATATTTTTGACATTTTTGAGCTACTAAGATAACTAATTCATGTGTATATAGAAAGGCATTGAATTTAAAAGGCAGTCTATAAAAAGATATTATGTTTCTATTTTGATTTGAGGTTTTCTGTAAATATAATTGTGGATTTAGGTTGTTTTTTGCAATTATTGAGCAACTAAGATAACGCTAAAATCGAAGCAGGTGTATAAAAACGGAATTTGAAATAAACGTCACACTATAAAGAAACATGTGTATTCTTTATTACGATGTTGTGTAAATGTTATTACTGATACATTGGTATGAATGACAGCTTTAAATATGCCCAAATTTTGTCGAGGAATTGTTAAAGTGTTTGGTATTTTGTCAGCGTATTCACAAATGTAGCGATATTTTATGTTTTGCCTCATTAAACACCAAATATATCTGTATATTTAGGATTTATTATACTGCTGTTGTGTATATGTGCAATATGAATTCTGTAGAAAAGCGAAGTGGTGTATTTTTATGTGGTGCCCCGTACACCTTCACAATTATTTTTTCAAAGGATAAAATTTTCTTTGATAAAACTCATATTTTTATGAATTGGTTGATTCCTTATTACTTTTACCTGTTTAGTTTGAGTTGGTTGTTGGGTAATTTTTGTAACGTCATTTATGTGAAAAAAAATACATGTTTCATTTTTCTTAATGGTTGACGCTTTTAAAAGCTTTACAAACATTTTGGAAGCAAACCTGCTTATAGAGGGCAAAATATAAACTAAAAAGTAACAACCAAAAGCAAATAAACTATTTAAACATGAATGCTGAACAAAAAG
The DNA here is from genome assembly GCA_963580285.1 of Lucinisca nassula. NCBI lineage: Eukaryota > Metazoa > Mollusca > Bivalvia > Lucinida > Lucinidae > Lucinisca > Lucinisca nassula. Next base: position 149,764,997 of record OY757014.1, read on the forward strand.
TATAAAAAGAATTAAGATGAAAAATAAATAAATGAATTAATAAAAAATATAAATAAAACAACAACAAACAAAAATAAAAATAGAATAAAAAATAAAATAAAAACTATCGTCGGGATATCTTTTGTAGATTTCTTTATTACATGAAACAGCAGACTAGCATACTGAAAAATATGATGAAAAATTATCCATTAACTCGGTTTTCTATTCATGCAATCTGCAATCACCACCTCATGACGACTCAAAGTGGAGTTGAAATAGTTTTTAATGTCAAAAATCGATGCAATATTTCGTGCGTTTTGTCTTATATTGAATAAGTGACTCGTTCAAATGAAATTAATACAATGTTTGGCAAGGCTAATTTAAAACACCCAAAACGGCAAAAGATGTTACCAGACATAGATTTAAAGGGCCCGGCGCCGGTTGAACATAGTCTTATTCATCGTGGGACAAATGTTTCGCTTAACCGCTGAAGCCCAATGGGTTTGTATTATAACTGGTGTTATAATATGTATCACTTATTTCTTTTTATTTTCAGCCGAGATGTTTAATACTTTCACAACAAACTGTCGTCTCCTCTTGGCAGAACATACAACAGTATATATTAAGCAGACTAAATGTCATTTATAATCCTGTTTGCGTTATTTACAACATTTACGACAAGTTGAATTCACTTTAGTAATTCTAATAACAAAACGGCTTTCTACACAAAAAGCATTTTAATGCCAATTCGCAATCCGCAAAGGATGTCCATACAGTGGTTTTGAATTACCTATAGTTTAAGCATTTTATATGCAAAAGATCAGCTGTCCTACTTTCGAGGTGGGAATCGATGGCTTTTAAATGGGGCTACAGCCTACTAAGCGGTTTACTAGTACTCGTGGGCGGGTTGGTTTCAGCTCTGCGTGGAACTATCATGCAGCCCACCTATTTCTTCAAGCCCCGATGGGCCGGGCCGCATATACAGTGTTGACGGGGACGTCATGTCTTAAATCAAAGAAAGTGATATGTAATTTTGTTGAGTTTAGGTATTTGTATTGCAACCTTTTGAGAAAGAGTTGCTAGTTCGGCTTGCCATTCGTGCTCATTACGGAACCGAGCCTATACTAATCCATTGAAAAAATTTTCGCCGAAAAAACGAAATTTTTAGATGAAAAATTGTGATATTTTCTTATTTCTGCTCAAAATATAGAATGTGGTTACACGTTAGAACCGCCTCGTTGAGGTGATTCTAACGAGTACACACAATCCTCAAAATATAGAATGTTGGTACACGTTAGAACCGCCTCGTTGAGGCGATGCTTACGAGTACCCGCAATCTATACTTTAGAGCAGAAATAAGAAAAATAAGGTTTATCTCATTAAATCCCAGTTTTGCTATATAAAAGTGGGGTTCAATGCAGTCCAAATTATACAGGTGTGTTTTCGTGATGTTTTGCAAAGTTATGATAATATAAAAATTTTACATTGGATCATTGATTCCATTGTGGAATTTTAAAAATATTTGAGGGTCACTGATGAGGCCTAAATGGCCGAAACTAGCTAGTCTGGCCCAGAAAACTTGGACACTTCATATTTTCCAGTTCTGTGGTGTATTCTTTGCTTCCAAAGGATAACCCTTTTATAGAACATATTTGACGTCACTACAGCTGGTGTCTGGGAATGTGTGGCGGCAGTAAAAAGTCTCCCTGCCCTACATCATGATCCTTTGGGATCATTGAACTAGCTAGTCTGGCCCAGAAAACTTGGACACTTCATATTTTCCAGTTCTGTGGTGTATTCCTTGCTTCCAAAGGATAACCCTTTTGTAGAACATATTCACATGGGTGGTCAGAAAAATCCGTTCCGAGGGTCACTGTTGTGCATCACGAGGCTTTCCCAGCCATGCCGGATAGTGATCCCGAGGGATGGATGTTTCTGTTGACCTGTCACACCCATGTAACATTCTTTTTCTTGCACACCAGACAAGGAAATTCGTGATTTTACCCTGGGATAGAAATTTACGTTCTGACCCTGGTGTTCCGACCCCAAATCGAATGTAATCGCGTGTTTGATAAATGCACTGGTTGTTTACAACCCCATGTGTGGCGTCGTCATGCGTGACGTCACTAAACATTCCTGTTGTGTCATCACAAAATGGCGGACGTCGGTAGCCGAAGTGACAGCAGCATTGAAATTCGCAATAGAAATGGAAGGTATGCAAGAAAAAGAACCCAATATGGTAGTGAGGGGTGGATAGAAAAATCCGTCCCTCGGGATCACTGTCCGGCATCACTCGGCAAGCCTCGTGATGCCGGACAGTGTCCCTCGGGACGGATTTTTTAATCCACCCCTCACACCCATATAAGATTCTTATATTCTTGCATAACTTTAATTTCTGAAAGAAGATACCCCAGTGAAGCGGTTTTAACGATGACAAACAAACTATGTTATAGCTGAAATAAGAACATTTTTAAAGGGATGAAAGACAGCAGTGTCTCACGTGTCAGTTGGTTACATGTGTATTACAATACTTCTAGAATTTGTTTAGAGTTACTGTCCGTCGAGGAATAGTTGACAGTGACGTCACGACTTGTTTTTGTTCCGAACACTGCAAAGCTTATGGGGCTAACGGTAAAATAGCTCAAATAGTCAGCTACGTCACTGCCAGCTATTTGTTGGCGAACTACAAAGTCTACTTAACTCGTGCATGACATCGTGTTTACAAGTGAACCCGATACTCGATTCGATGGCGCCACTGCTTACCTCCTTTATTTTATGATCAAACGATCACTTCAAAAGTACACACAGGCGCTTGACGAATTAGGCTTTAATGACGGAGCGATTGGCTAATTTCAGCCAAAAGGTTTGTCAATTTGTTCGTATGAGCTGCAATTATTTCAGAAGCTAGACAAGTATAGTTTCGATTGTTGCGAAATTATATGTTTTCCAACTAATTAAACCACTGTGTACTAGTGGACTCTTCCATTGCTGTATGTTGGACAAGTCCAGTTGTCATATAAGGGGTGCCACTCCTATCGTTTTCGTTTTTATTCTATTTTTGACGGATTTTTTTAGCAAATAGTGCAGGGCCAATTTTTTTGGCAAGGTTCCCCTTTAGGGGTTTCCCGCATCCAATGGGTTAAGGTCTGATATATCTATATCGGAACCAGATTGGACTAGTAAATCATTGCGAAAATACGCTATACAAATACATTGTAACCTTTTTTGCCGACAAAATGACAATTTTAAGATGAAAAAAAAAACATGCTATTTTTCTTATTTCTGCTCAAAATATATATTGTGGATACTCATTAGAACCGCCTCATCGAAACGGAAATAATGTTCCTATTACGAAAACACGCCTATAAAAATACAATGAAACCATTATCGCCGAAAAAATGAAAATTTTAAGATGAAAAATTGTGATATTTTTCTTATTTCTGCTCAAAATATAGATTGTGGGTACTCGTTAGAACCGCCTCCCCGAGGCGGTTCTAACGAGTACCCACAATCAATATTTTAGAGCAGAATTAAGAAAAAAAGGTTTACCCCTACAAACCCAAGCTTTACTATATAAAAGTGGGGTTCGAGGGGGTCAAAATAATATAGGCGTGTTTTCGTAATGCACACTACAACGCCTGTGTATGATTGGCTGAGGCAATAAATAATGCTTGTAAGTTACAGATCTTATAGTCGACGCCGTTTAACTGCATTAACATCCCGCATTTGAAATAACTCGTGTAGATAAGTGGGTGCAATGTACTGTAATCAGTTGAGTGTAAAGACTAGCTTCAGCGAGGTGTAATGTCAAAACATTGCTGTAGTCTCGCGAGAAGGACATTGGCATCACGAGAACACGCCTATAAAATTTTGACCCCCTTGAAACCCACTTTCATATAGTAAAACTGGGGTTTACAGGGCCCGGGTAAACACTATTTTTCTTATTTCTGCTCTAAAATTTAGATTGTGGGTACTCGTTAGAACCGCCTCGGGGAGGCGGTTCTAACGAGTACCCACAATCTATATTTTGAGCAGAAGTAAGAAAAATATCACAACTTTTCATCTTAAAATTTTCAATTTTTCGGCGATAATGGTTTCATTGTATTTTATAGGCGTGTTTTCGTAATGGGAACATTATTTCCGTGCATATCAAAACCACAGATTCGCATGATATTTTCATAAGATTTTTTCCGAATGGATTAAAATTTGATGATTTACTGTACTTGATGGAACTCCTCTGTGGTTCTTTGATTTCTGTGTTCACGGAGATGTTGCACTGATGAGTTAGGAGGCCTTCATGCGGACTGAACAAATTATTTGTCTAAATCGCGACGGAAGTAAGGGCGAGGATTGTGGCCACGTAAAATCGATTTAAGCCCCCCAGTGGAAATCTTCCCCTGACCGTTCCAAGGCGGCTCTTCTGTGGCGATTTATTTATGTTGTTGTTTGTTACTTACTGTGTGTATCACTTGTGTCTTTTAATTTTGGATGGCCATATGGCCATTTTGTGGGAAAGTAACTGTCCATATGGTCTTCCTTTGTTTAGGTTTCCATTATGGTCTGGTCGCTTAATGTTTGTATTTCTTTCCCTTTGGTGTCTTTTATGGATGGAGTAAGTTAATTGTATCAATTCCTGATCTTTGTTTTACTTCTACTTTCCATGCATTTTCATTGTTCAAGCCTCCGCAACCAGCTCATTTACATTACGATTACACAACGGTGTGATATAGTACAATTTTCAAACCTCAAAAAGGTATTTTTTTCTGAACCGCCTAATTCAGGCGGTTCTACCGCGTACCCACAACCTATGTCTTCGAACAAGAATAAGAAAAATAATGTATACCCCCTTAAACCCCAGTTTTCTCTATATAAAGTGGGGTTTAGGAGGTTGTTCATTTCACGGACTAGTTCGCGTGATGCGCATGACATTTCATATGAATTTTTCGAATGGATAAAAATTTTATGAATTACTGTACTTGATGGAACTCCCAGTATTTTCATTGTTCAAGCCTCCGCGACCAGCTCGTTTAAATATGCGTTGTGTTATGCATGTGCGTGTTTGTTATGCATAGTTTGAATACAGTTACTTATGTAAATGTTAATCTCTCTCCCTCTCCGCTTCATCTTCCTGGACGGAAGCGACTGACAAATGTCAATCATTCGAAGGGAGGTGGCCGTAGAATTTTTTTCAAGACTTATCTTCAAGATAGAATGTTTCCGATCCTCGGAAATCGGACCTGCAACCTTCAGAGGCGCTTCCGGCTGAAACGCAAAGGCCGGAAGGGGTTTAAAAAGGTATGTATATGTCCTTATATTTGTTGCTTTTCTTGGGGGGTTTCTTTTCTTGCAACGTAACAGGATGGAAACACATTACAGAATTCCGAAAATGATCAAAACGGACAATTCAAATTCGACCAAGATGTGGTGCAATGAGATGACTGCTTGTCGTCAGTAAGGGAGTGTTACGAAGGCATGTTGTACAACTTAGCAACAGTTTTGTTACACACCCTAATAAGCTTGTTCGTGGTTACATCAAAATAACGAGCAGCCTCCTCTGTTATATCATATGCGGATATAGGATCATTTCTCAAATAGGAGGCATCAGTTTCAATGATCAAATGATCAGGCTTCTCCATGACTGACAAACAAGCTACAGTGCGTCTGTCTTTCAAGGATGCAATTGAGATACTCAAATAACAAGTTGCCACTGTCTATACTCTTCCACTCTCACAACAAAACGATGGCGGTGTATTCGAGCCTCATACAACTCAAATTCATGGAGACGAGTTCAGACCTCCTTTGCCGCAGTCCCAGAACCATCATCTCGTACATGTATCACGATAACTTTGTTCAGTCCTTTTGCCAATTGAATTGTTAGGCGAAGAAATTGACGCTGCGCTCCAACTTTTGATGCAGCACAACATGACCTGTTATGCTTTTGTTTACAACGACACGTAGTGGTGAAGTAAAGACCAATCTCGCCAATTCCAACTGCCTCTGGAAATTCTCCAAGATTAACCATAAAATTTTGAAATGGAGAATTGGTCTTTTCAGCAGAAATCGTATGAGGATGGACTCCCAAGGTAAATTTCAGCATTGCGTCCTTCCCCATCTGAATACTGATCCTAGGCCACCTCTCCGGGAAAACATAGTTGGCAATGACGAACAGAAGTCAATCTATTGAAGTCTCAGACCCAATTTTGGAGTGAGATACTGATAAGAGAGCGATTCCATGTGGAAATGGGAGTCAATAATACCCCCTGTCAAAGTAGGTTGATCCCATGGCGGCATGGAACCAGCAATCAGTACATTCTGATGTACGGATTTGAGAGATATCCGGGCAGCTTTTGACAATTTCTTCAATTACTTTGCCACAATAAGGTAGTTAGACACAGCTGTGAGCCTAATAGGTGGCACAATCATGTCAAAGTTTCCATGCCGGCTCTTCTATCATACTCTTGGAGGAAGAAATATTCATTCTCCAAGAATCTGAGAGGTGAGGGTGGCAGTTCCAAGGAGGCCACATATCCCAAGATGTCGGGTAATGTGTGTGTGTGAATTCGGGTTTAACGTCGCTTTCAACATTTTTTCAGTCATATCACGGCGTTGTCTAGTTGCGACAGGGAGCTCAATGCTCACTTTTATAGTGCTGCCTCACTGAAGTATCATGCCCCAGACACAGTAAATGATACCACACCCAGTCACATTATCCTGACACTGGGTCGACCAGTCCTAGTTCTACCACGTAAATGTGAGTGCCAAGCGAGGAGCAGCAAGTACCATTCATAACGACTTTGGTATGTCGCGGCCCGGGATCAAACCCGTGACCTCCCGTTCCCCGATGCGGACACTCTACCAACTGTGCTATCGGGCCGGTAAGATGTCGGGTAAAGAACCCAGACAATGTTCCTGGCAAATGAGCAGAAAGAATCCATTTATTAACAGAAACCAGGCCTGAAGCATGGTTTTCACCCTGAATCCTCTTGTGCCTGTCACGGAACTTAGCCAAGTCGATCCCTCAGATGCCTGACAATCATAACAGGCAGTAACTGGGTTCAAATACCAGGGTAAGTGAAACCATAATGTGTGCCTCTTGAGGTGATTTGTGGATTGGGATATGTTTGACAAGTTTCTGCAAATTTAAATTTCTTTGGTGCCATCCTACAAGAAAAGAATTGTAGTGTAAATAAAAGCGTCGCTAACATTGCATGATACCCCACCACTGCAGGTCAATGTGGTTCGATCCTTGACCACAAGTGTTCTATACATGTGTAAGATTTAATCAAAGGCTTCAATATAGTGAAGCAGCTATGGGTCAAAAACATTTCTTACATAGAAAATAAATACATTAATAAAAATCCAAAAACTGTTTCAGGGAAATTGTTATAAAACGGAGTTCTGCCGAATGTTAACTCATTTTGCCCACCAGCCATCCCAACCAACACTGCTTCTATAAATACAGTGAAATTCCGCTATTAAGACCACCTAAAATTAAGATAAATTCTGTTTTGAAAAACTTATTTAGTAAGCTGCGGTTATTCTTTCTTGGTGTCTTCTGCATACAGAGTCCTCTAGACTGAGACCACCTTTGGGACTGTTCAAAAGTGGTCTCACAGACCACTTTTGAACAGTCCACTAGGTGGTCTTAATATAGGAATTTTACTGTAGTCTGTATATCTATGATTTTTTATCCAAATATTCCATTAAGTAAAGGAATAAAACAATTTAATGAAAATTGTTAACAGCCATAACTCTGACAATGATGAACATTGCCAACAGTGTTGGGTTGTATCACAGTGCGTTTTGCGACTTTGGAAATCTACAACACTTTAGATGTAGTGACACTCACAGGAACGGCTTCACCACAAATTCTCAACACATCCTGGCCAAGATCAAGCTCAAATCCAGTGGCTTTAAGGAAATCCAACCCAAGAAGGCATATATCCTTAATGGGTGGTACACAAACAGTGTGCAAAAAATATGGCACCTTATGCACGAGTTATCCCCGTACAGGATCTGCTCCTATCGCTGTCAAATACGGACTTGACCAAGATCCTTGAATGTGCAGATATAGCAGAAGTAATCCTCCTGACTGAGTGGTACCATAGCTATACTATCTCAAATAGCTTGTGTTGCGAAACCGTTTAGCAAAAGTGGAACTGTAAATTTCTCTGACTTGTAAGCGACACTTTCAAAACATCACACTGGCGACCCAAATCAGAAAGGACTAGCAGCCTATCGCCGGAGCTGCAAATCTTTCAAGGTTTAAATCTTGTTTTTCTCTGACAACTCCGATGACAGACCGAGTTCATTACATTTAGGTACTGTTTCGGTTTCGGTGGGGTAAGCATATCGTTGTCTATGCTTACCTGGGTCATACAGCCTTGGACCTGCAGTTTCCCGTGGAGATCTCTCGCGCGGGTAAAAAATAACCTGGTCTGCTTTGTGGTCTGACCAGTGACGGCGCGTATCTGCTGTTCGATAGGAATTCAATACGGTACTCTTTATCATACCGCGTATGCGGAGTAACATATTGGCCTCCTTAATAAGGTTCATTTCGGATCGACCTTGGTGGGCTTCTTAGGGGAGCTCTAAATCGGGTAGTGGGAGTGTGGCCACGATACTCCCATCCACCATACCGTTCCATTTTGTGGTCACGAGAAGACCAGCCGATCACCCCTATATGGCGACGAGGAGTACCTAGACCGTGATAGGAACTGGTTTTCTTGCACACATGTAGCCATAGAAATGAGGATCATCTCAAAGTTGGCAAAAGGTGTGATTTCACATGTATTTTTAATAAAATCTTAATTTTCACACAACTGTCAAGGCAACAATTAAGGGATTTCGCACTGGCGACTTTGACTGTTTCCAGAATGTTTTACCAGCATCAATTTCGGGACATACCCTAGACACCATCAGATTTATTTCCAGAGGCCAGTTGGGGCATACCCCATTTTTTTTTAGGTTGGTTGGTGGGGGGGGGGTAGCGCCACCCCTCAACCCCCAACGTGTATTTTAGTGGATGGGCGCGCGAAAAAAAAACAGATCACTTTTAGGGCAACTTATTCTATTGCAAACGTAGCTATCCAGGGGTGAGAAATACAGATTTTTGGTGGTTCTGTGGCTTGAAAAAGGGGTAGGGATGCAGACACTTAACACCACGTATCTGAGAGGGAAATGGTTAACTGGAATCTTGAAAACACTTAATTGTAGTCTAAAATGCATTAATTACATCTGATAAATCGTTTCTTAAAATAAGCTGTGAGTAACATATCATTTTTTCACTATTTAGATTAACTTCATTTTCGGTTATTACAGTAACCACTTTTTCGATATTTAGTAGACTGTTTTCTGTAATTGCTTGGGCCACCGTTTATCGGAATAATCTAATTGGTCTATCAGGTCCATGGCACAATGATAATCTGGTCATTAGACCCGGTTCGCTCGCCTCATGGAGACCAAACGAATGATGGAGTTGAGACCTCGAGAAGGGAAATGTCGCACTCGTTTTCAGTTTATTAAAGCCCCATGCTTAGCATAATCTCACAGCAGATTTAAATATACTGAAAACTTGTCTTATTTTAGACTAAGCACCATCATAGTCCACCATGTTGTTTTCAGCTCACCGTCACGTAGTGACGATTTGAGCTTATGGGATCACTTTTCGTCCGTCGCCCGTCGTGCGTCAGTGCGTCCGTGCGTCTGTGCGTCCGTAAACAATTTCTTTAAACGACATCTCCTCCTAAACCACTGATCGGAGTTTGACCAAACTTCACAAAAATGATCCTTAGGTGGCCCCCTTTCAGAGTTGTTCAAATGGTTCCGGTCCGTTGCACATCTAGGTCACAGGAGCCAAAAATAGATTTTTTTTTCACCAAAAACTTAAAAAATCTTCTTCTCTGAAACCACAAGGCCCAGGTCTTTGATATTTGGTATAAAGCTTCATCTAGTAGACCCCTTCCAACATTGTTCAAATTATAGTGCTGGGGCCAAAAATGCCCCCGCACTGGGACCCATTTGTTTTACATGAGTTTATATAGGGAAAATCATCTAGTGGACCCCTACCAAGAAAGTCCAAATTATAGTGCTGGGGCCAAAAATGCCCCCGCTCTGGGGCCCTTTGGTTTTACATGGGCTTATATAGGGAAAATCTGTAAAAATCTTCTTCTCTGAAACCGCAAAGCCCAGTTCTTTGATATTTGGTATGAAGCTTCATCTAGGGGACCCTTACCAAGATTGTTCAAATTATAGTGCTGGGGCCAAAAATGCCCCCGCCCCGGGGCCCTTTGGTTTTACATGGGCTTAAATAGGAAAAATCTTTAAAAATCTTCTTCTCTGAAACCGAAAGGCCCAGGTCTTTGATATTTGGAATGAAGCTTAATCTAGTGGACCCCTACCAAGATTGTTCAAATTATAGTGCTGGGGCCAAAAATGCCCCCGCTCCGGGGCCCTTTGGTTTTACATGGGGTTATATAGGGACAATCTTTAAAAATCTTCTTCTCTAAAACCGTAAGGCCCAGATCTTTGATTTTTGGTATGAAGCTTCATCTAGTGGACCCCTACCAAGATCGTTCAAATTATAGTGCTAGGGCTAAAAATGCCCCCGCTCCGGGGCCGTTTGGTTTTACATGGGCTTATATAGGGAAGATCTTTAAAAATCTTTTTCTCTGAAACCGTAAGACCCAGGTCTTTGATGTTTGGTATGAAGCTTCATCTGGTGGACCCCTACCAAGATTGTTCAAATTATAGTGCTGGGGCAAAAAATGCCCCCGCCCCGTGGCCCTTTGGTTTTACATGGGCTTATATAGGGAACATCTTTAAAAATTTTCTTCTCTGAAACCGTAAGGCCCATGTCTTTGATATTTGGTATGAAGCTTCATCTAGTGGACCCCTATCAAGATTGTTCAAATTATAGTGCTGGGGCCAAAAATGCCCCCGCTCCTGGGCCCTTTGGTTTTACATGGGCTTATATAGGGAAAATATTTAAAAATCTTCTCCTCTGAAACCGAAAGGCCCAGGTCTTTGATATTTGGAATGAAGCTTCATCTAGTGGACCCCTACCAAGATTGTTCAAATTATAGTGCTGGGGCCAAAATTGCCCCCGCTCCGGGGCCCTTTGGTTTTACATGGGCTTATATAGGGACAATCTTTAAAAATCTTCTTCTCTGAAACCGTAAGGCCAAGATCTTTGATTTTTGGTATGAAGCTTTATCTAGTGGACCCCTACCAAGATCGTTCAAATTATAGTGCTGGGGCCGAAAATGCCCCCGCTCCGGGGCCCTTTGGTTTTACATGGGCTTATATAGGGAAGATCTTTAAAAATCTTTTTCTCTGAAACCGTAAGACCCAGGTCTTTGATGTTTGGTATGAAGCCTCATCTTGTGGACCCCTACCAAGATTGTTCAAATTATAATGCTGGGGCAAAAAATGCCACCGCCCCGTGGCCCTTGGGTTTTACATGGGCTTATATAGGGAAAATCTTTAAAAATCTTCTTCTCTGAAACCGTAAGGCCAATGTCTTTGATATTTGGTATGAAGCTTCATCTGGTGGACCCCTACCAAGATTGTTCAAATTTTAGTGCAGGGGCCAAAAATGCCCCCGCTCCAGGGCCCTTTGGTTTTACATGGGCTTATATAGGGAAAATCTTTACAAATCTTCTTCTCTGAAACCGCAAGGACCAGGTCTTTGATATTTGGTATGAAGCTTCATCTAGTGGACCCCTACCAAGATTGTTCAAATTGTAGTACTGGGGCCAAAAATGCCCCTGCCCCGGGGCCTTTTGGTTTTACAAGTGCTTATATAGAGAAAATCTTTAAAAATCTTCTCTGAAACCGCTAGGCCAAGGTCTTTGATATTTGGTATGAAGCTTCACCTAGTGGACCCCTACCAAGATTGTTAAAATTATAGCCTTTGGGCCAAAAATGCCCCCGCTCCGGGGCCCTTTGGTTTTACATAAACTTATATCTGGAAAATCTTTAAAAATCTTATTCTCTGAAACCGCAAGGCCCAGGTCTTTGATATTTGGTATGAGGCTTCATCTAGTGGACCCCTACCAAGACTGTTCAAATTATAGTGCTCGGGGCAAAAATTCCCCGCTCCGGGGCCCTTTGGTTTTACATGGGCTTATGTAGGGAAGATCTTTAAAAATCTTCTTCTCTGAAACCGCAAGGCCCAGCTCTTTGATATTTGGTATGAAGCTTCATCTAGTGGACCCATATCAAGATTGTTCTAATTATATTGCTGGGGCCAAAAATGCCCTTGCCCTGGGCCCTTTGGTTTTACAAAGACTAATATAGGGAAAATCTTTAAAAATCTTCTTCTCTGAAACCACAAGGCCTAGGTCTTTGATATTTGGTATGAAGGTTCATCTAGTGGACCTCTACCAAAATTTGTTCAATTATAGCCCTGAGACCAAAAATGCCCCCCACATGTGACCCTTTGGTTTTGCATAGACTTATATAGGGAAACCTTTAAAAATCTTCATTACTGAAACCACAAGGCCTAGGTCTTTGATATTTGGTATGAAGCTTCATCTAGTGGACCTCTATCAAGATTGTTCAAATTATAGCCCTTAGGCCGAAAATGCTCCTGCCTCGGGGCCCTTTGGTTTTACATAGACTTACTGAAACACCTATAATTTGCTATAAATATAACAAACCTGTTAGATCTGTCATTTTTAATTTCAATAAACTTGTTTCAGATCTTGATATTGATACTAATACTCCAGATTCATGTGATTGTAAAAACTCAAAGTATTGCTATCCTGCTGCTGGTCATGTAATTACTGGCAATTTGAAAATTATTCCTGATTCTAGGATAAGGAATATAATTTCTAAAGGACCGAAATATCGGTTTCCTTCTAAAATTGATTTCAGTAAATGTAGAGATGAAATCGCTGCTTCCTTGAATGAATTCGGTAATCGATGGTGTAAGCGAGAGTATGTTGAGCATAAAGCCCTTAAGGACTGGAAACTTAGCATTTTAAAACTAGTGAATAAACGCATTTCTTTCTATTCTCAAAATACTAACTTATTACCTCCTAAGCCCAAGACGTCTTTACGTCATCTTAAACTAGGTATTCAAGAATTTCATAAGAAGTTTGTTTTGGCCCCTGCAGACAAGGCCGCTAACAACGTCGTCGTTGTGTGACGGCTCCACTATGTTAACACGCTTAAGTAGGAGCTTGGTGGTACTAAGGCCTATGAACTTAAGCCTTTAGCTGAAGAGAGAGCTATAGTAGATAAACATGTTTGTCTTTCAGCCACCAAGTTTGCTGTGTGTGTTAACGAAGGCCAAGACAAGCTTCCTACGCTATACTGGTTACCAAAAACTTCATAAAAAACCTTACAAAGCACGGTTTATTGCAAATTCTAGCTCTTGCACTACCACTGAACTTTCTAAATTATTAACTTCCTGTCTTACTGCTATTAAAACGCATGTAATTAAATATTGTGATAAAGTCTTTGAAAGATCAGGATGAAATCTGTTTTGGTCTATAAAAAATTCGAAAGTAACTGTCCATATGGCCTTCCTTTGTTTAGGTTTCCATTATGGTCTGGTCGCTTAATGTTTGTATTTCTTTCCCTTTGGTGTCTTTTATGGATGGAGTAAGTTAATTGTATCAATTCCTGATCTTTGTTTTACTTCTACTTTAAATAAATTGAAATCTAGACATTTTCGTGCTTCTAGTCTGTCTACCTACGATTTTTCCACTCTTTACACTACACTTCCTCATAATCTTATAAAAGAAAAGCTTAATGATTTAATTGAATGGGCTTTTCACAGAGAAGATTCTCTCTATCTTGCATGTAATGTCAGAAATGCATTTTTCACTTCTAAAGACATTAAGAATTATACACTTTGGTCATGTCAGAAAGTGTGTGATGCCCACACCTTTCTACTTGACAATATTTATATTAGATTCGGTACTAAGTTGTTTAGACAAATTGCGGGTATTCCGATGGGTACTAATTGCGCACCTCTTGTGGCTGATCTGTTCTTGTATTGTTATGAAAGAGACTTCATTTTGTCGCTTTCCATTGATAACCAATCTGAAATTATTGAAGCTTTTAGCTCTACTTCTAGATATTTAGATGATTTATTAAATATTGATAATACCTATTTTGATGGTTTGATCAGTCAGATTTACCCCCTAGAACTTCAGTTAAATAAAGCAAATTCTTCTGATACCGAGGCCCCGTTTTTGGATTTACATCTATCTATTGTAGATGGATTTGTTTCGTGCAAAATTTATGATAAACGCGATGACTTTGATTTTGAGATTGTAAATTTTCCTTTTTTGGATGGTGATGTTCCTCGTGCGCCATCCTATGGCGTTTATATTTCGCAATTAATTCGATTTGCTAGATTGTGTAGTCATGTAACTGACTTCAACACTCGTAATAAATTATTAACGGCTAAACTCCTTAATCAGGGTTATCGGTACCATAAACTACGCAAAGCCTTTTCAAAATTTTATAGACGCCATTCTGATTTAATTTCAAAATTCAATATTGGACTTAAATCTCTTCTGCAACAAGGTCTATCGGAACCCGAATTTTATGGTGACTTAGTATATAAATTCAGAAAAATATATAACCGCAATGACTTCAGCACCCAATTTCGTAAAATCATTCTTCGATATAAAAAGATTGGGTACAACATGGATATTATACGACAGACTGCATGCATGGTAGTTAACCCAATCACTTTTGGCAACTTTGCTTCCCTCTTTAATTGCATGCCGGTGGGTCAGGCCTCAGATTCTATGACGGCTCCAACGTAAAGGCTTATTAAAAATTAGAGAGATAATGTTGGTTGGTGCCTGATGCTCTGTCTCTGGTCGGGCTCATCGGAGTCTAACTGTTGGTTTTCTTTTGCTCCAGCATTTCAGTGGTTTCTTGCTGTCGAGTCCTCACCGTTGTCTCACCTCTGTGGTTCTTTGACTTTTGTGTTCACGGAGATGTTGCACTGATGAGTTAGGAGGCCTTCATGCGGACTGAACAAATTATTTGTCTAAATCGCGACGGAAGTAAGGGCGAGGATTGTGGCCACGTAAAATCGATTTAAGCCCCCCACTGGAAATCTTCCACTGACCGTTCCAAGGCGGCTCTTCTGTGGCGATTTATTTATGTTGTTGCTGGTTACTTACTGTGT
The DNA here is from genome assembly GCA_963580285.1 of Lucinisca nassula. Lineage (NCBI taxonomy): Eukaryota > Metazoa > Mollusca > Bivalvia > Lucinida > Lucinidae > Lucinisca > Lucinisca nassula. The sequence goes on from OY757014.1 coordinate 149,780,136, forward strand.
GTATCACTTGTGTCTTTTGGTTTTGGATGGCCATATGGCCATTTTGTGGGAAAGTATCTGTCCTTATGGCCTTCCTTTGTTTAGGTTTCCATTATGGTCTGGTCGCTTAATGTTTGTATTTCTTTCCCTTTGGTGTCTTTTATGGGTGGAGTAAGTTAATTGTATCAATTCCTGGTCTTTGTTTTACTTCTACTTTATATAGGGAAAATCTTTAAAAATCTTCTTCTCTGAAACCACAAGGCCTAGGTCTTTTATATTTGGTATGAAGCTTCATCTTTTGGACCTCTACCAAGATTATTCAAATTATAGCCCTGGGGCCAAAAATGCCCCCGCTATGGGGCCCTTTGGTATTACATAGACTTATATAGGGAAAATCTTTAAAAATCTTCTTCTCTGAAACCAGAAGGCCTAGGTCTTTGATATTTGGTATGAAGCTTCATCTAGTGAACTTCTACCAAGATTGTTCAAATTATAGCCCTGAGACCAAAAACGCCCCTGTCTCGGGGCCCTTTGGTTTTACATAGACTTATATAGGGAAAATCTTTAAAAATCTTCTTCTGTGAAACCACAAGGCCTAGGTCTTTGATATTTGGTGTGAAATTTCATCTGGTGGACCTCTATCAAGATTGTTCAAATTATAGCCCTGGGGCCAAAAATCCCCCCCCCCCCCCACCCCGAGACCCTTTGGTTTTACATAGACTTATATAGGGAAATCTTTAAAAATCTTCTTCTCTGAAACCACAAGGCCCATGTCTTTGATATTTGGTATGGAGCTTCATCTAGTGGACCTCTAACAAGATTCAAATTATAGCCCCCGCCCCCGGGCCCTTTGGTTTTACATAGACTTATATATAGAGATAATCTTTGAAAATCTTCTTCTGAAACAGCAAGGCCCAGGTCTTTGATATTTGGTGTGAAGCTTAATCTAGTGGACCTCTATCAAGATTGTTTAAATTATGGCCCTGAGGCCAAAAATGCCCCCGCCCCGTGGTCATTTGGTTTTACATAGGCTACTGTAGGGAATATCGTTAAAAAATCTTCTTCTCTGAAACCCCAAGGCCCAGGTCTTTGATATTTGGTGTGTAGCTTCATCTAGTGGACCTTTGCCAAGATTGTTCAAATTATAGCCTTTGTTGATATTTGGTTTGAAGCTTCACCTTTTTAGACCTCCCTCAACATTATGCATATTGTAGCCCTAGGGTCAATAATGGCTCTCCTCGAGGCCCACTTGTAACTCTATCATATGGATCAGGTGACCGATCCAGGGCCATCATGGCCCTCTTGTGTTTTATATTAGGGTCACTTTTTGTCTGTCATCCGTGCGTAAACAATTTCTTCAAACGACATCTCCTCCTAAACTACTGATCGGATTTTGACCAAACTTCACAGGAATGATCCTAAGGTGGTCCCCTTTCAAAAGTGTTCAAATGGTTCTGGTCCGTTGCACATATAGGTCACAGGAGCCAAAAATAGATTTTTTCACCGAAAATTTGAAAAATCTTCTTCTCTGAAACCGCAAGGCCCAGGTCTTTGATATTTGGTATGAAGCTTCATCTAGTGGACCCCTTCCAAGATTGTTCAAATTACAGTGCTGGGGCCAAAAATGCCCCCGGCTGGGGCCCTTTTGTTTTACATGGGCTTATATAGGGAATCTGTAAAAATATTCTTCTCTGAAACTGCAAGGCCCAGGTCTTTGATATTTGATTTGAAGCTTCATCTAGTGGAACCCTACCAAGATTGTTCGAATTATAGTGCTGGGGCCAAAAATGCCCCCGCCCCGGGGCCCTTTGGTTTTAACATGGGCTTATATAGGGAAAATCTTTATAAATCTTCTTCTCTGAAACTGCAAGGCCCAGGTCTTTGCTATTTGGTATGAAGCTTCATCTAGTGGACTACTACCAAGATTGTTCAAATTAAAGTGCTGGGGCCAAATATGCCCCCGCCCCGGGGCCCTTTGGTTTAACATAGGCTTATGTAGGGGAAATCTTGAAAAATCTTCTTCTCTGAAACAACAAGGCCTAGGTCTTTGATATTTGGTATGAAGCTTCAGCTAGTGGACCTCTACCAAGATTGTTCAAATTATAGCCCTGAGGCCAAAACTACCCCCGAATCGGGGACCTTTGGTTTTACATAGACTTACTTAGGGAAAATCTTTAAAATCTTTCTTCTGTGAAACCACAAGGCCAAGGTCTTTGATATTTGGTATGAAATTTCATCTAGTGGACCTCTATCAAGATTGTTCAAATTATAGTCCTTGGGCCAAAACTGCCCCCACCCCGAGACCCTTTGGTTTTACATAGACTTGTATAGGGAAATCTTTAAAAATTTCCTCCTGTGAAACTGCAAGGACCATGTCTTTGATATTTGGTATGGAGCTTCATCTAGTGGACAATTATAGCCTTTGTTGATATTTAGTATGAAGCTTCACCTTTTTAGACCTCCCTCAACAATATGTACATTATAACCTTGGGGTCAATAATGGCCCTCCCCAGGGCCCACTTGTTACTTTATGGTTCAGGTGAGCGATCCAGGGCCATCGTGGCCCTCTTGCTTCTGTCCTAGTGCGAAGAAGCATTCAAACATTACGTGTATCAGAGAAAACGTATGTGCCCTGTGCTTCCGTACTGGCCCTTTTTCTCTCGTATTGGCCATGTTTTTTGTTTTCATATTGGTCCTATATTTGGCTGTATAAATGCTGTACAATTGTAGTTAATTGATAATGGACTGCATAGGCATGTTCTCTTATACACTGTTAACCCATAAACTGCCAATCAGGACAATTGTGGTCTGTTTGGCCGTCTGCCGGTTACCTTAAAAGTATTTTTTGCAAACAATGTGGACCCAAATCAGACTGCTTCTGTAGGAGCAGTCTGATCTGGGCCCATACTGTTTGCCTGTATGCAAAAATATTTTCAAAAAGTTCGCAAAAAAAAAAATCGGCAGACGACATAAGCAGACGACATTTTCAGATGTAGTTTTTGTTAATTTTGTGACAATAATACCATGACATGATTTGTGCTCAGTGTTTGACAGCTGATATTATGGAGGAAAAAAGACATTTCTTGAACTCGCCTGTAATGAGTGCCCTATTCGTTAATTACTTCCTGAGTTATTGCTTTTCCTGGGAGGCTTTTATGTAATTTGTTCACTGCTTGAACTGCGACAAACACAGAAACAATTATTGACTTCAGAGGGTAGTCAAGGCCTAAATGAAAAATATTATGTCCGTTGTTAATGTTTTGACTATTCACCATATTTGCATTAATTGCTGGCTCCCAGCTTGCACATTGTCAATATTGGAAAAACAGATAACCAGACCCCCCCTGACCTTTTAAGGTCAGGGGGGTCTGGTTACCTGTTTTTCCAACACTGATAACCTTCAGACTAGGAACCAGCAGATAATGCAAATAAGGTGAATAGTTTCAAATTCATTGCAACTACTCTGATCATCAATGTGCTACCATCCAAGATGGATGGTGTTTTTACACAACGCCCTTAATCAACTACCAAGCTTGCTAGATCCGGCTAATAATTGTTTGTTTGTTTGATTTGAGGTTTAACGTCCCCGTCAACACTGTTACGGTGATTTTGGAGACGTTGTTTCCGATTTTGTGGGACTTTTACCCGACATTGAGATGGCATGACATCTCAAGCCCTGTCGCCCAATGAAACCAATAGGGTTTATAAGCATGGACGGTCCGACCCGCACCGCTTTACCTGGGCAGGCTTAGATCCTCTAAGCGGTTTACCAGTACTCGTGTGCGGGTCGGATTCAGCTCTGCGTGGAAGCATCATGCAGCCCATATATTTCTTCAAGCCCCTATGGACGGGGGCCGTCGGCTAATAATACAACAGCAGTGGCACTCGTATTTGTTTTTGACACCTGAAATAGGCTAGATGATGATCCCGAAGGAAATAACATTCTTGCACACCAGAGAAGGAAATCCGTGATTTTACGCTGGGATAGAAATTTATGTTCTGACCCTGGTGGTCCGACCCAAAATCGAATATAATCGCCTGTTTGATAAATGCACTGGTTGATTACGACCTCGTCTGCGCCGTCGTTAAGGTTGACGTCACAGCAACGTCACTAAACATACCTGCAGTGTAAACACAATATGGCGGACGTTGGTAACCGAAGTGACTGCAGCATTAAAATCCGCTTTAAGAAATGGAAGGTATGCAAGAAGAAGAATCCAATATGGGTGTGAGGGGTAGATAGAAAAATCCGTCCCTCGGGATCACTGTCCGGCATCACTCGGCAAGCCTCGTGATGCCGGACAGTGTCCCTCGGGACGAATTTTTCCCTCCACCCTTCACACCCATATAAGATTCTTATATCCTAACACAGCACACCTATAAAAGCTATGGAAAGGAACGGTTACTGTGATGGAATAAATCAAAGGGAAGAACACCCACCGTTTAATGACGTCATTCCAGATCTCGTTGATGTAAGACGGTGTAACATCACGTGAACAAGTCCGTGAAATAAAGACCCCCTCCCCCTAAGCCCCACTTTATAAAGAGAAATAGGGGTTTACGGGGGTAAACATTATTTTCCTTATTTCTGCTCCAATACATAGGTTGTGGGTACCCGTTAGAACCGCCTCAATGAGGCGGTTCTAACGAGCACCCAAAACCTTTGTTTGGAATATAAATAAGAAACATATAATACATTTTCATCCGAAAAATTACCTTATTTGCAGTTTGAAACAAGAGTTGTCAGAAGACAACATAGCTCGCCTAAGATGGATGAGGGCAAGTTATCAAAAAAAAAAAAATCTTCTGTAAAAAAGCCCAACAAACTGCAGCAAATGAACGAGAACCAAAAAGGACCCCTAATCATCCCGTTTTCAAGCCTTTCCACTGTAAAAAAGATGAAAAAGAAATCTATTTTTAATAAAACAAAATTCTACAAACTTCCAAGTAATAACAATGCATTACAGACGATACAAATCCCCTCGTGCAAGACAAATTAAAAAAGCCTAGCCTAGCATTTGTGTAAAAATACATTATATCCATCAATAAATGTAGGTACTTAAGAGTGATGACAAAGTTTTTCTAAAAATTGCCACCGTGACCTTCACTTTAAGCCCCAGGCCCTGAAAGTTGAACTGACTCGAAATATTATCATACCCAACATTTCTATGAAGTTATCTTTAATTCCATCAATAAATGTGGGCACTAGAGCAATGATCAAGTTTTTCTAAATAAAAAAAGCCACAGTGACCTTGACCTTCAGCCCCTGACCCGGAAAGTCAAAGGCACTCAAGATATCATCATACCAAACATTTGTGTAAAGTTATATTAAAATCCATCAATAAATGAAGGCGCAAGAGCGATGACAAAGTTTTTTTCTAAAAATAACCACAGTGACCTTGACCTTCAGCCCTAGACCCTAAAAGTCGAACTCGCTCGAGATATCATCATACCCAACATCTGTGTAAATTATATTAAAATCCATCCATAAATGTGGGCACTAGAGTGATGACAAAGTTTTTCCAAAAATAGCTACAGTGACCTTGACCTTCAGCCTCAGACCCTGAAAGTCGAACTCGCTCGAGATATCATCATACCCAACATTTGTGTAAAGTTATATTAAAATCCATCCATAAATGTAGGCACTAGAGCGATCACAAAGTTTTTCTAAAAATAGCCACAGTGACCTTGACCTTCAGCCCCGGAACCTGAAAGTCAAAGTCACTCGAAATATCATCAAACCCAATAGTTGTGTGAAGTTATATTAAAATCCATCAATGAATTAAGGTGCAAGAGCGATGACAATGTTTTTCTAAAAATAGCCACAGTGACCTTGACCCCGTGACCATGAAAGAAGTGACCTTGACCTTAAGCCCCGGATCCATCCATAAATAAAGGCGCAAGTGCGATGAAAAAGATTTTCTAAAAATAGCCATAGTGACCTTGATCTTCAGCCACATGCCCTGAAAGTCGAACCCGCTCGAGATACCATCATACCCAACATTTGTGTGAAGTTATATTAAAATCCACCCATAAATGTAGGCACTACAGCGATCACATTTTTTTTTCGAAAAATAGCCACAGTGACCTTGACCTTCAGCCCCAGACCCTGAAAGTCGAACTTGCTAGAGATATCACCATACCCAACATTTGTGTGAAGTTATATTGAAATCCATCAATAAATTAAGGTGCAAGAGCGATGACAATGTTTTTCTAAAAATAGCCACAGTGACCTTGACCCCGTGACCATGGAAGTAGTGACCTTGACCTTAAGCCCCGGACCCTGAAAGTCAAAGTCACTCGAGATATCATTCTACCCAACATTTGAGTGAAGTTATATTAAAGTCAATCAATAAACGAAGGCGCTAGAGTGATGGCAATGTTTTCTAAAAATATCCACAGTGACCTTGACCTTGACCCGGACCCGCTATGTTTTTTAAAAAAAAAAAAAAGAAAAAAGAAACAAAAAAAAAAAACAACAACAAAAAAACACGCCACCCCCGGGATATGAACTCACGCAGCTTTGAGGTAAACTTTAACACAGGGAAATAAGGGAGGTAATACAGAGGAAAATATTAACTTCTCAAAAAGTCCAATTTAAGCCAAAAAACCTGAAAAATGAAGTACAACGATAATGCTTAATATTGTTTTTTACCAATTGTTAAATATATATTCAAAATAAACTTCACATATAAGAGCTTGCAGGTAAACTTTAACCAAATGCGGACGCGGACGCCGACGCCGGACGCCCGGGGGTATGGCAATAGATCCCCCTTACTTTCGTAAGGCGAGCTAAAATGCACTATATCACACGGATGTGTTTTCGTAATGAGGTGATTTTCTCGCATCAGAAACGTTTCAAAATGGAATGCAATATTTGTATAATATTCAATAATTTTGTCATGATTTCTCTATTTTTTAGGTCGAAAGTGATCGTTAGAACCGCCGAATTGAGGAAGTAGAAATTAAGAAAACTATGATGCAGTCGATGGCACGCCATCGTAAATCCTCACGCTTTCTCCACAGGGGCTAAATACCAAATAACAACATGTACATGTATTTGCAATTGACTTTGACTGACATGTGATCGTTTGACCCCTCCCCAAGGGCCAAGATCTGACCCAGGGTAAATAGTTTACTTGTTTTATATTCTACTAAGCATCCCCTTCGATTTGATATGCCACATGACTATGTCCTGAAAATAACTTTAAATTTGACCCCTCCCCCAGTGCACCAATCTGACCCCAGGGTCAAAATTTTAATTGTATTATATTCTATTAATCATCCCTTTGATTTGATATGCCACGTGACTATGTTCCAATAAAACTTTAATTTTGACCCCGACCCCCACAAGTCCGAACCCTTGTGCATGACCAGGGGCCGCAGCCGAAATCCCATGCAATATGTTTTACATATTTCATTAATTATTACTTCTGCAAAGTTTGGTATCAAAATCTATAAAATTGACTATGTAATTGAATTTTATTGATATTTTACCTTTTGACCTCTTCCCAGGGCCCCTAAGGGCGGGGCCAAAAATAAATGTGCTGTTGCACACCCCACCCTTGTAAGCAGCCCACACACCAAATTTGGTTTGGATTCCGATTTATAGTTTAGGAGGAGATAGCATAACGGACGGACGGACGTTCTCACGGACGGATACTTATGCGGCTATTTTGGCAGGATTGATGCTTAGCCATAGAAATGAAGTATTTTAAGTGTATAACGGAATAAATCCCATTGATTCTGTCCATTTTCATAGCCACCTAACTATCCATTTGTTCGCCCAGACAGACGGACGGAGGCGAATATAATATCCCATCCGCTAAAGCGTGGGGATAATTAGAGATTATCACATGGGGATTTGGTTATCGCCCGCAGTATCAACCCGAGACCCCATTTATCAGCCCGAGAGCTTTAGCTCAAGGGCTGATAATGGTCGAGGGTTGATACTGCGGGCGATAACCAAAACACCATGTTATAATATGTTTATCACATCTCGTTTCTATATTTATACGGCGGAGCGCCATATTTGCATACTGATGGATCTGCCAAACATTGTTGCTTCATGTGAATTCGGTACTATGTTTTACCCGTAATCAAGGTCACAAAATGGGGTTTTGGTCCGCAACTGTGAAGATGTTTGACATCCCCCGTCGTGTCTCTTTCGGTGTTCACATTTCAACAAATGTGTGCATTTTCTCAAATGACACCTCTCTAAACGTCTTTCTCTCTCTTCGATCATACTTTTGCACAGACACTCGTTCCATACACAATGGCAAAAGGGTTGGAGTTCGCCTCTATGAAACGAGTTCCTGTTAACTGTCTCGATTTAACTCTAAAATCCATTCAACTGGTTGTTGGTTGTTGATGTTGAGTGTTCATTTTGGGGGTCGTTGATGCCGTTTTATCTTGCTTCACTGTGGAGTCCTACTGATATTGGCTTAAAGATGTGCAAGGCCTGTGGAGCTTGCAACAGGTAAAGGCGTGTGTGTTTAAGGGGGGGGGGGGAGTGCGAAGAGGTTGCTGTTTCTTCTGTTTCTACACTTTCATTCATTTTCCTCAGTCTCCCGTTTCCTACATTTCATCTCCTCTAGACTATCTCTTCTATTATTTTCCGTGGAGACGACACAAAACTACGCACAAAGGTTGACGTGTCGTGAATCAGTTTGACAGATTACTCTAGAATGTTTACATCACGTGATGACGTAGTTGTTAGCAATGACGGTGTCATTGGTGAGTTTTAAAGTAGGTAAATCGATTTTTACGTTTAAAAGTCTTGACACAGTCCAGAAGTGTATTAGCCGGGCACGATAACCTCTCTTAAAAGCCGGGGACATATAACTCATTTTCGAAAATGTAATTAGTCGGCGGTTCGAAAGGATAAACTTACCTGAAATGGATAGATCAAAGTCTAAACTTTGGCATTCTGGGTGTTGTAACATTTGTAAGTGAGGGCACTAACAAGAAAGCCTAGAAAACGCATTATATTGTAAATACCCAATGTAGTTTGTCGTCCTGTCACACTAGACGGGCCTCCGTGGCCTAGTGGATAGGAGCGCTGACTCTTAATCATTAGGTCTCTCACCTCTGTTGATTCGAGCCTCGCTCGTGTCACATGATAGACGCCAAGTTCTGCAACGGATGGTCATGTGGTTTTTATCCGGGTACTCCGGTTTTCACCCACTCTGATTAACGATCAGCTCGATATGAGTGAAATAAACTTGAAAAGGTCGTAAAACCAAGATCCAAAAATGCTAGACTGTAATACGACAAATAAATACTGTTCTTTGTAGGCACCCCTATGTTAGTCTTCTTGTCTAGTTGGGTACTTTAACCAAATATTTCTGGCCTATATTGTGGGCGTGTTTCTTTTTTTCTGTCTTTTGTCTCCTCTATCGGTTTCTTTCTTTTTCTTTTTTTAAGATTGTTCATTATACAAACGAGTCAATAAATGATTGAATGTAGGATGTTCAGGTCAACATTTCCTTACATGCAAATGCAAATCAAATTTTGATACAATGTATCTGTCGTATTGTTGATTGTTAACATAACGAGTCGTAGCCCGCCCGGAATCACTAGCCTGCATTTAAGTGTTAGTAATTTACTGCATATGTGAAACTACAAAGAATTAAGTAATGTTATGCTCTTCCAGCACCTTTGGTAGTCCGTTAGAATTGTTGCCAAATAAAAAGAGGCGCAAAAGTATGGACTGGACGAGGAGTATCAAATATCAAACAAACAGTGATGAAAAACTAAGAGAGGTTCTGGATGAAAATATAAAATTAAAATGACTTCAGCACCCAATTTCTAAAAATCATTCTTCGATATAAAAAAAGATTAGGTACAACATAAATGTTATACGACAGACCACATGCATGGTAGTGTACCCAATCAAGAGTGACAGCTTAACTTCCCTCTTTAATTGCACGCCGGTGGGTCAGGCCTCAGATTCTATGACGGTTCCAGCATAAAGGCTTACTGAGAATTAGAGAGAATTTAATTTTATGTAATGTTGGTTGGTTCCTGATGCTCTGTCACTGATTGGGTCCATCGGAGTCTCTGAGTTACGAGGCCTTCATGCGGACTGAACAAATTATGTGTCTAAATCGCGACGAAAGTAAGGACGAGGATTGCGGCCGCGTTAAATTTATTTAAGCAATTGAATTCGTTTCAGTGACCGTTACAAGGCGGTTATTCTGACGAGGTTTAATGGTGTTATGATTTGTCTGTGAGTGTGTGTATTGCTGATGTTCTTTGTTTTGGATAGCCAATTGGCCATTTTATGGGAAAGTAACTGTCCGTTTGGCTTTCCGCTATTAGTGTTTCCATCAGGAACTAGTTATTTCATGTTTGTGTTTCTTTCCCTTTGTTGTCTCTGATGGGAGCTGTGGGTTAATTGTATCAATTCCTGATCATAGCATTCACTTCTTTTTTTTTTACCTCCTTAAGGGCTTTTACCTTGGGGAGGTAAGGAGACGTGTGTGCCATCATTTTATGAAACAATATGGCTCAAACTAAAGCAGTCCAACAATTAAGGCTCTATTTTAGACATAGAATTTGTTAGGGTAGGAGCAAACGCATTTACGAATTACTAGCAGTTCTCAATCTGTAGATATTAATTTCTTGTCCGATCTCATGTGTTCTGTTAAACAAACTGATATGAATATCTCTTTATATCAACATTTCATTTATGTTTTATGAATTTTGTTATATGAGCTGTAATGCTTTATATAGTTTCAGACCTCAAAATCTGTTTTATCATGATAATGACACTTTTTTCAGGGGAAAGTAGGATTTTATATAGTAAAATGTATGTATTGTCAAAAAGGTATGTTTTTGCTGCATTGTTCCCATTATTTATTTACGTAACTAATAAAAAAATGTTCACAACCTTTCTTCAACATTTTATAACAACATGTATTCTTTTTCTACCCAAAAGGTACAAATGGTTTACTGTTGTTATGACTTTTGCGATAATTGTTATTTATTGGGTACTGAGTCATCTCCCTAAATTTTAACAACTTGTCCCCACTTTAAGATGCAACAATACCCTGAATCTAAACAGGTAAACAATATTCTTTGATATAGAGGTATTTCTTTCCTTTCGAATCGATGGCTAGTTAAAAAGTATTTCTAGAGGGTTTCTGAGATATATGTCCCCGGCTATAATGTAAAAATACATTACTTCCGGTTATCAGCCCGGGCGGGCAAAAACTGATTATCAGGGGCAGTGTCCATAACCTTCGGTATGTTTCGCTGTTATCGCATATGCAAAATTGTGGTTATTGATGTTAATATAGAAACAAGTATGTGATAATAATGTATACTCCGTAAATCCCTCGATATAAAATGGGTTAAGAAGGATGTTGATAACACGATGTATATTTACAAAGCCAAAGTCGATACATTTTCTCCTTTCAGCCCCATTGAGCTTCCTGTAATATGTTTGTTTGTTTGATTGAGGCTTAACGTTCCCGTTAACATTGTAAAGGTCATTTTGGAGACGTTGCTTCCAATTTTTATTGGACTTTTACCCAACGTAGAGATGAAATGACACCTCAAGCCCTATCGCCCATTGAAACCAATAGGGTTTATAAGCAGCTTTGCCTGGGCAGGTTTAGATCCTGTAAGCGGTTTACCAGTATCCGTGTGCGGGTCGGATTTAGCTCTGCTTGGAAGCATCGTGCAGCCCATATATTTCTTCAAGCCCCGATTGGTGTGAGCCGAAATCTGTAATATGTACTGTTATATGTACTTAACAGTAACTTCTAATTCGATGCATACAAAGCCCTAAAATGGCGCCTTTAATGTCTCCAGAAGTAGACATTCTCAGATGTGTGATTCCTTTTTCGATAGTAATCTTAGTTGTAATCAAAACATAAATTACGGTTGCTCGACACAGCCGCCTCATATCTACGTCTTTGAGGAAAATAAGAAAATTCTGGTATAACCCTGTACCCCCCCCCCCCCCGCACCCCACCCTGCAAAATAAATTTGGGTTTAGAGGGATATTCATTACACAGACTTATTAACCTGATGTATGGAGTTAGTTTTGTAGAATGTGAGCCAATTTCATCTAATAAAACTTTCCTCCTTTCTATTATTGTTGTCTATGAGATAGCAAGTACCATTTCCATAATATTAAAGCCAAAATGCCCAGGAGCAAAACACGACGTTAACAATGCAACGTAAGTGTATACAGGGAAAAGTTGGGTAAACATAGGTATACATAATTCACTACGATATCACACTCGTGCGACATAGTGCATTTTCACAGCTACTTCTCTGATGAAAAGCCGTGATATTAAATTTATTATTGATACTGCAAACATCGGTTGCGGGTGCTCGTTAGAACCGCGGTTCTAACGAGCACCCGCAACCGATGTTTGCAGTATCAAACGAGTACCAACAACCCATGACTTGGAGAAGAAATAGGAAAAATAAGGAAAACCCTCGTAATATTCATTTTCTGTATGCAAACAGGATTTAGTGGGTATTTTTCTTATTTAAACTGCAAACATAGGTTGTGGGTGCTCGTTAGAACCGACTCAACGAGGCGGTTCTAACGAGTACCCAAAACCTATATCTCGGAGCAGAAATAAGGAAATTAATGTTTACCCCCGTAAACCCCAGTTTTCTCTATATAAAGTGGGGTATAGGAGGTACTCATTTCACGGACTTGTTCCCGTGGTGAGGTTGGCTTTCCGTTTGTGACCTTTTCATTATTGTCAGGTTTCTTTGTGTTTTTGCTTCTTTCCCTTTGATGTGTTGGGTGGGGGTGGGAGGAATTTTAATTGGTTCCTGACCATTGCCTTCACTTCAAATTTCCAGTGACGCTCAGCGAAGATTCTGCGAAGATTGTGTTTGCCCATGCTGATATGAGTATTTGCAGATCGTTTTTTTTTTTTTTTTTTTTTGCTTCTTACGCCCGGATCATTTTCATGATATCCAATAAAGTACTATATAAATGAAAAATGATAGTTTATATCTAATTATTTTTGGATTTTATGGTTATAAAATGACGATTGCTTTCAGATCTTTCAGATTGATCAAATGATTACACGACTTTGCAAACCTTAAAGAGAAATGCGGGAATATTCTAGTAATATAGCAAGCGTTTGTTGTAGCAGGCTGTTAAAAAATCATATCATTTTTTGTGAGGTTTATTGGGAGTATGAACATTGGGTCGCATGAAACTGAAACGAAACCATAGTGGTCCGTATTGCGACGCAGTGTATGTTCATAATTTGATAAGCGTCAGCAGAAATACGTTCGTTCTAATCCACAGTGTTTCATCACGAAAACACACCTATATTATTTTGACCCCTTTGAACCCCACTTTTATATAGTAAAACTGGGATTTACGGGGTTGAACCCTTTTACTTATTTTTGCTCTAAATACTGATTGTGGGTACTCGTTAGAACCGACTCGTCGAGGCGGTTCTGACGCGTACCTACAATCTATATATTGAGCAGAAAGAAAAATATCACGATTTTTCAGCCTAAAAGTTTCCTTTTTCGGCGGTAAAGTTTACAATGTATTTGTATAGGCGTGTTTTCGTAATGATTTGAACTGAAGTTTGTTCGAGTGATGTTTCCTTATTTGTGTACTTATTGGAACCACCTTATTCAGGCCGTTACAAAAAGAACCCATTACCAAAACACGCCTATACAAAATCCATTGTAAATTTTACCACCTAAAAATGAAAAATTCAGACGAAAAATTGTGATATTTTTCTTATTTCTGCTCAAAATATAGATTATGGGTACACGTTAGAACCACCTCATCGAGGCGGTTCTAACGAGTACCCACAATCAATATTTTAGAGCAGAAATAAGAAAAGTAAGGTTTACCCCTGTTAAACCCAGTTTTACTATGTAAAAGTAGGGTTTAAGGGAGTCAAAACTATACAGTCGTGTTTGCGTGATGCCACAGTCTATGTTTGTAGCAGAAACAGACACATTTCAAAACTTTTCATTTGAAAAATACTTCTACAATTTAGAGGGGTGGCTGGATGAGGCGAAAGTGTCGTGTATCTTGTTTCTTGTGTCACTAAGGCGTCCAACTGATATTCACTTACAGTTGGGCAAGGTCTTGCAGCAGGTTAGGGTGGATAAGGAATGTTGTTATTTCTTCAGTTTCTGTATTCGCTTCCATTCCTTTTCATCATGAAAACACGTCTATATAATTTGACCCCCCTTGAACCCCACTTTTATATAGTAAAACTGGGGTTTAAAGGGGTAAACCTTATTTTTCTTATTTCTGCTCCATCGAGGCGGTTCTAACGAGTACCCACAATCTATATTTTGGAGCAGAAATAAGAAAAATATCACAATTTTTCATCTTAAAATGTTCGATTTTTCGGCGGTAAATAAAAATCAAAAATGAGTTCCTTTAAGAGCAATGAAAACATTCATAAGAAAGGAGATGGGTCATACTACGTAGTTTCGGCTAATAAAGCCTCATCAGTGACCCTGTAATGATCCGACAACGAAAGCCAGAGGGAACATACTGCAATTTTGCGAATTTCGAATAAGCAGTCGATTCAAAGACTGATATAAATCAAAATGGGATCTTATTAATTAAAAGTAGAAGTAAAACAAAGATCAAGAATTGATACAATTAACTTACTCCACCCATAAAAGACACCAAAGGGAAAGAAATACAAACATTAAGCGACCAGACCATAATGGAAACCTAAACAAAGGAAGGCCATAAGGACAGTTACTTTCCCACAAAATGGCCATATGGCCATCCAAAGTTAAAAGACACAAGTGATACACACAGTAAGTAACAAACAACAACATAAATAAATCGCCACAGAAGAGCCGCCTTGGAACGGTCAGTGGAAGATTTCCGCTGGGGGGCATAAAACCTGTATAGAATATGAGTCTAAACCAATAATTTATTTCTGATTTCTCAGAATATCCACGCTGATCTCAAAGGACCAAAAGTAAAATATAAACTGCACTATGGATGATGTACGGGGAGACGTTTTACGGCCGCCACACGGCACAACACCAGCTGCAGTGAAGGCAAATAAAAATCAAAAATGAGTTGTTAAAGATTACACTGTATTAGTATAGGCGTGTTTTCGTAATGCCTCTTTCCCCTCTCCTTCACTTTCATCACCTCTACTGTTTCTTCCGTCACTTTGTCTCCTTTCTCCGGGAGAAGACACAAAATGACCCAAAAGGCTGACGTTTCGTTATCCCCAATAAAATCAGTCAAACTACAGACATCACGAAAACACGCCTATATAATTTTAACCCACTTGCACCCCACGTTTATATAGTAAAACTGTGGTATAAAGGGGTAAACCTTATTTTTCTTATTTATGCTCCAAAATATAGATTGTGGGTACTCGTTAGAACCGCCTCGAAGAGGCGGTTCTAACCAGTACCCACAATATATATTTTGAGCAGAAATAAGAAAAATATCACAATTTTTCATCTTAAAATGTTCGATTTTTCGGCGGTAAAGTTTAAAATGTATTAGTATAGGCGTGTTTCGTAATGCCTCTTTCCCCTCTCCTTCACTTGCATCTCCTTTACTGTTTCTTCCGTCTCTTTGTCTCCTTTCTCTGGGAGATGAAACAAAATGACCCAAGGGGCTGACGTGTCGTGAAACCCCAGTACAATCAGTCAAACTACAGACATCACGAAAACACGCCTATACATATACATTGTAAACTTTACCGCCGAAAAAAACTAAAAATTTAAGATGCAAAATGGTGATATTGTTATTTCTGCTCAAAAATAGATTGTGGGTACTCGTTAGGAACCGCCTCATCGAGGCTGTTCTAAGGAGTACCCGCAATCAATATTTTAGAGAATATATAAGAAAAATAAGATTTACTCCTGTAAGCCCCAGTTTTACTATATAAAAGAGGGGTTCAAGAGGGTCAAATTTATATAGACGTGTTTTCGTGATGTATGAATAACACCATTGTAGTACACATCTTCTTTCTTATGAATGTTCTTATTGCTCTTAAAGGAACTCAATTTTGATTTTTATTCGTTATCGTAATGGAATTAGAAGTGTCGTTCATAACGTTTCTAAACATTCATTGGTATTTTCTATGTATTTTTTTTTCAGGAAACATATACCAGAAATAAATTCTCATATCTGTCAATAAACATTTAAAAGCGGGTTGACCAACTTCATTACATTGCATCCAGGATTTCCCCGATGAAACACATATATTCCAATTTAACAATTCACAAAATCCATCATTTTGTCACGATTGGTGAAAAACACTTCTGAAATATCTTTTTTTTTTCATTAGGCAAACCGCGTTATTATTAAAGCGTACTAAGAAACACGTATCTCAGAAATTACATAGCCGTCAATGTTGAAACTTACCCCACCACTCCTTTTTGAATGACCTAAAAAATCTGATGGGTTACTATGTTCATATGTTCTGACTGGATACAATATACTGAACTGTGCTAAGTTGAATTAACATGTTCGTCCATCTTGAGATGTAAACACAGTCATGATGTTGCCTATGGATGTTAGGAAACCGAATGGCTGGTTCAAACTTTTAAGGGAAATGAGAACCCCTGACAGATTTTCCGCCATTTTTTAAAGGGAGAAAACTTTCGGACTTCCTGTTCGCCTTTCTATAAACCCCATCCCACGCAAAAATTGGTCAATTCTTAAAGCTCTTAAAGGAAAGAATTTGCTCCGCAAATTCCTTTAAGATTTGACCCCAATTGACGTTGGAGACAAAAATACTTTTGCAGGAGTTGCCTCGACTGTATGTGTACCCGTTCCCATATGAAGGCAATGACACGGAATCGATACAATTAATCCACACCTCCCAGGGAAAGAAACACAAACATGTAATAACTAGACCCTAATGGAAACATCAAATGGTGTGCATTGATTGTTTTGATACCAAATGTCATGCTTAACTCTTCAGCGACATGTGGCTGGTACATGTAACTTAATGATCTCCGGTCATACCCCACAAAGAAACTGTATGTTTTGACATATTTGTTGCTACATGGCCATTTTGATAAATGGTATTTGTGATATAATGATGCCTTTTATTTGCCTCTAACTAACAGCTTTTCCATTTTTTTGGGGGGGAGGGGGGCAGAGGGGATGGGGAGGGGAAGGGGGAGTGGGGGCGGTGGAGGGGTGTTAGGCGCGGCGAAAGCATTACGTAAACACGCCTATACAATTACATAGCCACCTTTATCGCCGAAAAAAATGAAAAGTTTAAGATGAAAAATTTTGATATTTTTCTTATTTCTGCTCAAAATATAGATATTGGCACTCGTTAGAACCGCCTCATCGAGGCGTATCTAACGAGTACCCACACTCTTTATTTTAGAGCAGAAATAAGAAAATTAGGTATAATCCCGGAAACCCCAGTTTCACTATATAAAAGTGGGGTTCAAGGGGGTCAAAATTATAAAGGCGTGTTTTCGTGATGGTGTCGTATATCTTACATCACTGTGACATCCAACTTATCTGATATTGGCAAGGTTGGCTGTCCTTGCATCAGGTAACGGTTGGGGGGAAATTTCTTCCAATAATTTCTTCTGTTTTATATTTTTTTCGTCTTTTTCATTCTCTCCTGTCTCTCTTTCATCACCGCTACTATTTCTTCTATCTCTTGTCCCCTTTACTCTTTAAGCCGACAAAACCACCCACAAGCGTTAACGCCCAAACACAATCAATTAGTTCAACGAATTCCGTGATATTTCTCTTTTGTCTACTCCAAATATAGGGTTTGATTGCACTTTAGAATCGCTCTGGTGAGGCGACTCTAACGAAGACTCACGATCGCTGTTAAAAATTAAAATAAGGACATAATGAACCCAGCCGTCTCTATATGAAATGGCGTTTTGAGGGTATTGCATGGACAGTTTAACGTTATGCATTTAAAATACAGTTTTGAATAGTCCTTGGGCATGATAACACAGTACAGCCATAGGACTCCATTGTCACTCTGTCATGTGTTCATCGTTTCCAAAGCCAATCTCTGCGTGGCAGCTGTAAAAAGTCTACCTGCCCGTCATCAAAGTATGGGCTTTACTTTTAGTCCTTTGGGGTCATTGGTTTCACTGCGCTATTTCGAAAATATTTTAGGGTTACTGATGAGGCCAAATCGACCGAAACTAGCTAGTATGGATCAGAAATACGTACACTCCACGGTTTTCATCATGCTTCGAAGAGATTGCCTTTCTATAGAACATTTAACTTCACAATGGCTTTAAGAGACTGTGCGGCGGCCGAATACAATCTCCTTGCCCTTCAAGATAGTATGGGTTTTATTTTGGGATTGCAGCTGCGTAAAATCGATTTAAGCCCCTCTCCGAACCAGTGGAATTCGTTTCACTGACCGCTCCAAGGCGGTTCTTCTGTCGCGGTTTATTTTTGTTATGGTTTGTCTTTTGAGTGCGTGTATCGCTTATAGTGTTTTGGATAGCCATTGGCCAGTTTGTGGGAAAGTAAGTGTCCTTTTTGGCTTTCCGCTATAGATGTTTCCATTAGGGTCTTCATGTTTGTGTTTCTTTCACTTTGGTGTCACTGATGGGAGCTGTGGGTTAATTGGATCGACTCCTGATCATTGCCTTCACTTCTGTTTTATTTATTTTGGGATCATCCTGCTTCTAAGGGATTACATTTCTGTGAACATGTGTAGTTCCATAGCATACTATTCGTTTACAAGTACCTTTAGTATATACCTTTGTAAGGCTTACTTTATAGCGAGCAGTCGCAAGCTAAAGTGAGCTTTGTGGTAGAGCATTGGTTAAGGAAGATTTGATTGAGAAATTACCTACCTTGAATCAAACACCCATGGTCAATTTGATTGATTTTCAGCCGACAATGGGGGCTGACATGTTTAACCAAAATGCATTGCTTCACGTATTCTGTCACATGATTTCCTGTTTACGTTCTGACGTTCTTTCAGTTTTTTCTTGGCACCGGAAGTTGATATTCTGTATGTTCGATTATTCTATACGAGGTCATTGGAATGCAACCTGGACTGGTTCGTAGAAATACCAGAACACACCAAAACACCGGAACACACTGGTAATTACCGGAACATACTTGAATTGTTTTTTTTTTTTTGTTGTTGTTTTTTTTTTTTGTTATTAGAAATGTTATTTTTGACTTATTTGCATTGTTTTATTGTGTAAGATGTTGTTGACAACTTTTCTGATATAAAAAAATACACATCAATTAATGAATCTTATTTCAATGTTTTATCAAATGTGTTACGATCCTGTGGAATTATACAAGTAATTATATTGAGCAGTTTATGTTTAGATTTGCACTCTCTGATATAATTCATCTGATGACCAAAGAAGACCATTTTTCCAGCCCAAAAAAGAAGATTGACATTTTCCAGCTGAGTGTCCCAATTGGGTAGAAAAACATGAAATGTCAAAATCCTTAACTTGAAAAAAAATTCAAATTCTTATCAGATTTTTACCAAGTTTGCTAAGTGGCAACTCTTTCCGTGTCATGCTATTGTTTATTGTTATTATTTCTGGCCCAATCAAGTGCGTAGATCATGTCGATCCATATTGCATTGGTTTATTGGTTTCATTCTTAGCAGAGGGGTGTATTTTCATTAGATAATCCTAAATATCAAGCCTCAGCTTACCTTATATTTGCAAATCTATCTGCATGCAATCTGCCTGATTTAATAATTTTGTAATGCTTAGATAACAATAGAATAAAATTATTGTACATTTCAGTATTTAGTATTATTATTACGATTATCATTATCATTATTATCATATAATTTTGGTATTAGTTCCCATTATTTGAGCCCTCGTCAATCGGGGCTTGGAGATAGAGGCAGAGGTGCGAGTCGGGCCGTCCTGGCATATATGCTCTTTTCAGTTGCATTGGCCGGTAGGGCTTGAGAATTCATTTTGTTTCATCTGAATGTTGGTGAAAGTCCCACAAAACGTCTCCCAAATGACCCATAAAGTGTTGATGGGACGTTTATACTCAATATCAAATATATATTATAAAATTCAACACCATCGTATCACTTATTCTAGAGTAAAATATCAGTTTTGAAGTGTATTACATTACTTATAACTTTCTAATGCCTAACTCATCGTGCCAAACATATACCGTTTATTTTGAAGACTGTTGCAAAGATTTTCCGTTATGATTTAAACAGTTGTTTGATTTGTCATGTTGCTATATTGCTGTTATGTTCACCTACAGCTTAATAGGTTTAGAGATTACAGCTGCATTGTTGGAAGTTGTGTTACATTATATAGACACATCCAAAGTCTATGTCAACCGATTACAAAGGTCATTAGCCTCGTTTTATCTCGTGGGCAAAACACTTCCCGTTCCATACGCTATCGTTGATGTAGCACGAAATGTAAGCTGTAATTACTATAATTGTTAAATTGACGTTCTATCAAAACAGTTTGCCACAAACCATTTTGGACATTGAACTGCTTCTTTTTCGTAGAAATTTGGATGAATAGTATGCATGGTTTAATCTTATATCCGTTCGTTAAATCAAGCGCATGGACTACATTTTGGTATGATGTTGGGTAGTTTTATAACGCTTTTTAGGCAACGAAAATGTGCGATAAAATGTCAGAAGAGACGGATATATCATTTATTACTTCAAAAACTCAAAATAAAAATGATCAGTTAATTTTGTGGGAAAGAAAAGAGTTTAATTACCCGATACATATTCGAAATTTTCATTGACACTATACGGCAATAGTCATGTTTTGTCAACCAGATAAAAGAGGTACTCTACAGGGGATGTATTTGGCGAATGCGCAGTGAAATGTTAACAAAGTCACGTGTCAAAACATTTTATCCGTCTATACATAAAAACATTATCGCTGACAAACATATATTTCCATTTAACATCAGGAGCTATGCTCGCCCATAGGCAGTGCCTACTTTCATGGGTTAATCTTACATTCGTGATCCGGCCCCCGCCCATCAGGGCTTGAAGAATGGATGGGATGCATGATGCTTCTACGCAGAGCTGAAACCGACCGAAAACGAGTACTGGTAAATCGCTTAAGGATCTAATAGAAGTGATGGCAATGATCAGGAACAAAAGCTTGCCCAGGCAAAGCGGTGAGAGTCGGACCGTCCATGCTTATAAAACAGAAGTGAAGGCAATGATCAGGAATCGATACAATTAACCCGCAGCTCCATCAGAGACACCAAAGGGAGAGAAGCACAAACATGAACCAACTAGGCCCTAATGGAAACATGAAAAGCGGAAAGCCAAAAAGACAATCACTTTCCCACAAAATATCCAATTGGCTAGCCAAATGAAAATAATATAAGCGATACACACACTTAAAGACAAACCATAACAAAAATAAACCGCGACAGAAGAACCGCCTTGGAACGGGCAGTGACACAAATTCCACTTGGGGCTTATATCGATTTTACGTGGCCACAATCCTCGTTCTTATTTCCGTCGCGATTGAGACAAATAATTTGTTCTGTCCGCATGAAGGCTCCCTAACTCATCAGTGCAACATCTCCATGAACACAAAATTCGAATAATCACAGAGCTGAAACTACGATGAGGACGTGACAGCAAGACACCACTGGAATGCTGGAGCAAAGGAAGCAACAGTAAGCCTTCGATGGGCCCCACCAGAGACAGAGCATCAGACAACAACCAACATTAAATAAAATTAGATACACTAGCCTTTAAGCTGGAACCATCATAGAATCCGAGACCTGGCCCACCGGCGTGCAATTAAAGAGGGAAGCAAAGTTTTCAACCGTGATATGGTTAACTACCATTCATGCAGTCTGTCATACAGCATTTATGTGGTACCCCATTGGTTTCATTAGGCGAAAGGGCTTGAGATGTAATTTCATCTAAGTGTCGGGTAAAAGTCACACAAAATTGGAAGCAACGTCCCCAAAATGACCTGTACAGTGTTGACGGGGGCGATAAACTTCACAGCAAACAAAAACAATACATTCGTGATTTTTGCTCGAACACATAGACTGTAGGTACTCGTCAGAACAGCATCAAGGTGGCAAATACGGTTACCACCATGGACATCTATAGGTTCGCAGACACTTGGTCATCACCATCTTTTCTGAGTCGACCAGTCCGGAGGACGTGGCTGAAATCAGCCCGGCCTTGTCAGCTACATGAATAAGGCGTATTTTGGTCGTTAACATGAGAAACTCTCGTGTTTCAATATAACACGTTAACAAACCCCACTTTATATACAGAAAACTGGGGTTAACAGGGTAATCTTAGATTCACAATGATGATGTTGTTTCGTGAGAAGGCGGTTCTAACGAACACCCGCTATCTATATTTGATGCAGCTATAAAAATATTCACAATTTTCATGGAACAAATAACAGTTGAGAGATAAATGTATCAAAGATGCAGTTTGCCACACAAGGTCACATGTAAGGAACTGAAAACTGTTCGAGTGCACCAGTTTTCTTGGCCAGACTCGCTAGCTTCGGCCAGTTAGACCTCATCAGTGAGCCTCAACTTTCTACAGTTCCACGTTGGAATTACGATTCCAATGGACTTAAACATAATGCTATCCTTATGATAAGAAGCTTGGGTTAGCATTAAAAGACACGGGAATAATATGACGTTTTGTTCGTCCTAGCAGGTAGTATTGCCCGAGGGCAATCAATGGAAAAAGCAAATTATTTAACACAAACATAAGACTTGAATGATAAAATTTGATTCATCCTATTGTGCACTTGTACTTTTGATCAGTTAACGCCAGACGGAAATATTGTAGGGCAATATGATAATTTATTGCCCTGCGCGTGGCATGTTCTCGCCCAATCTGAATTCTAGAATAGCTTATGAATAACAATTAGTTCTGAAGTTAGAGCATTTGGAAGCAAAGAATACCCCAAATAAACGAAAATAGCAGACTCGGTTTTATTGAGTCTGTTCATGACCAGTACTGACATGTGCAACACGGGCATGTCATTTCATCTCAGTGTCGGGTAAAAGTCCCACAAAATTGGAAGCAACGTCTCCAAAATGACCTTTACAGTGTTAATGGGGACGTCAAACCTCAAATCAAACAAAATCAAACAAAAACCGGCCTCATCCCCTAGCGCCGGTTTAATCAGAACTCAAAATGAACTCCATGATAGAATAAAACCCCTTGTCGCCTCACTGGAACACAAAGAACGTCATCTTGTACATGTAAGCTCAGATTTGCTAACAAAAGCATCGCATATCGCATGCAGATTTCACAGAAACGATAACAAATTACATGGACGGGTAATACATTGCTTTCTTTCCTGGCTGGTGATGCAGTATCTTTAAGCCCTGTCAACAGCCATTTGTCTCCTAGTTGCAAACAGTTTTACATCTCAGCAACTGCATAAAACCTCAAAGGAATCACAAATAAATCAACACTTTATTCACATTGCAGAAGATTTAATCTTGCGGCGCAAGAGATAACAGTAATCAGAATATAGGCGAAATGACAGGGGCGATATTACAGTCTGACATCAGCTAGATCAGCTGCTTGCTAATAGAACTTTGAAAATTGGTTCGATGCAGGTTCAATTCGAATTCATTGAGAGGTTAACATAACGTCTTCTGTACAATAATGGCATGTGTGTTCTGATTAGAAGCACAATGATGATGTTGTTTTAATGAGTCCACATAAAATACATTTTCAAGATAAAACAAAAAATATAAACCCCCGAATTATACCTAATTATTAATTGACTATACTGTATCGATCGGAGGTCATCCGTATTAACACCAGATCAACCAAAATTAACTTAGGTCAAGTGAGGTAAAAAAATCAACAATGATTTTTAATTGTGTTAATTAATAAAATTGTCACTATCCAAGTAACTTCGCATTGACCCAGTTACAGGTACTCGGTCAGCTGCATTGGCCCTCGGCCTTCGGCCTCGGGGCCAATGCAGCAGACCTCGGACCTGTACCTGGGCCAACACGAAATTATTTGATTGATAACATTACATTATTGATTAACAAGTGTGTTAATAGTATACATACATGTACATGTACCTCGGTCCACGTCATACGGCTCTCGTTCCCGACTTCGTACAGTATAATCAAGGTGACCCATGCTAAAATGAGGTTGGTCCCTGACTATTACCGATTAACCTCTTACTAATATCAATGACCTGCGATCAATATCGAAATTCTTAAACTTGATTGGCTAAGAAGCCATATTAACCTAAGTCGAAATCCATATTAACATGAGGAGAAATCCATATTAACCCAAGGTGAAATCGTATAAACTTGATGTTTAGTAACAAAATTATTAGCCCAGTTACAGGTCCGTGTTCAGCTGTATTGCCCCCGGCCTTCCTTTGTAGGAAATGCTGTGCTCCGGCGCATTTATGAATTACGACAATCATGAATCGTGTAAAATATGTCTTCAGCGCGGACGAAATCCTCTAGTTAGATCACGGACCGGGACACAGAACATAAAACATCGGGTTTCACCCTCTGAGAAAGATTTAGGATGAGACCGCCATAAATTCCGAAGCCTAGCGTAACAAACACAGACCGTAGCGAAGTTGACAGACAACCAATCATGTTGTCTGTCGCATAACATTTATGTTGTATCCTATCATTTTATTCTACACATAGACAAAATTACTGTTTCGCAGTTCATTAGACTCAGATTTTGTAAACTAAATATCTGTAAAATTCGCATATTCTGTAGCAGACCTGCGATATTTTGAAATTAATTGCGACGATAAAATTTAGAGAATAATTTATGACAGGTAAAACCTGGTTAATGTTTTTCTGCTGCAAAATGCTTTTTACAGTCTAGAAGCTCTTAGAAAAGGGTTATACATTCCAAGGAAAGAGCTTAGGTTTTCAGGTTACCTAATGTTGCATGTCTCTAGTGGATACAAAGTTTAAATAACTGAACAATGTCTTTTCTTACATGCTTTTCAATGAATGATAGAGATTTATCAGTGAAATATAAATCGATATTTTCACTGTTTCAAACAGTGAAAATACGATTTTTCATTTTTCACTGTTTGGGACTACTTTTTTCTTCAAATCTAACTCTAATTTCAATTTTATCTTTGTCAGATAACTGAACAATACTGAAATGTGTTCTAATTGACGCATAGCCCGTTCATGTGTGACGGGGACGTTACTGACGTCATTTATGACGCTGACGTCACGTCTTTTGTCGCGCGACGTTAGACTTGCCAGCAACTTCTTTGGAAAACTAATCTCTCAATTATTTCATTAATCATTCATAATAATACCATCCCAGGCCATTTCTCAGGTGCAAACTTTCGTTTACACCCAATAGTATACCCACTAAACACGATGGGCACCACTAAATTGACGCGAAACGAACAGGAACAAAGATAATTTTCTCCGAATGTGAGCGACACCATTAAAGACGCTAAATATTGCCTTTTGAAGCATGTAAGAAACAGAAAATTTGATTTTTTCAGTGCAAGATCAAATTTTATTTCACTCATGAACACCAAAACTGCTATTTTCACTCGTGGCTACGCCACTCGTGAAAATAACAGTTTTGGTGTTCATTCGATGAAATAAAATTCGATCTTACACTGAAAAAATCAAATATCCTCTATGTGTTGTCTCATATAAAATTGTAATCATTCGCCTCAATATTTCAAATTGCCATTCATCCTTTTCCTATTGTTTGCTGTATGATGAATTTTCTCGGTGAGGATAGAACTTCTTATTGTTTGAATTACTATCAGGTTTTGTAAGGTTTGCTTCTTCTGTTTCAACCATAGTCCTGCTGAATTAGAACATGCAATAAATCCAAACAGTGCGAATCCATATGCGATGGCTTCGGTCATCTGATCTGCATTACGATAACACACCCGTGCGACATAGTGCAATTTTTCACATCCCCCAAACTGGCTACTTTTTGATGAAAATCCGTGATATTTACTTAGTTTTTTTTGCAAATATAGGTTGTTGGTGCTCGTTAGAACCGCCTAAGCGGTTCTAACGAGTACCTACAACCTATGTTTGTGAGCAGAATTAAGAAAAAATAATATATGCCTCCTAAACCCCAGTTTTCTCTGTATAATGTAGGGTTTAAGAGGGTGTGCATTTCAAGGTCGTGTTCACGTGATGTAGATCTTCACTGTTTGTCATTTCATTGATGAGTTTAAGGCTTTTTTGATTTGATTTGATGTTTAACGTCCCCGTCAACACGGTAAAGGTCATTTTGGAGATGTTGCTTCCAATTTTGTGAGACTTTTACCCGACATTGAGATGAAATGACATTTCAAGCCCTGTCGCCCAATGAAACTAATAAGGTTTATAAGCATGGACGGGTCCGACTCGCACTGCTTTGCCTGGGCAGGCTTAAATCCTCTAAGCGGTTTACCAGTACTCCTGTGCAGGTCAGTTTCAGCTCTGCGTGGAAGCATCATGCAGCCCATCTATTTCTTCAAGCCCCGATGGGCAGGGGCCGATACAGCACAATAAAAGCACCGCAGACACTGCATAATACCCCGCCACTGCTAAGCAATGTAACTTATTTGAAAATATATCAAGGCTAATGACTAGAAAGGGGATAGCAGAGATATGATCCGCAAGTGTAATGTCTTAATGTGAGTGGATGAAGTTGTTAGAAGATGTAGGAAGCATATGTAAAAATCCATTTTTCGGACATTTGATGGGAAGGCAACTCAATGAGTTGACATTATTAGAAAATTATGATACTGAAAAGGGACAGTCAGACAGATGGACAGACATACAAATGGATGGACAGACAGACAGACAGACAGACAGCAGAGGGTGTAAAAGTTTTATCCATATATTTCAAATAATAAATGAACTATAGGCCAAAATCCCATTTTTTATATTTCAAGGGCAGATAACTCAATTGCTGGGAAAGCCAGAGTCATGTTCCTTTGCCACAGTATGTAACATTTAATCTACTACATATCTATGAAGTTTCAGCAAGATATTGTAAATAATAAAGGAACTACAGTCTAAAAAGCATTTTAAATACTTCAAGGGCAGATACCTCAAGAACTGGTAAAGCCAGAGTAGCGGTCCTTGGCCACGACATGAACCATTAAGACCTCTATATATCTTTGAAGTTTCATCGAGATATTCCATATAGTAAGGGAACTAGAGGCCAAAAACCATTTTTCAGATATTTCAAAGGCAGATAACTCAATCGCTGGGAAAGCCAGAGTCATGTTCCTTTGCCACAGTATATAACAATTCATCTGTTACATATCTATGAAGATTCAGCAAGATATTGTAAATGATAAACGAACTACAGTCTAAAATGCATTTTTTAAATACGTCAAGGACAGACAACTCAAGAACTGGAACAGCCAGAGCAGCAGTCCTTGGCCACAATATGAACCGTTTAGTCCTCTATATATCTGTGAAGTTTCATCCAGATATTCCATATAGTAAGGGAATTAGAGGCCAAAAACCATTTTTCAGATACTGAAAAGGGCAATAACTCTGCTAAAAATTAACGGATTTTGCCCATTAATAATCCCAAACCACTCATCCCCGATACCAATATGTATGCAAAATTTGAACAAAATCCGTGAAAAAATACTCAAGTTATCGATCGGAAACTAAGTGCCGACGGACGGACAGACATACGCACGGACGGACGGACGGACACCGGAGGGTATAACATAATACCCCGCCACTATCGTGTGGCGGGGTATAATAAGAAATGAGAAAAATTTCACATTTTTACATATACACAGTAATTTTCACAGCCATAAGTCCCATTATATCAATGTCAAATATGGATAATTGCATTATAAATGTCATCACTAGATGCAAACCTGTGACAAAGTTCATTAACGAAGCTCTTACAGTTCTTGAGAAATATAGCTTGAATGGTAGGGTGGTCGCTGGGTTCGACGCAATATTTTACAAAGTCAGTGAACCGTGAAAAGTAGGTCAAGGTCAAATATGGATGCTTGAATTATCGCTGCCATCCCAAGATGCAAGTTTGTACCAAAAATCATTTATGAAACTCTTACATTTCTAAAGAAATAAACATAAAAATTAGGGTGAACCTTAGGTTTGACGCAATAGTTTTCAAAGTCAGTGAATCATGAAAAGTAGATCAAAGTAATATATAGCATCTAACGAGGATATTACAATATTTTCCGGGACTCCCCCCACCCCTTCATGTATCAAAACATATCTAACCTCGATCCATATGGCTTAAAGAATAAGGGCGAAACGACCCACCAAATCAGGGCGAACGACACACGGGCGAAACCACCAGGGCGAAACGACTCAGGGCGAAACGACCCACGTGCGAAACGACTCATGGGTGAAACGACTCACGGACGAAACGACGCGTGACCGGGTTTGGCTTTCCGCTTGTGATATTTTCATTATTGTGAAGTTTCTTTATGTTTTTGCTTCTTTCCCTTTGATGTGTTGGGTGGGAGGTTGGAGGCAATTTTATCGGTTCCTCTTCAAATTTCCAATGTACGTTCAGCGAAGAGTCTGCAAAGATGTCCATGCTGATATGAGTATTTGTAGATCGTTTATTTGCTTCTTACGCCCGGGATCATTTTCATGATATCCAATAAAGTACTATATAAATGAAAAATGATAGTTTATATCTAATTAATTTTGGATTTTATGGTTATATAATGACGATTGCTTTCAGAATGATCACATGATTACAAGACTTTGCAAACTTTAAAGAGAACTGCGGGAATATCCTAGTAATATAGCAAGCATTTGTGATAGCAGGTTGTTAAAATTCATATCAGTTTTCTGAGGTGAATTGGAGTATCATTACGATAACACATCCGTATGATACAGTGCATTTTAAAAACCTCAAAAAAGGTATTTTTTCTGATGAAAATTTGAGATATTTTTCTTATTTATACTCCAAACATAGGTTTTGGGTGCTCGTTAGACTCGCCTCGTGGAGGCGGTCCTAACGAGTACCCACAACCTATGTATTGGAGCAGAAATAAGGTAAATAATGTTTACCCCCGTAAACCCCAGTTTTCTCTATATGAAGTGGGGTTTAGTGGGGGGAGGTGGTCTTTATAACACGGACTTGCTCACATGATGAACATTGGGTCGCATGAAACTGAAACGAAATCCTTAGTGGTCCGTATTGCGACGCAGTGTTTGTTCATAATTTGATAATCGTCAGCAGAAATACGTTCGTTCTAATCCACAGTGTTTGTTTGGACCCCATCCATACTGTTTAAGCAATTTTACATATGTGCTGTCTCGAAGCATCATGTGTAACACTACAGTCTTGAAGAACACAGAAAGTTGACAAGGTACTAAATAATCTGAAAATCTAAATAATCTAAGTTTTATTGATCATCAATTCCAGCTGAAAACAAACTAAGTATATTGCCTTACATAGTGGAACAACAGTCAGCCAAGCGACCAAACCGCCCAGCTGATATATTGCATACCACGTGGGCAAGCCGTGTGCCCAGTGGTTCTGCAACGTGAAACGTGGACAGCTTTGTGATGCCGTTGAGAGACTTAGATGGGACCGTTTCCTATAGGAGAGACAGATTGCCCACAAATAAAGTCGACATAAAACCAAGCTTCAAAAGCCACACCATTGTTGTAGCTTAACATTTTTATCGTATATAATGATTATTTATTAGGTTGGTGAACGGCTGTTGTATAAGCTCTTATGCATAGGCCACATGCAACCGAATCTTCTTCTTCAAGCCGAAGAGCGGTCTAATTTGCAGTTACATACATTGGTCTGGTATGCAGTCCTTACATCACGAAAACACGCCTATATAATTTTGACCCCCACGAACCCCACTTTTATATAGTAAAACTGGGGTTTGCAGGGGTAAACCTTATTTATCTTATTTCTGCTCTAAAATAAAGATTGTGAGTACTCGTTAGAACTGCCTCATCGAGGCGGTTCTAACGAGTATCCACAATCTATATTTTGAGCAGAAATAAGAAAATTATCACAATTTTTCATCTTAAAATTTTCATTTTTTTTCGGCCATAAAGGTTACAATGTATTTGTATAGGTGTGTTTTCGTAATGAAGTGAAACATGAAAGTGGTTAAATACTGTTTCTCC
This sequence comes from Lucinisca nassula, assembly GCA_963580285.1. NCBI lineage: Eukaryota > Metazoa > Mollusca > Bivalvia > Lucinida > Lucinidae > Lucinisca > Lucinisca nassula. The sequence goes on from OY757014.1 coordinate 149,810,182, forward strand.
ATTTACCAGTTTGGTGACATTTTTTTAATATTTTGATGGCAAAGTTGCTAGTATAAGGAATGAATTATCATTTTTTTTTGCATTTTATCGATGTGTATACTCTGTCGGATCACTCACAAACTGCATGAAGCTCTTGGATTTTATCATAAACGGTTAAGCAGTACAGCGCACACTCTTTCGCCAGAAATTGACAACTGCCCTTCGTGAATCAGCGGAGGAGAGAGAATGGCCGTATAAATGATTTCGTAATCAATCTTCCCGAAAGAGTGTTGCCGACCCCGGCAGGTATCGAGCCACGATCCTCTTGATCATCAGTCAAACGCTCATCCGACTGAGATACCGAGACAGTTAAAACACATTTCGTAAAAAGAATACATACAACATAGGGTAAAGCAGCTAGCGCGCTCTTCCCTCGACGAGCTGCATCACGAAAACACCCCTATACAATTTTGATCCCCTCGAATCCCACTGTTATTTAGTGAAACTGGGGTTTACAGGGGATCTTATTTTTCTTATTTCTGTTCTAAAATATAGGTAGAAGCCTCCGTGGTGCAGTGGTTATGCTACTGGCCTTGTAAACCATGGATCGCAAGATCGATCCCGGGCTTCTCCAGACTTTCGGATGAGTCTTTAAACCGAGGCCCCGTCTCCGTATGACCTAAGCTGTTGGTGGGACGTAAAACTCGAACACCGACTCTAAAATTTAGGTTGTGGGTAGTCCAGGAGGCGGTTTTAACGAGTACCCACAATCTATATTTTTGAGCAGAAAAAAGAAAAATATCACAATTTTTCATCTTATTTTTTTATTTTTTTGGCGTTAAAAGTTTAGAATGTACTTGTATAGGTATGTTTTCTTAATGATTACTATGCTTGACTGAGTTCAGAGCAGTGACGGCCCTAGTTGATCGACTGTCTCTGAGTGGATCCTGAACAAAGACTACTGAGAGTGAGAGAGAATCTAATTTTATGTTCTGTTGATTCATGCCTGATGCTCTGTCTCTGGTCGGGCCCATTGGAGTCTACTATTGGTTTTCTTTTGCTCCAGCATTTCAGTGGTTTCTTGCTGTCAAGTCCTCAGCGTTAATTCATCTCTGTGGTTGTTTGATTTTTTGTGTGTACGGAGATGTTGCACTGATGAGTTAGGAGGCCTTCATGCAGACTGAACAAATTATTTGTCTGAATCGCGACGGAAGTAAGGGCGAGGATTGTGGCCATGTAAAATCGATTTATGCCCACCCAGTGGAACTATTTTCACTGACCGTTCCAAGGCGGTTCTTCTGTCGGGGTTTATTTGTGTTATGCCTTGTGTTTGAGTGTCTGTATCGCTTATATTTTTTTGTTTAGGATAGCCATTTGGCCATTTTGTGGGGAAAGTAACTGTCGTTTTGGCTTTCCGCTATTGATGTTTCCATTAGGATCTAGTTGTTTCATGTTTGTGTTTCTTTCCCTTTGGTGTTTCTGATGGGAGCTGTGGGTAAATTGTAACAGCATATGAACCATCGTCTTATATCGGACGGCATCGATAACGACTTCGGGGTTGAATATAAGAAGCTTATATGGTGGAAAAATCCGTCCCGAGGGTCACTGTCCAGCATCACGAGGCTTGCCGGGTGATGCCGGACAGTGATCCCGAGGGACGAGTTTTCTATTCACCCCTCAAACCCATATAGGATTCTTTTTCTTGCATACCTTCCATTTTTAGCGCAGATTTTTAATGCTGCAGTCACTTCGGTTACCGACGTCCGCCATATTTTGATGACACTACAGAAATGTTTAGTGACGTCACGTAACGTGCTATAACGTCAACCTTAACGACGGCGAATAAGAGGTTGTATTCAACCAGTGCATTTATCAAACACACGAGAATAATCTATTTTGGGTAAGAACACCAGGGTTAGAACAGTATTTCTATCTCAAGCTAAAACTATGGATTTCCTCATCTGGTGTGCAAGAATCGATTTTTCAGGCCCTAAATCACCATCCCGGGCCCAAATAATTTTTCCAAACACAAATCACTTTATTTCTTAAAATTAAGGTTCTGTTTGAAACGGTCTTTGACTTAAGTGATGATCTGACATCTTTCGTTCACATGTGACTGTACAGCCACCTTTAAGAAAGGCCATCTGGGTTATTGACATAGTTATAAAAGTCTCAGTTTTATTATTTCGGCTTTACAAGCTCTTTTATACACATTCAGTTCCGCCACATTGAGGATGGTCAAATGTAAAGCAAAACGGCTGTTTTGAGCGTAAGTAAGAAAATAATACACTTCTGAAAACATGTCATTATCCATAATTTATATTATATTAGAATACTAATCTACCTTCAAGAAGAGCAAATGGTTTCTTTTTAAGGATTAAATCAAATATAAATACATACGAGGCATTATTTTGTGTTTGACATTTGCAGCATGTATGGGGACAATCACGTGTAAATAGAAGCCTCCGTGATGTAGTGGTTACGCTACTCGCCTTGTAAACCAGGGGTCGCAGGATCGATCCCGGGCTTCTCATGACTTTCGGACGAGTCTTTAAATCGAGGTCCCGCCTCCGTATGACCTTAGCTGTTGGTGTGACGTAAAACACGAACACTCACTCAGTCACGTGCAAATACGTTGTGCACCCGTGTGCATTTTACAGAGGGAAGTGCGATGTATATTGGGATTCACCATTACAATAACAGGCGCTAGCCTACCCGATTGACATAATGCATCCATAGTACATTTACAGTGTTTATATTTCGTAATTAATTCGATTTGCCAGAGTGTCTAGTCATGTAACTGACATCAACACGCGGAATAAATTGTTAACTACTACATGTTCGCTCGTTGACTTCTTAATCAGGGTTGTTGTTATCATAAACTACTTAAAGCCGTTTTCTAAGTTTCATAGACGTCATTCCGTTTAGGTTTCCAATATAAATGTTGGACTTAAATCTCTACTGCAACAAGGCCTATCGGAACCCGGATGTTATGGTGTCTTAGTATATGAATACAGAAAAAAAAAATGCTTGCAATGACTTCAGTGCCCAATTTCGTAAGATCTTTCTTCGATATAAAACTTTTGGGTACAACATAAACGTTATATGACAGGCTGCATGCAAGTTAATCAAACCAATCACGGTTGATAACTTTGCCTTATGTTTAACTGCAGCCTCAGATTCTACGACGATAATGGCTTACGTAGATGTAATTTTAAATAATGTAGGTTGGTACCTAATGCTGTGTCTCTGGTTAGCGCCACCGAAGTCTAACTTGGTTTTCTTTCGCTCAAGCGTTTCAGTTATTTCATGCTGTAGAGTTTGAACCATTATTTCAACTCTTTTAATTGTTTGATTTTTTATGTCCTCGGAGATTTAGTACACCATAACAATCGGGTTCCGAGTAAGGAATGAATTATTTGTCTAAGCCACGACAGAAGTAGGGCGAGGATTGCGACCACGTAAAATCGGTTTAATCCCACCCCACACCCAGTATATTACTTTTCACTGAGCGTTCCTAGGCGGTAAGTCTGTTGTGTATATTTTTATTTGATGTCACCACATGAAGGCGGTTGTCATACGCATCTTGCCTAATCTAGCTACAACTCGTAGCTTACCGGGAAGAGCCTACGATTTTTAAACGGTTTAAATTTATCGGGACAACTCGTAGTTAATCTGGGTGGAGCTTAACTCGTACTGACCTCGTAACTCATTCGTAGCGCGTCGTATAAATCTCGCAGTAATGTCATAGGATCTCGTGCGAGTTAAGTCTGATGTTAGCTACTACGACATAACATGAGTTACTACGGGTTAGTCACGAGTTGCTGCCACACAGTACGATATAATGCCGAGCTATTACGAGTTGGCTTCGACATTCCTACGAGAAGACACGTCAACTGTACGACTTAGTATACATTTGTACGAGTTATGGAGAGATTACTAGCTACATGTAGCAACCGACTCTCGACACCAAGAGGAAGAGGAAACATACACAAAACAAGAACAAATATGAGTGTTTATGATATGGAACAATCAGCCCTCTCTTCCCCACATTGGGTGATCAGACCATTCGGAAACACTAAACAACAACTCCCAACAAATTCGCAGACATACAACAAAATAACAGCAAAAGACCAACACCAAAACTACCGCATTAGAAGGGTCAGCAGCATATGCCACTTGGGGGCTTAAAGATCTTTCTCCGGCCGAATTTTTGCCCTAGGTTAGGGTGTTGTTCCCAACAATAAACATTTAATATTCGGTTTGCATAATGATTTCCTAACTCAATCAATGCATCGTCACAGAGACCAAAATCAAATTCAAACACTGAGATGAAGCAAAGATGAGGGCTGCCAGCCCATCCCCCTTACACTGTTGGTCAGACCTAAAGAATATCATTAGTTAACAGACATACACAATTTTCTGACTATGTCGTAGACATGTCGTGCGGTACTCGTAGAACAATTGTAGCCAAAAGAACAGAACAACAACTCGCGCTAACTCGTGCGACATGTCCTGAGTTTTAACTCGTAAAAACTCGGCTCATGACAAAGAAACTCGTGACTGTGTGGCAGGGGATAAAGTGGTGTCAAACGGCTATATGTTAGATTTTGCAATATTAACTGATGATATGTTTTAATTGAATGTGTTGTAGATTGTACACCCTTTAGCTTTACGCCTTATTAAAAAGAGATTTATTAACGGCTGCCCGGCTCCCACCCGTCGGGGCTTGAAGAAATAGATGGGCTGCATGATGCTTCCACGCAGAGCTGAACCCGACCCGCACAAGAGTGCTGGTAAACTGCTTAGAGGATCTAAGCCTGCCCAGGCAAAGCGGTGCGAGTCGGTCCGGCCATGTTAATAAACCTTATTGGTTTCATTGGGCGGCAGGGTTGAGATGTCATTTCATCTCAAGGTCGGGTAAAAGTCCACAAAACTGAAAGCAACGTCTCCAAAATGACCTTTGCAGTGCTGACTAGGGACGTAAAACCTCGAATCAATCAATCAGTCAATCAATTTACGGCTGCAATTGATATATTTCATGTGTGTCTCACTATGGCCAAAAGGGCCACAATGGAACTCACTTTCTCTGTTTTGTGTGCTAACATTGGTCCTGGCTGACAAGTCCTATGACATTGCTAGGCCAGTGTATGTTTTAATATATGTTTTATATGTGTATGTATTTAGCTACACTTTGTCCTGTTTTATGTAAATGTTAATCTGTGATATCACACAGAACTACTCATCGCGAAAACACGCCTATATAATTTTGATCCCCATTTAACCCCACCTTTTTTTAGAAAAATTGGGGTATTCAGGGGTAATTCTTATTTTTCTTATTTCTGCTCTAAAATATAGATTGTGGCTACTCGTTAGAACCGCCTCGATGAGGCGGTTCTAACGAGTACCCACAATCTATATTTTGAGCAGAAATAAGAAAAAATATATCACAATTTTTCACCTTAAAAGTTTTATATTTGCTGCGGTAAAGCTTACAATGCATAGGCGTGTTTTCGTAATGACTATAAAAATATACTAGAATATATACATGACAATAAAATATCACAACAGAGGCAACAGTAAGTAAAAACAGTGGGGGGTCTTAATAGAGGATCTTACATGAGTGCTCATGTATTATTGAATTTATTAAACGAGTTGAGAAAAAGGGATAAAATGCGAGGGTTTGCCGAGCATTTTATCCCTTTTCCTCAACGAGTTTAATAAATTCACTATTACATGAGTACGAATGCCAGATTCTATTTATCATATCATATCATATCAGCCCGCAGGGTATCTATCTATCTATCTATCTATCTATCTATCTATCTATCTATCTATCTATCTATCTATCTATCTATCTATCATTACTTTGATCGGTCACATTTGACCATTACTCGCAGGTTAGACTAGTTACTAGTCTGATAATAAAAATCTGATGGTGTTTATATTGTTTTTTTGTTTTTTTTTTTTAATTTAAAATTTATCACCTTGCTAGTAATGGCAAGTCTATTTGGTAGAGTCTCCAAGCTTAGAATTATCGTTGAAATTAAGCCAGAGGGACAAGACAAGTATTGGTAGGGTCTCCAAGCTTAGAATATCGTTAAACTTGAGCCATGGAGACTCCTACACGTTCATACACTGTTTGTTTTAGTGCAAAAGGTGATTTTAATTCCAACACCTAGTGGTTAGGCTACTCGCAGGTGTACATTACATACACTACACTCAGGATTTGCAGGATGAAAGCCCACACAGTAATCATGTAATTACGATAGGGATCTTTAAACAACACAGGAGATGACTCTCCTGGACACTGGGCCTCCAGTTAACGTCCCGATCCGAACGAATCGAAACGGAGTCCTCTGGTATCAAGAGGCAAGTGCACTAATCACTGAGCTACAACGCTCCACCATATGGGTAAAAATATTCTAAAGACTTGCATCGACTTAGCACACTGAATGTGTAACAATAACCACTAGACTAATACTTTTGCGTCGTTAATATCCCTTTAAAACCTTAGCAGACTCTGTGCTGACAATAATATTATCACTAATCGTAGTTTTCCGGGAATAAGCGCAAATAAATACCAGTTTGTCACGACAAAACTGTATTGTTTTTAGCGTTAAGTGTTATTTTCACATCTGTTTTGCGTCATATTGTTGTTTGTTTGATTCCAGACAAGGTCTTGTATTGCAGGTGGTAATGCGAACCCTGTCATGAAACAAATGTTCTTCGTCATAAGACACGAAGGCCTCCAAAGTCGCATTATATATAAATCTATAGAAACGAGGCTATACTAAATGGAATGTAATATTTTGCAAGTTCATTTGTTAGATCTCATTGATATCTATCAGTATGCCAAAAATTATTTAAAAATTCCAATCGGTTAAGTCACTATCACCAGTTTTCACAAATGACACGGTGATTTTAGGGCACTCTTAGAAAATCAACCGACTTCAGTCGGTCGCTTTTTCTAAGGGTCGTGCAATTTGACGTATGGTACTATCTAAGGAGTGAGCGCACGTGACAGAACATACTGTGTGGATCACAAATGCCTCATTACGCTAACACACCCGTGCGACATAGAGCAATTTTTCACATCTCCTTAATCGCTACTTTTCTGATGAAAATCAGTGATATTTTTCTAATTTATACTGAAAACATAGATTGTGGGTGCTCGTTAGAACCGCCTCATTGAGGCGGTTTTAACGAGTACCCACAACCTATGTCTTGGAGCAGAAGTAAGGAAAATAATGTTTAACCCCGTAAACCCAAGTTTCTCTGCATAAAGTGGGGTTTAAGGGGATGTTCATTTAACGGACTTGTTCAAGCTTGCAAACGCATGTTCAATAAACAGCTTTTCGGATTTCCCTTTTTACTTGGGAACAACACTTATTTAGTAGGTCCACGTAACATAGTATCGCATTTTGAACGGGTCACTAGCAAACAGTGCAGCTCCAGATCAGACGCCAGAGATTAGAATGCTTCATCTAATATTGCCAAAATTTGCAGCCTTTTAAAGATCAATTGCTTAAATAAACTCAGTCTGCTGAATTGCTTAAATAAACTCAGTCTGCTAAACGGGCTCCAGGTTTTTGTTTTGGGTTTACAGACCTTTCAAGATTTCAAGATAACTTCACTTATTTCTAGCCGATCGATAATCAGAGGTGGGCGAAAACCGGATTTTACAAATCCTGACTTTTCGTTGCAGAACTAAGAGTCTCGTATGTGGCCCGAGCGAGGAGCGAACCACAGCGGTGAGAGACCTTTACGAATAAGCACTCTTACCTATAAGGCCACGGAGTCCCATAGATGAACTGGAAGATTTCTTTATGTAAAATGGTTTAAGCACCTATTGCATATAATGAGGAATCATTAGTCGATGCAATTAAACATAACACAAACACGCCTTTACAAATACATTGCCACCTTAATCGCCGAAAAATTGAAAATTTTATGATGAAAAATTGTGATATTTTTCTTATTTCTGCTCAAAATATAGATTGGGGGCACTCGTTAGAACCACCTCATGCGAGGCCTCATCGAGGCGGTTCTAACGAGTACCCACAACCTATATTTAGAGCAGAAATAAGAAAAATAAGCCATGTAAACCCCAGTTTTACTATATAAAAGTGGGTTCAAGGGGGTCAAAATTATATAGGCGTGATTTCGTGATGGATCGAACAAATTGACCTGAGACTGATTTACTATATTAACATAATTTCACACCCGACTGAATACATATATATATTTATCTTCGTCGTTTTCCAAGATGGCGATATTCTTATACAATACATAGAGGTCGGTAAATGGGTCACTATTCACGAGATGCCGAAAATTCACGCGAAGTTAACGAAAGCCGACGTATAAGGCCATAACATTGGCTAATGTATTCCTTGTACAAAGGTCAGTCTCATGTCAAATTGTTCGAACTATACCTTATACATTTCGTATATGAAGGTTGCACACAAACACCATTATAATTGAAAACAGTAAGGTTTATTTTTAATTTGACTTATGCATTGTGCTATAGTGAAAACTTGTGAACAAAATATCTGGATAACGGCTCGAGCTAGGCTCATGATATATGGCATACAGTTTGGGTCTAATGTGTAGATGACTGGAGTTATGTCCCTTTTTGGACATGCATTGTGGCTATAGGGAAACCTTGTGAACACAATATCTGGAGAATCGCTTGAGCTAGGCTCATGATATTTGGCATACAGTTTGCGTCTAATGTGTTAATGACCTGATTACTTTTTGACCAAATTTCGAAAAATGTTAATGGAGTTATGCGCCTTTTTAGACTTAAGCATTGTGGCTATGGGGAAACATTGTGAACAAAATATCTGGAGAACCGCTTCAGCTAGGCTAATGCTATTTTGCATATGGTTTGGGTCTAATGTGAAGATGCCCTGATTATGACGATGATGCCCAGTGAAACCATTAAGGTTTTTAACTGTACTGTCCTACTCGCACCGCATTGCCTGGGCAGGCTTAGATCCTCTAAGCGGTTTACCAGTACTGGTGTGCAGGTCGGTTTCAGCTCTGCAGGGAAGCATCATGCAGCCCATCTATTTCTTCAAGCCCCAATGGGCGGAAGCTGTGAGATTTTACGGTCGGAAATTTTTTGTTTAACGGCGACGTGCCATAGGAGCAATAAAACGGAATTTCCGATCGTAAAACGGACGATTTACCTTCCCCAATGACAATTTCCAATACACTTATTCCAATTCTACAGCACTTACTCACGTGTTTTATTTTACAAATGTTCTTTTTGCCCAAAACGGCAAATGCAGTGAGCTGCGTAAAACCAGACAATACTGTCTCACTTTTGACGTTATCCCATCAGACATATGCAAGTGAATTAGAACTGGCCTCAGATCATCCGAAAATATTTAACGGAGTTATGCCCCTTTTTTGACTTATGCATTGTTGCTACAGGGAAACCTTGTGAACAAAATATCTGGAGAACCGCTTGAGCTAGGCTTATGATATTTGGCACACAGTTTGAGTCTAATGTGTAGATAACCTGATTATCTTTTGACCAAATTCTGAAAACAATTAATGGAGGTTTGCCCCTTTTTGGACTTATGCATTGTGGCTATTGGGAAATCTTGTGAACAAATATCTGAAGAACCGCTTGAGCTAGGCTCATGATATTTGGCATACAGTTTGGGTCTAATGTGTTGATGACCTGATTAACTTTTGACGAAATTTCGAAAATTTTTAACGGAGTTATGCCCCTTTTTTGACTTATGCATTGTTGCTATAGGGAAACCTTGTCAACAAAATATCTGGAGAACCGCTTGAGCTAGGCTTATGATATTTGGCATACAGTTTGAGTCTAATGTGTAGATAACCTGATTATCTTTTGACCAAATTCTGAAAAAAAAAATTAATGGAGTTATGCCCCTTTTTGGACTTATGCATTGTGGCTATAGGGAAACCTTGTGAACAAAATATCTGAAGAACCGCTTGAGCTAGGCTCATGATATTTGGCATACAGTTTGGGTCTAATGTGTAGATGACCTGATTAACTTTTGACGAAATTCCGAAAATATTTAATGGAGTTATGCCCCTTTTTGGATTTATGCATTGTGGCTATAGGGAAACCTTGTGAACAAAATATCTGGGGAACCGCTCGAGCTAGGCCCATGATATTTGGTATACAGTTCGGGTCTAATATGTAGATGACATGAATAACTTTTGACGAAATTCCGAAAATATAATGGAATTATGCCCCTTTTTGGACTTATACATTTTGGTTATAGGGAACCTTGTGAACAAAATAACTGGAGAACCACTTGAGCTAGGCTCAATATATTTGGCAGTCTGTTTTCTACTAAGGCATAGATGACCTGAATAACTTTTGTTTAAAATCTGTTAATATTTGACAGGTTTATTTTTAATGCAAATGATCATGAGGTACTGTTTACTGTCCCATTTAGGGACAAGCATATGGTTGGGGGCATAGTGTTTCACAAACAAAATTTCTAGTTCACTATATAAAAGAGGTTTTCAAGGGGGGTCAGAATTATATAGGCGCGTCTTCGTGGTGTACTATGAAGAGTTCAAAATCAATTGTACATTCCCTGCTAAATGCGGCACTCTGGATTTCTTTTACATCTGACATAATGCAGGCTGCACGAGTCGTTGATACATAAAGTCATTAATTCATCACAGCAAGTGTATTTGACATTGACAGATTGATCCCTCTGTTTCGTCTGGCAGGGAATCTGATTTCTAGGCGAAAACGTAATATCAAATTATTGTGTTGGACGACTGTTATATGTAGGACAATATTTGTAATTGACATTTGTGGTGACGTTTCAGGGAACGACACGAAATCCGTTTTAATTCCCATCAGCAGCTGATCGATGTAACAAAAAAGAGCTATATTCATTCGTCTTAGGGAGGTATCTCAGTACAGTTATAAAACTAAAGAAGGGTAACGGCTCGGCAAGTGGCTTCTTTCCAAAGAAGCCAAGAGAGGGTTGCAGTATTGCAGTATTATTTTGTTTGATAAATAAAAAGACGAAGTGAAGGCAATGATCAGGAATCGATACAATTCATCGACAGCTCCCATCAGAGACACCAAGGGAAAGAAACAAAAACATGAAACAACCAGACCCTAATGGAAACATCACTAGCGGAAAGCAAAAAGGACAGTTACATTCCCATAAAAAGGCCAATTGGCTATCCAAAGCAAAATAATATAAGCGATACACGCACTCAAAGACAAGCCATAACACATAAGAACCGCCTTGGAAGCTGCAAGAAAACATGTATAGTTGAAAAATCGTTGGGTTAAATGCACAATCTGCATTTGACCCCATTCTGTTTTTATTCTAAAACACCTAATTTGCATTATTAAATAAACTATAAATAAATGTTCTTTCGTTGATTGTAAACACAATCTGTTAACCCATTTCTTTATGACCACTTGGTGATGAGACAATAGTTACATGTACATAAGTTAAATTTCCCAAAGAGATCTTCATCACGTGAACAAGTCCGTGAAATAAAGGACGCCTAAACCCCACTCTATGTTGAGAAAACTGGGGTTTACGGGGGTATACATTATTTTCTTATTTCTGCGCAAAGACAAAGGTTGTGGGACCCGGTTCTACATGCACCCACATCCTATGATAAGAAAATATCACGGATTTCCTTTAGATGGAGATCTGAATAATGCTCTATGCCGCATGGGTGTGCTATTTTAATTTATTATACATTTAGTATAAAATACTTAGTTTGCGATACGAACGTATCACGCTTGCACGTGCTGCCATATCGCATGGGCTTTTTCATACCCCCAAAATCCATATCACAACCCTTTATCGCACCCCTAAGCCTTTATCATACCTCTGACGTCACCCTATTCGGAACACGCGGCGTTATTCCTTTTGCGGCATTTCGCATTTGTTGTTCAGGACGCCATTTGCAATTTGCATTGTAACTTTGGTATTAGCCAGATGCAATTAATACAATTTATTTTGAACCTTTTTTTTTAAAGTGAAATACGATAAATAGATTATGATATGGCATTTTTCATATCATACCCCATATCAGCCCTCGACCCATATCAGCCCTCGGGCCTTCGGCCCTCGGGCTGATATGCGAGTTTCGGGCTGATATGGGGTATGATATGAAAAATGCCATATGATAATCTCTATGAAACACCTAATTGCAATATCTAGTAGATAATGAGCAGTATTATATAAACTATAAATAAATGTCCTTTCGTTGATTTAAAACACAATCTGTTACCCCATTCTTTATGACCACTTGGTGATGAGACATAAGTTACTTAAGTTAAATTTCCAATGAGATTTTCATCACGTTAACAAGTCCGTGAAATAAAGACCACCAGAACCCCACTTTATATAGAGAAAATTGGGGTTTAGGGTGGGGGTAAAAGTCATTTTCCTCATTTCTGCTCCAAGACATATGTTGTGGGTACTCGTTAGAACTGCCTCATTGAGGCGGTTTTAACGAGCACCCACAAGCTATGTTCGGAGTATAAATAAGAAAAATATCACAAATTTTCATCAGAAAAAATTACCTTTTTTGAGATATGAAAAATGCACTATATCACACGGATGTGTTATCGGAAAGCTATTATGCGACATCGCTTTCTAAACGTAGACTCTTGAACAGTGAGCTGGCCCTCGGTCTGCTCTTTTGCCGGGAACAAGCATTGTTTCAGGTTGGCCCACTTTTCTCTGATAATGGCGGATAAAAAACGCAGCATTCTTAAACTTGAAGCATGTCCCAGCTTTCCCTGATAATGATAATGTACTCGTAACTAAGTGTTTTCCGAGATCACGTATATCGTTCTGTATAAAATTTATTTTACACATTTTATGTATGTACAGAAAATGGACACGAACAAGGGAATTAATTATTTTTCTTATTCTTGCTGACAAGATTGAGGGACTTGAAAAAAAAAAAAAACAGCCTCGGTGAGTCGTTTCTGCTGGCCACACACACTCTATTTGCAGCCGATAAAAGAGAACTGCCATTTTAGAGCACTATATCACCTGTTTGGCCTCCTACACGTCGGGGCTTGGAGAAATAGATTAGGCTGCATGATCCTTCCATGCAGATCTGAAGCCGACCGCACAAGACAACTGGTAAACCGCTAAGAAGGGTTAGGTCTGTCCTGGAAAAGTGGTGCGAATCGGACCTCCCATGCAAACAAACCATACTGGTTTCATTGGGCTGCAGGGGTTAAAATATCATTTCATCTCAATGTGGGGTAGAAGTCCCATAAAATCTCCAAAATGACGTAAAAAGTGTTGTCTGGCATGTTAAAAATCGAATCAAACAACCAATCTCACATGTAGAACAGGTATCCTAAAAACTGCATAAAAACATAGACAATCAGTCACGTCATGAGAAAACCAGTTTATAATCTGTGAACAACATAGATACGTATCAGTCCGCGGATGAGCTGTTAAGCTATTGCTGCTTGGGCGAAGATTGTGGCCACGTAAAATCCCCTCCTACTCCAATGAGGTTCTTCTGTCGCGATATATTTTTGTTATAGTTCGTCATTACATGTGTGTATTGCTTATATCTTTTTATTTTGGATAGCCAATTGGCCATTTTGGGACAAACTAATTGTTCTTTTGGTTTTTTTATTGGGGTTTAGTTATTTCATGTTCGTGTTTCTTTCCCTCTGACGGGAGTAGCTTTTCTTTCCCGCTGATGGGAGTAGCTTTTCTTTCGCTCTGACGGGAGCAGCTTTTCTTTCCCTCTGACGGGGGTTTAGTTATTTCTTGTTCGTGTTTCTTTTCCTCTGACGGGAGTAGCTTTTCTTTCCCTCTGATGGTAGTAGCTTTTCTTTCCCTCTGACGGGAGTAGATTTTCTTTCCCTCTGATGGGAGTAGCTTTTCGTTCCCATTGATGGAAGTAGCTTTTCTTTCCCTCTGACGGAAGTAGCGTTTCTTTCCCTCTGATGGGAGTAGCTTTTCTTTCCCTCTGATGGGAGTAGCTTTTCGTTCCCTCTGATGGGAGGAGCCTCCGTGGTGCAGTGGTTACGCTACTCGCCTTGTAAACCAGGGATCGCAGGGTCGATCCCGGGCTTCTCCAGACTTTCGGATGGGTCTTTAAAACCGAGGTCCCGTCTCCGTATGACCTTAGCTGTTGGTGGGACGTTAAACTCAAACAGTCAGTCGGTCCCTCTGATGGGAGTAGCTTTTCTTTCCCTCTGACGGGAGTAGCTTTTCTTTCCCTCTGATGGGAGAAGCTTTTCTTTCCCTCTGATGAGAGTAGCTTTTCTTTCCCTCTGATTGGAGTAGCTTTTCTTTCCCTCTGATGGGAGTAGCTTTTCTTTCCCTCTGATGAGAGTAGCTTGGTAATTGTATTGATTTCTGATCATTCCTTCACTTCTATTTTGGACAGCTTCGTTATTTAACCCGTTCAACCAAATACAGTAAAACTCCGCTATTAAGACCACCTAAAATTAAAACTAATTCTGCTTTAAAAAAAAAAAAAACTTATTTTGAAGGGTGCACTTAATCTGTCTCTGTTGTTTCTGCCGAGACTGTCCTCTGGTCAAGGACCACCTTTGGGACTGTTCAAAAGTGGTCTTATAGACCACTTTTGAACAGTCCCAAAGGTGGTCTTAATATAACAACTTTACTGTACTTACGCAAACAGTGTAGATCCAAATAAGACGGCCCATAACGTGCCGTCGCATTGGGATCTACACTAATATTGTGTTTTAAGTGACACAATGTGAAAATGCATTCTAAAATCGACAATTGAAGAGTTTTCATCCAGTACCGGCCCCGATAGCTCAGTTGTCAGAGTGTCCGCTCCGGGGAACGGGAGGTCACGGGTTCGATCCCGGGCCGCGACATACCAAAGTCGTTAAAAATGGTACTAGCTGCTCCTCGCTTGGCACACATATTTACGGGGTAGAGCTAGGACTGGTCGACCCAGTGTCAGGATAATGTGCCTGGGTGTGTTATCATGTAGTGTGTCTTGGATATGATACTTCGGTGAGGCAGCACTTTAAAAGTGAGCATTGAGCTCCCTGTTGCAACCAGACACCGTCATGATATGACTCAAAAATTGTTGAAAGCGACGTTAAACCCGAATTCACACACACACACTTCATCCAGAAGAAGTAAGGGCAAGGATTGCGGCGCGTTAAATCAATTTAAGCCTAAGCCCCCTCCCCTCCGCCAGTGAAATTCTTTTCACTGACCGTTCCAATGCGGTTCTTCTGTCAGGGTTTATTTTTGTTATGGTTTGTCTTTGAGTGTGTGTATCGCTTATATCATTTCGTTTTTAATAGCCAAATGGCCATTTTGTGGGAAAGTAACTGTGTCCTTTTGGCTTTCCGCTATTGATGTATCAATTATGGTCTAGTTGTTACATGTCTGTGTTTCTTTCCCTTTGGTGTCCCTGATGGGAGCTGTGGGTTAATTGTATCGATTCCTGGTCATCGCCTTCACTTCTATTAACAATAAAACGCACATTGTAGCCGGCCTCGGTACATGTAGCTCAGTCGGATACGCGTGTGACTGGTGATCAGGAGGACGCGGGTTCTGATGAGAGTAGATTTTCTTTCCCTCTGATGGGAGTAGCTTTTCTTTCCCTCTGATGAGAGTAGCTTGGTAATTGTATTGATTTCTGATCATTCCTTCACTTCTATTTTGGACAGCTTCGTTATTTAACCCGTTCAACCAAATACAGTAAAACTCCGCTATTAAGACCACCTAAAATTAAAACTAATTCTGCTTTAAAAAAAAAACTTATTTTGAAGGGTGCACTTAATCTGTCTCTGTTGTTTCTGCCGAGACTGTCCTCTGGTCAAGGACCACCTTTGGGACTGTTCAAAAGTGGTCTTATAGACCACTTTTAAACAGTCCCAAAGGTGGTCTTAATATAGGATTTTTACTGTACTAACGCAAACAGTGTAGATCCAAATAAGACGGCCCATAACGTGCCGTCGCATTGGGATCTACACTAACATTGTGTTTAAGTGACACAATGTTTTGTTTGATTTGAGGTTTGAAGTCCCCGTCAACACTGTAAAGGTCATTTTGGAGACGTTGCTTCCAATTGTGTGGGACTTTTACCCGATATTGAGATGAAATGACATCTCAAGCCCTGTCGCCCAATGTAACCAATAGGGTTTATTAGCATGGACGGTCCGCCTCGCACCGCGGTTCCTGGACAGGCTTAGATCCTCTAAGCGGTTTACCAGTACTAGTGTGCGGGCCGGATTCATCATGGAAGCATCATGCAGCCCATGTATTTCTTCAAGTCCCTATGGGCGGGGGCCGGTGACACAATGTGAAAATGCATTCTAAAATCGACAATTGAAGAGTTTTCTTTATCCAGAATAAATAAGGGCGAGGATTGCGGCGGCGTAAAATCGACCTAAGCCTAAGCCCCCCCCCCCCCCCCCCCCACTCCCCTCCGCCAGTGAAATTCTTTTCACTGACTATTCCAATGTGGTTCTTCTGTCACGGATTAATTTTGTTATGGTTTGTCTTTGAGTGTGTGTCGCTTACAAATGTATATCGTTTTGTTTTGGTTAGCCAAGTGGCCACTTTGTGGGAATGTAACTGTGTTCTTTTGGCTGTCCGCTATTGATATTATCCATTATGGTCTGGTTATTTCATATTATTTCATGTTTGTGTTTCTTTCCCTTTGGTGTTTCTGATGGGAGCTGTGGGTTAATTGTATCGATATTGCCTTCACGTCTATTAACCCATTTACTACCGAAATCCCCAAAACGGGTACCAGGGCAAACAGTGCAGGCCCAGATCAGACGCCGCAGAACGCGGCGTCTGATCAGGGCCTACACTGTTTGCAAAGAGTTCAGCCATTTTGCTAATGAATTTTGAAGAAAACATAACCTGGCACCCCTAAATTTTGAAATGGACTCCTCCTATATATAAGGAGGAAGATTCCATATGGTACAAAAAGGGTTAAAAATAAAACGCACATTGGACGCACAAGTCGTTTTTGTCATACGCTTTCCCGTGCGTGAGTGCTACGGACATTCTCTACAGCTTCGTTGTCATCAGCTTCTAAACCACTATATATGAAAAATACTATTTTCAAAAGTCATCAGTCTTGAAACAGCGTTTGCGTTTGCGTAGGCTGATCTGAATCTAAGCTGTGTACATACATCCGACGAAATATTTTGGTTAGTGACAATTCAGTTGATGTCGACAGTCTATTGACACAACGATCACTGCACCGTCTGGGTAAAAGATGTCATTGGCCATTCGCCTCTGAGTTTCTGGAATGAGTTCGTTTGATTTGAAGTTTAACGTCTCCGTCAACACTGAAAAGGACATTTTGGAGACGTTGATTCCAATTTTGTTGGACTTTTACCCGACATTGAAATGAAATGACATCTCAAGCCCTGTCGCCCAATGAAACGAATAGGGTTTATAAGCATGGACGGGCCGACTCGCACCACATTGCCTGGGTAGGCTAAGATCCTCTAAGCGGTTTACTAGTACCCGTGTGCGGGACGGTTTCAGCTTTGCGTGGAAGCATCATGCAGCCCATCTATTTCTTCAAGCCCCGATGGGCAAGGGCTATTCTGGGATGTGATATTCCATCTTTGAATTTAGGCTCGTCCATTCCATTAATGTGTGCGTGTGAATTCGGGTTTAACGTCGCTTTCAACAATTTTTCAGTCATATCACGACGGTGTCTGGTTGCGACAGGGAAGTCAATGCTCACTTTTATAGTGCTGCCTCACTGAAATATCATGTCCCAGACACATTACATGATACCACACCCAGTCACATTATCCTGACACTGGGTCGACCAGTCCTAGATCTACCACGTAAATCTGAGTGCCAAGCGAGGAGCAGCTAGTACCATTTTTAACGACTTTGGTATGTCGCAGCCCGGGATCGAACCCGTGACCACCCGTTCCCCGGAGCGGACACTCTACCAACTGAGCTATCGGGGCCGGTCCATTCCATTAAAGAACCTTTTTTAGTCAATATTTGAATTTTGTCTCGTCCATTCCATTAAAGGTTGTTCAGTCAATAATCATTAATATGATGACATGAAGTGAAGCCTTTGGTGAGATGGCTCATTACGAGTTATTTCAAAGAGAGAGAACTTTTGGGACTTCCTGTTCACTTTTCTTTAAGCCCTGCCTCACTGAAAACTGGTTCTACTCGTTCATTTCAAAGAGAGACAACTTTTGGGACTTCCTGTTCACTTTTCTATAAGCCCTGCCTCGCTGAAAACTGGGTCTACTGACCCCTATTGATATGGGAAACAAAACTACTTTGCAGGAGTTGCCTCCCCTGAAGGTGTACCCATTCCCCTTAATCATCCAACTTCGATATTTTTTTCAAACTCAGAATGTTATCACCATCTTGCAAATTTAGACCTGAATTTCCCATTCTGGAAGGAAAATGTTTCAGAATATTTGTTCTTTGATTACTGAATACGATATTTACGTGAAGACACTAGATCATCGTGGTAGTGTTTTAAAAATGTTAAACACCTTAAGCCAAAACTGGTCTTCTAGTCTTGGCGCCCAGCGAATACTTCGATCAAACTGCGCATTCTTGCAGTGCAGTTGCATTGGCCACTGCGCTATATATATATACACACCAAAAAAAAAAAAACTTACGCGTAATGTGGATACATGTTGCCACAAGCATTACGAGAAAACACGTTGATACCATTACGAATACACGCCTATACAAATACATTGTAACAATTATCGCCGAAAAAAAAATGCAAATTTTAAGATGAAAAATTACGATATTGCACAAAACATAGATTGTGGGCACTGGTCAGAATCGCCTCATCGAGGCGGTTCTAACGAGTACCCACGATCTTTGTTTTAGAGCAGAAATAAGAAAAATAAAGTTTACCCCTGTAAACCCGAGTTTTACTATATAAAAGTGGGGTTCAAGGGGATCAAAATTATATAGGCATGTTTTCGTTATGTTTACCAACGACAACAAAAATCTGAACAATTCTAATATTTTTCAGATTTCTGCTCAAAACATCGGTCAGGCGGTTCTAACGAGTACCCACACACTCTGTTTTTGAGCAGAGATAAGAAAATAATGACTACTGTATACATGTACCCCTGTAAACCCCCAGTTTTACAATATTAAAGTGGGGATGAAGGGGACCATAATAATATAGGCTTGTATTCGTTATGGGCGTATTTGTCTGAGGAATACGCAGGTTAGCTTGATTCCTCGTCCAGCACAAATGTTCACGGACACATTTGACATTTGCGAGTCAAAAATGCTGTCTGTAAGGGAAATGAATTAAGTCAGGCTATTCTACTATGACGTACAGTAAAATGCCTATATTAAGACCACCTTTGGGACTGTTCAAAAGTGGTCTTTAAGACCACTTTTGAACAGTCCCAAAGGAGGTCTCTGACAAGAGGACACTCTATGCAGAAAATACAAAGAAAGAATAACTACAGCCTGTTAATTAAGCTTTTTAAAGCAGAATTGGTCTTATTTTTAGGTGGTCTTAATAGCGGACTTTTACTGTATTCAATACCGGGCGGCGCATGAACCAAGGGGTGTCGAAATCATCACATCAAACAAACAAATCAAACGAGCTGAAGAGAAAAGACTCAAAATTGCATAAGTGACTAGACAATGCTAAGCCAAGCTTGCACAAGCAATTTCATGTAATTTGGCTATATACATATTTTGCAAGGAGCGACCTCATTGTATTCATAAGATGAATGGGAGCAGCAAAGACTCTCGCCAGGGCCCTTCCACAAGAAAACACGCCTACATAATTTTGACCCCCTTGAACCCCACTTACTGGGGTTTACAAGGGTAAACCTTATTTGTCTTATTTCTGCTCAAAATATTGATTGTGGGTACACGTTAGAACCGCCACATCGAAAATATCACAATTTTTCATCTGAAAGTTTTCGTGTTTTTTTTTTTTTTTTTTTTTTTGCGGCAAAATTTACAATGTACTTGTAAAGGCGTGTTTTCGTAATGCGACAATGAGCTTTATCGCGCAGGCTGGATTTTTTTTTTCCATTTTCTAATGGAGCAAAATCCCGTGACGTCATTCACCTAACACCGCTGGTTGTAATCAATAGATTTATTGTGTTGGAATTACACGATACCGTCAACCCTTATTGGTCATTTTTGTCGTCTCCCAGAGAAAGGGATTAAATAGGAACAAGATATAGCAGAGGAGATAAAGGGGTATAGATAGAGAATTAGAATAAAAGCTTCAAGCACTACATGATGTCACGCCACTATCACAGTCAAACACGAGTTCAAAGTAAGGATGCATTTCTCGTTCCCTTTATAAAGTTGACAGGGAATACATGACTGAGATGACTATATTCAATGTTCAAAGAACCATGGCTCCAAAAGAAAGAAA
Organism: Lucinisca nassula; assembly: GCA_963580285.1. NCBI lineage: Eukaryota > Metazoa > Mollusca > Bivalvia > Lucinida > Lucinidae > Lucinisca > Lucinisca nassula. Next base: position 149,830,549 of record OY757014.1, read on the forward strand.
ACATTACAATTCTAATTTTCAGTTTTTTGGGGCCTGCGCCCTTTAAAATAAAATCAGGGTCTTCAAAATCTAATCATCCCTTAATGCACTGACAAGACTACATGACTGGGGTGATTATTTTCAATGTTCAAAGAGCCAATGCTCCAAATGAAAGTAAACCAGAATTACAATAATATTCCCTTTTTCAGTTTTTGGGCGCCTGTGCCCTTTAAAATAAAGTCAAGGTCTTCAAAATCTAATCAAATCTTTGGTCAAGTGTAATGATATATTGTACCAAGTACCACATTTCGTTGATATGTTCGTGAGATTGGGAGCAGTCAAGACATCTTTGTCCAAAATTGACAGTTTTGGGGGGGGGGGGGGGGGGGGGGGGGGCATGTGCCCTTGTAGAATTGGTCAAGGCCATCAAAACCTAATTGCTGTTTACCTCTATCCTAGTGATGTAGCCATGCGAGTTTTGTCAGAATCAATCATTAGGTTCAGGAAATATAGTGCTTTGAACAGACATGGATAGAAATGACTATGTTAAATGCTCAAGGGCGATAATTAATAGTAGGAAAATCAGAGTTATGGTTCATATGTTCTGCATGTCGTCTTAGGGTTCTCTACATACCTGTGAAATTTTGTGGAAGTATCTCAAATGATATCAATGTTATAGAGCGGCCATGAAACTGAAAGCAACAGATATGTTCAAAGTAAATAGGCCAATGACTCCGAAAGTAAGAAAGCCAGAGTTACCCTTCATATGTTCTGCACGTCGCCTCAAGTTTCATGGAAATATCTCAAGTAGTATCGAAGTTATGGAGCGAACACGAAACTATGATAGAAATGGCTATGTTAAATTTTAGAAGGGCAACAACTACAAAAGTAAGGAAATAAGAGTTATGGTTCATACGTTCTGCACGTCGTGTCATAGTGTTCTACATATCTGCGAAGTTTCGTGAAAATATCTCTTTTCGGAGGGTATAACATAATACGCCGACATTTTTTTTTTTTTTTTTTTGAATGGCGGGGCATAAAAGTGCAAGAAAGTGAAAAAATAGATATAAGCTCTAACCTGCTGCAAGGACAACAGGCCTTGTCCAACTGTTATACCCAATATCAGTTTGACGCCCAGGTGACAAGAGATACATGACACCTTTGCCCCACCCGACCAGCAAGAATCTTCGCGATAAAACTCTGATTTTCTATTAGTTTAATAAATCCGCTGTACGATTTCTTACAACATTTTATAATTTCTGACAAGTTAAATTCAGCAAATCTTACGTAATTCGACGACGGCATTTGCAAGGTACTTGAACAAAATCGGCACCTATCTCGGCATTTATCCAAATAATATAACATACAGGTTTTCCTGTAACATTAATTTCTGTCGATGTTTGACATAGTCTTAATCTACTTGGCTGCAAAATATGTTTATTTTGAATCTTTATTATTTCTCTCTGTTTCTGATAGACTTCAAACCCAGTACTTATTTATACCTGTCTATAACTCACAAGAGCAGTCATTGGATCCCGTGACAAAGACAAGAAAGATCATCTATAGCAGTGATTTGTTGATTAATAAATCTCAGTTTGCAGGCCAGATGCAATGCAGATCAAAACACGAGCGCGCAGCGCGAATGATTACTGATTGACAAACTGTGATTCATTTGTCAACAAATCACGCAACAGAGCTGATCTTGTTTGATTCTAATACACTTAAAATCGACAATAAGTCTGTTGTATCCTTCGAATCCTTCCATTCTTTCGCCATTGTTAGACCTCCAAACCTTATTATTGACTGTGTCATTCACATTATTGTGCTTTTGTAATGTTTCATCACGAAAACAAACCTATATAATTTTGACCCCATTAAACCCCCTTTTAATAAAGTAAAACTGGGGTTTGTAGGGGTATACATTATTTTTCTCTTTTCTGCTCAAAAACATCGATTGTGGGTACTCGTTAGAACCGCCTCGCCTCGAAGGCGGTTCTAACGAGTATCCACGATTTATGTTTTGAACAGAAATAAGAAAAATATCTCAAATTTTCGTCTGCAATTTTAATTTTTTGGTGGTAAAATTTACAATGTATTTGTATAGTCGTGTTTTCGTAATGTGATGCGAGAAAAAAAAAAAAAACGTTTCACCGCTTGATGCCATAGAATCTCCGAGTGCTGTCACAAAACGGCGGCGTTCACGTCACGCTCTTCCGCTCACTGATTTGTTTCAGAATAAATAATAGTTTTCCATTACGATAACACATCACACGGGATGTGTGATATAATAGTATATTTTTCAAACCTCAAAAACGCATTTTTTTCTGATGCAAATTTGTGATATTTTTCTTATTTATACCCTAAACTTAGGGTTTGGGTGCTCGTTAGAACCGCCTCATATTGAGGCGGTTCTAACGAGTACCCACAACCTTTGTCTAGGGACAAAAATAAGGAACATAATGTTTACCCCCATAAACCCCAGTTTTCTCTATAGAAAGTGCGGTTTAGGGGGGTCTTTATTTCACAGACTTGTTCACGTGATGCCATTGCCAATATAAGCGCGCGCGCTGTGTTAGAATAGATGTTGTGTTAGTCGCGCCAAAAGAAATGTGCTTTCGATCATGTCCGTTCAGCACATACCCATATGGGGCTGCCTTGGATGATTTTACATGTAGCACCCGATTTTACATGTAGCACCCAAAAAGGAGACTTTCCGGATAAAAAAAATCTGATATTTTTTTCTTATTTTTGCTCAAATCATAGATTGCGGGGACTTGGTAGAACCGTCTCGTCGATCTATATTTTGAGCAGAAATAAAAAAAGCATAACGTTCACCCCTGAATACCCCAATTTTACTGTCTAAGAGTTTGTTTGTTTGATTTGAAGTCTAACGTCCCCGTCAAAACTGTAAAGGTCACTTTGGAGAGGTTGCTTATAATTTTGTGGGACTTTTAGCCGACATTGAGATGACATGACATCTCAAGCCCTGCCGCCCGATGAAACCAATAGGTTTTATATGCATGGACGGACCAACTCGCACGACATTGCCTGGGCAGGCTTAGATACTCTAAGCGGTTTACCAGCACTCGTGTGCGGGTCGGTTTCAGCTCTGCCTGGGAGCATCATGCTGCCCATCTATTTCGTCAAGCCCCGATGGGAGGGGGCTAACTATATAAAAGTGGTGGGGGTCAAAATTATATGGGCGTGTTTTCGTGATGCAAGCGACAGTTTCATTCTTTACCATACGTGTTATGTTTTTTCATACCGCCACCATTGTTATTTTCTATGAAACTTTGAGATATTTTTATTATTTCGACTCCAAACATAGGCTCGTATTTGTGCTCGTTAGAACAGCCTCATAAGTACCCAAATCCTATATCTTGGAGCAGAAATAAGAAAAAAAATGTTTACTTTATATACAGTAGGTTTTAAGGAATTATACATGCCGTTCTGCTGTGGTTTATTATTGTTTTAGTTTGTCTTTGCATGTATATGTATGTGTATGTTTTTTTCTTGTTTTTTTTTTTTTGTTTTTTTTGTTTTTTTTTGTTTTTTTTTTGTGGATATCCGTTTGACCATGTTGTGGTAAAGTTTGGCTTTATGCTTATGATAATGTTGTTTTATGTTTGTGTTTCTTTCCCTTTGGCGTCTTTGATGAGAGGTGTGAGGTAATTGTATCGATTCCTGATCATTGCTTTAACTTCTATTCTTCATTTTCATGTCCCTTTAACTTTGGTGTCTCTGGTGGGAGGAGTGAGTTAATTTTATAGTCTTCACTTTTATTTTATTATTTGTCACAAGTTGTCCTGAGTTTGCAAGGCTTTTTATTTTACAATCATAATTATGACCTATACAGTGTTGACGGGGACGTTAATATATTTATATATACATTTAACGATGCAAATTTGGTTTTGTCAACTCTTTGGTTTTGGTTGAAAAAACAAATTTGCATCGTTAAATAATTAAATCCCCGTTTATAATTCCATCAAATCATTTTTGCATCCTTTTAGGATCCGGTGCTACGATAGAGAATTTTGTTTGGTGTTTTGCCACATATCTCCTATTATATATATATATATATATATATACATGTCTATATTATTGCTTCCCTAAAGCCTCGCAAATCTCTTTGATACTAATTTAGATTCGATTAATACTGTAACAGTAATCTCGCTAAGTCCACATTGTCTGGTGGCGTACAGAGAAGCCCACGGACTTTCTTCCGAAAATTCACGATTTAATCCGTTCGGTGCATATGGTAGTTAGAGTGACAATCAGTCATCATTTTCGTATTGGTTTTGCACAATGTCAGGTATACATTGTGTTCTTCACGACAAAAAAACGCCTATATAATTTTACCCTCCCCCTTGAACCCTACCTTTATGTACTAAAACCGGGGGTTACAGGGGTAAACCTTATTTTTCTTATTACTGATCTAAAACATAGATAGTGTATAGACGTGTTTTCATAATGTTTGCGCAGATTTTTCGCTGAAACTTCTGCAAACTTATTTTAAATGTCGCAATTTTAGAGGGGTGGTCTATTTAAATTATATAAATATATCTGGAAACGGTTACTAGACGTTTCAGCTTAAAGGAACGTAGGTCAGGAGAAGGCAATATAGGTCATTGCCTATTGAAGCGTACAGTTATTCGGTCCCCTTTTCATGTCAGTAGAATGGTTTGACATTCTTCACTGCAAAATATGCCAATAGAGCGTGTTCGGACACCGACATTTTATCACCGCTGCCGAGGATCGAACCGGGGGCCTCTAGCATCAGAGGCAAGTGCACTAAGCACTGAGATTCGGAATGTGCCTGTTTGAAATGAATGTTTTTTGTTGTTAAAATTATGAGGGAGAAAATATAATCCCTTGTTTCTTGTTTACCCTTTTTATATACGTGTATCGCCGTTTCAAGGCGGCTCTTCTCTCACGGCTTATTATTGCTTATATATTTTTATTTTAGATAGCCGTTTGGCCAATTTATTGGAAAGTAAGTATCCTGCCGGCTGTCCGCTAAAGATGTTTTCATTTGGGTTACGTTACTGGATGTATATTCATTATATTCTCTGCATTGTTGAGTTAGGAAGCCTTCATGCGGACTGAACAAAGTAGTTGTCTTATCCACGATAATCAGCCATCTCTTTCGTATTGGTTTTGTACAGGTAAAACCCATGTTTGTCGAGTATACATTACGTTTGCAAAGGCTCGTAGCTGAAATTTCTGAAATTTTATTTTCAAGGTAGCAATATGCTATATTTTTAGAGGGATGTTTTGTTTTTAGAGGGGTGGTATAGCTTATAAATATAAATATATATATGAACTGTTACTAGACGTTTCAGCTTAAAGGCAAATAGGTCAGTAGATGACAATATTGGGCACTGCCGATTGAAGCGTACAATTATTCGTCCACGTTTTTATATCAGTAGAATGGTTAATTGCTGAACAGTTTCATTTGAGGCTTTAATATAGATTCCATTATATAATGCACTGTCTCCTCCAATGAACTTTTAAGCACGCAAAGCACACATTAGGTTATAGTTTCAGTATGTTCTGCAGTGGAACTTAGTATTGAGAAATCAGCACTGAATCAACTGAATTAGGAGATAAGAATATCGAAAACAAAAACTGCCTTGTTGATCTTTAAAAACTGATAATTCTTTCTGAAGAATCACATCTGATATGAATGCTACTGGTATGAATAAATCAAATTTTGTAAATAACGTTTTGAATGAATCTGAGTTGCGGGATATAATAAATGACCATTTCGAACGATTCACAGATGAATATGAAAGTGTTAGCCTGCTTCTTGTCGGATTGTATGTACCCGTGTTTATTCTAGGGATTATTGGAAATGGGTCGCTGGCGGTCATCATTTTGACGAAACACCAGCTAAGGAATGCGACAAATTTATTTATTTGCAGCCTTGCAGCAGCTGATCTTGCGGGTAAGACCATTAGTATTATATAGTCATGTGGGAAACATTTATCTATCATTGCTCTAAAATAGCACTACTGAAATAAAATTGATAATATTTTTGTGTGGGCCAAACTAAGATTATGATAATTTGAAAGAACCGCCAATTGTTGAGTTCTCGGCCCTGCGTCATGATTTCAGAACATAGTACACGAAAACGTAACATCAGTCTAACTTAAGCATATAACACTCAACGTCGTTGAACATATAGAGGATCTTACATGAGTGTTCATTGCCTCGCATTGTATCCCTTTTTATCAATGGGTTTAATAAATTCAATAATATATGAACACGAATGCAAGATTCTATTTATCATTTGACATTTAAAATGCATTTTATTTACGATTTTTTTTACAAAAATGTCAGTATTCTACCATTGGTACGCAACTTCGTTAAGGACGTCGTACGTGTAACATTACGGGGCGTATCTAACTAATTTGCATATTTAATCCACCAGTGAATATCGGGATTTATTACTTGGCGTTATTCAGATTATACATATGCAATTCGTGAAACAAAATGAGTGATGAAAACGAATAGAGTAACCAGAATACATACAAATTCACATCCCTAACACACGCCTCTATAAGTTGACCCCCTTTAAACCCTCTTTTATATTGTGAAGCTAAGGTTTACAGGGGTAAATTTTTTTTTTATATCTGCTCTAAAATAAGGATTGTGGGTACTCATGTTATTTTCAGTGTGAAATTTCATATATGTTCACAGCATGGAAATATCATTTTATACGTTAAAGATATGTATTGATTTCCCTGCAAAATATAAAATACATGTAACATATACTTACAGTATACTAGTAAATGGGGACTGTGTTAAATTAGGGTCTGCTGTTTCATAGCATCATATAAAGAACGAAATAGAAGGGAAGGCAATGAACAGGAATCGATGCAATTAATCCACAGCTCTCTTCAGAGATACCAAAGGGAAGGAAACACAAACATGAAACACCCTATTGGAAACAGCAATAGCGGAAAGCCAAAATGACAGTAACACTCCCACAAAATGGTCAATTGGCTATCCAGAACAAAACATATAAGTGATACACGAACCCAAAGACAAACCATAACAAAAAAACAGCGACAGAAGAAACGTCTTGGAACCGTCAGTGGAACGATTCCCACCGTTGCGGTGGGGGGGGGGGGGGCTTAAATCGATTTTACACGGCCGCAATTCTCGCCCGTACTTCCGTCGCGATTTAGACAAACTATTTTTTCAGTAAGCACGAATGCCTCCTAACTCATCAGTGCAACATCGCCGGGAACATCAAACAACCACCACATTGATTAAACAACGATGGGAACTCGACAGCAAGAACCCACTGATATGCTGGAGCAAAACAAAACAAACAATTACACTCCGATGGGCCCCGACCAGAGACAGAGCATCAGGCACCAACCAACATTACATAAAACTAAATTTTAACTTATTCTCAATACGCCTTTATGCTGGAACCGTCATAGAATCTAAGGCATGACCCACCGGCGTGCAATTAAAGAGGGAAGCGAAGTTGTCTAACTACCATGCAATTGCAAACTAGAAATGGAGGCAATGATCAGGAATCGATACAATCAACCCACAGCTCCCATCAGAGACACCAAAGGGAAAGACAGACAAACATGAAACAACAGACCTTAATGGAAACACCAACAGCGAGAAGCCAAAGGACAGTTACTTTCTCGCAAAATGGCCAATAGGCTATCCATAGTAAAATAACATAAGCGACACAAACACCCAAAGACAAACCACAAACACCCAAGCGACACAAACACCCAAAGACAAATCCTACTTTATATAGAGATTGTTAGGGTTTATATGGTATGAATTATTTTTTCATCGTTATGCTCCAAAACAGCAGTTGTGGTTACTCATTAAAACGACGCAGTGCGACTGTTCTAACGAGCACCCATCATCTATATTTAAGGTTTCCAGAGAATAATCCTTTTATAGAACATATTAATGTCACTACAGCTGATGAAACGGGAATTTGTGGTGGCCGTAAAAAGTCTCCCTGCCCTTCACCATAGTGTAGTTTATATTTTCTTGTCCTTTGGGATCATATATTTCATTCTGAAATTTTTAAAATATTCGAGGGTTAAAGATGAGGCCCAATTGGCCAAAACTAGCTGGTCTGGTCTGGAAAAACTTGTGCACTCCGAAGTTTTCAGTACTGTGGTGTAGTCTTTGCTTCCCAAGGATAACCCTTTTATAGAACATTTTTAACCCTATCACGGTTGACAACTTTGCTTCCCACTTTGAGCGCATGCCGGTGGACCAGGCCTCAGATTCTATGACGTTTCCAGCGTAAAGGCTTACTGAGAATTAGAGAGAATCTAATGTTATGTAATATTGGTTGGTCCTCGCCCTTACATCCGTCGCGATTTAGACAAATAATTTGTTCAGTCCGCATGAAGGCCTCCTAAATCATCAGTGCAACATCCCCGAGAACACAAAAATCAAACAACCACAGAGATGAAACACCGGTGAGGACTCGACAGCAAGAAACCACTGAAATGCTTAAGCAAAAGAAAACCAACAGTTAGACTCCGATGGGTCCGAAAAGAGACATACCAACATTACATAAATTTAAATTCTCTCTTATTCTCAGTAAAATAGAAGTAGAGGCAATGATCACGAATCGATGCAATTAACCCACAGCTCCCATCAGAGACACAAAAGGGAAAGAAACACAAACATGAAGCAACATACTCCAACGGCAACACCAACAGCGGAAAGCCAAAAGGACAGTTACTTTCCCACAAAATGGCCAATAGGCTATCCGAAATTAAATAATATAAGCGACACAAACGCCCAACGACATACCATAACAAAAATAAACTGCGCCAGAAGAACCGCCTTGGAACGGTCAGCGGAAACGAATTCCACTGGGGGGGGGGGGGGGACTTGTATCGATTTTACTTGGCGAGAATCATTGCCCTTACTTCCGTCGCGATTAAGACAAATAATTTGTTCACTCCGCATGAAGGCCTCCTTACTCATCAATGCAACATCTCCGTGAAGTAAGCCTTTACGCTGGAACCGTCATAGAATCTGAGGCCTGACCCACCGGCGTGCAATTAAAGAGGAAAGCTAGAGGTTATCGAATACAATAATAAAAATCAAAAATGAGTTCCTTTAAGAGCAATGAAAACATTCATAAGAAAGAAGATGGGTCATACTACGTAGTTTCGGCTAATAAAGCCTCATCAGTGACCCTGTAATGATCCGGCAAAGAAAGCCAGAGGAAACATACTGCAATTTTGCGAATTATGAATAGGCAGTCGATTCAAGACTGATATAAATCGAAATGGGGTCCAAATAATTAAAAACCTGTCTAGAATATGAGTCTAAACCAATAATTTATTTCTGATTTCTCAGAATATTCACGCTGATCTCAAAGGACCAAAAGTAAAATATAAACTGCACTATGGTTGATGTACGGGGAGACGTTTTACGGCCGCCACACGGCACAACACCAGCTGCAGTGAAGGCAAATAAAAATCAAAAATGAGTTCCTTTAAGAGCAATGAAAACATTCATAAGAAAGAAGATGGGTCAATAATAAACCTGTTAGCTCTATCATTTTTAATTTCATTAAACATGTTTCTGATCTTGATCACTAACACCACTGATACATGTGATTCTAAAACTTCAGTGTATTGCTATCCTGCTGCTGGTCATAATATTGCTGGAAATTCAAAAATTATTCTTGATTCTAGGATACGAAATATAATTTCTAAAGGACCGAAATATAGATTTCATTCTAAGTAGAAGTAAAACAAAGATCAGCAATTGATACAGTTAACTCACTCCACCCATCAGAGAAACCTAAGGGAAAGAAATACAAACATTAAGCGACCAGACCATAATGGAAACCTAAACAAAGGAAGGCCATAAGGACAGTTACTTTCCCACAAAATGGCCATATGGCCATCCAAAATAAAAAGACACAAGTGATACCCACAGTAAGTAACAAACAACACCATAGATAAAACGCCACAGAAGAACCGCCTTGGAACGGTCAGTGGAAAGATTTCCACTGGGGGGCTTAAATCGATTTTACGTGGCCACAATCCTCGCCCTTACTTCCGTCGCGATATAGACAAATAATTTGTTCAGTCCGCATGAAGGCCTCCTAACTCATCAGTGCAACATCTCTGTGAACACAAAAATCAAAGAACCACAGAGGTGAGACAACGGTGAGGACTCGACAGCAAGAAAGCACTGGAATGCTGGAGCAAAAGAAAACCAACAGTTAGACTCCGATGATTTTTAAACTGATTTCAGTAAGTGTAGAGATGAGATGAAATCGTTGCTGCCTTGAATGAATTTTGTATTTAATGGTGCAAACGAGAGTATATTGAGCATAAACGTCTCAAAGAATGAAAACTTAGCATTATGAAACTAGTGAACAAACGCATTTTTTTCTACACTAAAAAACGAACTTATTACCTCCTAAACCTAAGAGGTCTTTACGTCACCTTCAACTAGGTATTCCAGAATTTCATAAGAAGATTGTTTTGTATTTAAAACTTCATGTGATTTTTTATAGACCAAAACAGATTTCTCACTGATCTTTCAAAGACTTTACCGCAATATTTAATCACACGTTTTTTATGACAGTAAAACATGAAGTTAATAATTTGGAAAGCTCAGTGGTGGTACAAGAGCTTGAATTTGCAATAAACCGTGCTTTGTATTGTCTTTTATGAAGTTTAGGTAACCAATATAACGTCGAAAGCTCGTCCTTGCCTTCTGTAACACATACAACAAACTTGGAGGCTGAATGACAAATGAGGTCATCAGCTACAGCCCTTTCTACAGCCAGAGGCTTCCGTTCATAGGCCTTAGTACCACTAAGTTCTTGCTGAAGAGTGTTAACATAGTGGAGCCGTCAAACAACGACCACATTGTTAACGGCCACGTCTGCTGGAGCCAAAAAAAAACTTCTTATGAAATTCTTGAATACAAGTAGTTTAGGGTGACGTAAAGACCTCTAAGGTCTAGGAGGTGATAAGTTGGTATTTTGAGACTAGAAAGACATGCGTTTGTTCACTAGTTTCGGAATGCTAATTTTCCAATTTTAGGGCTTTATGCTCAACCTACTCTCGTTTACATCAAATTCGTTCAAGGCAGCAGCGATTTCATCTCTACGCTTATTGAAATGAATTTTAGAAGGAAATCAATATTTCGGTCTTTTAATAATTATATCAATAATTTTTATATTACCAGTAATAATATGACCCGCAGCAGGATAGCAACACACTGAATTTTGACAATCACAGGTATCAGGAGAGTTAGTGTCAATATCAAGATCAGAAATAAGTTTATTGAAAATAAAAATGATAGATCTAACAGGTTTATTTATTTATAGAATATTATGGGTGTTGCAGTATTTTGAAAGTAAGCAGGGATAGATGAAATCACCAAACTGTCCCGGAAGATACAAGGTAAATCTTTAAAATCCAAATCCTTATAAATGAAGGATATTTTGATGCAATGACGTTTGTGATTAATTTCAGAATCGATGAAAGGACGAAGAGCATGCAGAGTATAACATCTAGTTAAAGGTGCATTATTGAGCTGTCGGGCTTCAAAAATGAAAAGCGTGTTTTTCGGTTTTATTTCTTCTATTCATGTAGCTATGTCATTTGTAATCTTCTGAAACCAAAAACCACTTCAGAACTTTGTGAAAATCGTCGTTTTCATTTTTGTTTATTTGTTGTTTTTGGGAATTTCAATCTAAAAATATTCCTGTCACGTGACAAAAAGCCGGGCAACATCACAGCGGCGAACAATAAGATGGCGACCTCCGGTTCATCTGAGGAAAGTAGAATTTTTAGTCCAAATTACAAGTATTTGACTTTCAACTGCACTGACACAATACTATCATGCATGTTAATCTGTTATCAAATGCTAATGCATCAATTTACAGGCAAGAAGATAATGTTACGGTCAATATCTAAGGATGAATTTCTGAATCGATGAGAATTGACATGGGGTCGTTTCAAAGATACAAAAAAACCGCATACATGTGAGAGTACATGTATGATGTGGGTATTTGTTAGAATTAGACGATACTAGCAATAACCTTTTGATTTGTTTGATTTGAGGGTTAACGTCCCAATTAACACTGTTTAACGTCCCCATCAACACTGTATAAGTAATTTTGGAGACCTAGCTTACAATTTTGTGGGACTTTTATATACCCGACATTGAGATGAAATGAGATCTCATTCCCTGTCGCTTACGGGCCTCCGTGGCCTAGTGGTTAAGAGCGCTGACTCTTGATCATTAGGTCTCTCACCGCTGTGGTTCGAGCCTCGCTCGGGTCATATGTGAGACGCCAAGTTCTGCAACGGAAGGTCAGATGGTTTTTCTCCGGGTACTCCGGTTTTCGCCCACCTCTGATTAACGATCGGCTCGATATGAGTGAAATAATCTTGAAAGGGCCGTAAAACCAAAAAAAAAAAATCCCTGTCGCCCAATGAAACCAATAGGGTTTATATGAATGGGCGGCCCGACTCGCACCGCTTTGCCTGGGCAGGCTTGAATCCTTTAGGCGGTTTACCAATACTCCTAAGCGGTCGGTTTAAGCTCTGCCTGGCACCCTCATGCAGCCCACCTATTCCTTCAAGCCCCGCCATGGGAGCCGAGCAAGAACTTTTTAATACCGAAACAAAAGAGAAACACTATCCATATTCGCACCGCCCATCGGGGCTTGAAGAAATATATGGGCTGCATAATGCTTCCACGCAGAGCTGTAACTGACCCGCAAACGAGTACTGGTAAACAGCTTTGAAGATCTAAGCCTGGGCAAGCAAAGCGATGGGAGTCCGTCCATTTGTTTCACTGGGCGACAGGGCTAGAGAAGTCATTTCATCTCAATGTCTGGTAAAAGTCCCACAAAATTGTTATCAACGTCTCCAAAATGACCTTTACAGTGTTGAAGGGGACGTTAAACCTCAAACCAAACAAACAAACGTGCCCCAGGACCTACTCACTGATACTGGATTCGGCCACATTTTACCATTACTTGCAGATTTACAGCACACATCAATCTTGCGCTGGCCTCGGTAGCTCAGTCGGATGCGCGTCTGACTGCTGATCATGGGGAAGCAGGTTCGATACCTGCCGGGGTCGGCAATATTCTTTCGCGGGGATTGATCAAGAAATCTTTCCTACGGTCATTCTCTCCATTCCGCTGGCTCAAGAAGGGCAGTTGTCAGTTTCTGGCGAAAGAATGTGCACTCTCCTGGTTACCTCTTACGTATAAGCCTGCCCAGGAAAAGTAAACTGACAGGCTCAAAAACGGCCTTAACAGTGTTGACTTGGCCGTAAACCCCAAAACAAACAAACAGTTAACCTGCATAGGGGATGACTCTCCCTGAACAGGGCGCCTCCAGTTTGTTTGTTTGATTTGAGGTTTAACGTCCCCGTCAGCACTTTAAAGGTCATTTTGGAGACGTTGCTTCCAATTTTGTGGGACTTTTACCCGACATTGAGATGAGATGACATTTCAAGCCCTGTCGCCCAATGAAACCCATAGGGTTTATTAGCATAGGCGGTCCGCCTCGCACCGCGGTTCCTGGACAGGCTTAGATCCTCTAAGCGGTTTACCAGTACTAGTGTGCGGGCCGGATTCAGCTCTGCGTGGAAGCATCATGCAGCCCATATATTTCTTCAAGCCCCTATGGGCGGGGGCCGGTGCCTCCAGTTAAACGTTCCGATCCAAAGGGCGGTGCGCATTTTGACATTCATCGCTGTAAATGGTGTTCAGACACCGAAATAATCACCGCCGGGTCGAACCGAGGGCCTCTGGCATCTGAGTCAAGTGCACTAACCACTCTGGGCTTAACCACTGAGCTGTCACGCTCAGTTTATTACATAAACTCCAGGTTTGCAGGATGAGACTCTGCACAGTAATCGGCTCTTTCGTTGTACATTGGGTCGTTCTCCCTGCTGGGGGGGGGGGGGGGTCATGTGAGTACCAGCTGATAGCAAGCCGGCGGAATGAACAACTCACAGCGCATAAATGGCATCCTACTAGATTTCAGTAAGGCCTTTCACGAGGTTCCGCACAATTTCATTGCTGATGGATACCAGAAAGTCGTAATTGAGGATTTCTTCGTCTGCGCCCGTTACTTCTGGTGTTCCACAGAGTACATTGCTCGGCACTCTCCTCTTCCTCATATAAATCAACGACTTGCCACCACGCGTCTCCCCTGTTCGCTGATCACTGCCTGTTGTACCGAGTTGCTGTCGCTCAAGAGGACTTTAATTATTTACAAGCATGGGAGAGAGACTGATAGATGCGTTTTCACCCAGACAAGACTTAGTCTGAGTACATCAGAATCGGCAACAAAAGCAAGATAATGGAGTCATCATACAACATCCATTGCCAGAAGTAAAACAAAAAACCTGGCTATAGACAGTACACTGGTGTGAAATAGTCACACTGACATGCTTAGACTAGCTTCTAGTCGGATATCATATTTAAAAGTTAATAAGTAATATTCTTCTACCCCTTATTTGATCTTGGGAAGATATAATCTGACTAAAATGCCAGTTTGCCTTATCAGTTGGTGTTCGGTAAGGGGTACAGAAAGGCAATAAACATTTCATGACTGTAGCTGTAATCAATCATTTACCAAGGATCTTGCGAGGTAAAATTCGCATTGTACTAGACCTTGGTGTCTGAGACAAGATTAAAGTCTAACAAGGTTTCATATTTGATAAAAACACACATGAAGGTTGGTAATTGGTAAATATGACATCAAGGTCTAGTAGCTAGACTATGACATGCTATCTACGACAGACAGCCAGACAGCTGCTTTCCTATCCTACGCAGGAATCTCTCTGCATGCCCAAAGGACATCAAGGCAACAGCATACAAGTCACTAGTTAGACCTAAACTAGAATATGCTGCCACCCCCCTGGGACCCCTACAAACAAACTAGTCCAGTTCAATCGCAATCTTCCGCTCACATCGTCTATCTTACTGATCATATGTATATTGGAAATGAAAAAAGGGAGGTTGGTAAAACCTAGTATTCCTTGAATTTCTCGAATCAAGGTCTGCTTTATTAAGGAAATTTCGTAATCCCGGATCGTTTTGTTATTGACGAAGAGCTCTGTGTGAATGATCCATGTCCCTGTCTTGAGATAGATATAAGAGCTTTATTTGTTTAACCGTCATTCATGAAGGCTTACAAAAGTATTTAGGCTGATGAAATATATATATTGGATTTTTCAAGTACGGCAACTTGGATTTTTTTAAGTACGGCAACTTGGAAAAAAAATGCTGAATTAACTGTACGGTTACTTGCGTCACAAAATTGCAAATTTGGAAACTACTGACACCATTTTGACATCGTTTGGAAGGAAAGACCGTGGTTATTATCATGTTTGGTTTCATCACATAGGGATCGATTATAATGCTAGTGCTGATCGTAAATCAATCTATTTTTGCATGAAACAGATGGAGATGTGAAATCTACACCAGGGCCATATTTCCTTTTGAGAATTCTTTGTCGTTGCTTTCGCTTTGTTTCATTACTGAAAATACTTTGGAAGAAAGTCTGTCCCCTATTGGTCTATTCAACGGAAGGAACTTTCCTTTCGTGATGGGAAGTTTTTTTTTTTTTTTTTTTTCTTTTTGTTGTTTTTGTTTAAGAAATAAAGTTTGTTTTTCAGTGAGCTGAAATAGTTTCTACTTCGTTCTTGTGAAACTAACAACTAAAATAGACGTTAGTTTATGCTTTGAGAAGTGTTTATTCCTTTGACGAGAGTTTATTCAAACGAAGGTCCTGTAATATGCATACTATACTCCAGTTATTTAAGATTATGAGTGAGGCCATTATTATTATTATTATTTTTTATTTTTTTTATTATTTTTTTTTTTTTTTTTTTTGCATTACGAAAACATGCCTTTTCAAATAAATTGAACATATTTCCACCCAAAAAATGAAAATGTTCAGATAAAAGATTCTGCTATTTTTCATAATTCAGCTCAAAACATAGATTTTGGGTACTCGTTGGAACCGTCTCGACCAGGCGGTTTCTGACGAGTACCAAAAATCTATGTTTTGGGCAGAAATGCGAAAAATAATGTACACCCATACAAACCCCATTCTACTGGATTAAAGTGGAGTTTAAGAGGGTCAAAATTGCATAGGCATGTTTTCATGATGGTCTTCTGTTTTTTTTTTTTTTTGTTTTTTTTTTCGAAATCGGCCACGTGCACACATGTTGCAATTTTTATCTTGTATATTCTAACCATTTCACATTTGTACGGTTTAGTAACGCCACAGACAACAAAAAGCTACTTTAAAGAAGGTGATTTAAGGTTCCTCAATACAGTTATTTCACTACATTTGAGGTACTGAAAAAATCATATTTGCAAATAGTTACCCAAACAGATTTTTCATCAGATGGTAGTCCATGTAAATGTAAGAATATGAAAGCAAAATATTTTTATTGGAAAGTCACCATGTTAGTAATTTATTGCATTTTTCCATGGTTTTGCAAAAATGATATCTTAATCCACAGAACAAAAATGTGTAAAATACTATCATAGAATTGTGGCTAAAGGTTGCCTTTAGGCACTGCAAGAGTGGAATTTCAAGTAAAATACCTAAATAGTACTGAAAATTAATGATTCCTCCCCCACCCCCCAAAAATGTAATTATTTCACCTTGTACTATTTTTAAATTCAGTGTATGGTAGCCAAAAATGACAAGTTCTACCAAGTTGGCAGTAAGATCACTGATTGGGTTGAGGTGTTGCAATCTCTTGCATTTAGCTTGTAAAATGATTGACCTTCTTTGGTGCTTTTAGTATTTCATTTTATATATTTCATTCATGCAATTTACAACAATTTATGAATCACTGCACCAAAGTTTCACTGTATTATTGATTGTGTTTACTGGGTGGATGATTTGATACTGGAATAAAATCCAAAACCAAAAAAAAAAAAAATAAATAAATAAATAAATAAAATAAAAACAGTTTATCCCAATATTTGAACTGAAAGAATGAAAGCAGCCTGTTCAGCACCAGGATTTTTGTGCAAAAGGCTTCTGATCATTTCCTATAACTGCTATGTTATAGCAGTGATTTTACCCATTGATTTGTTACATAAGAATCAGAATCAGAATTGTTACTGGTGACACGTCAAATGACATTCATACACCAGGACCTGTGATATGGGAAGTTAGTCCCTAGCTCTAACCAAAGATGTAAACTTAGCTACACAATCATCAGCACCTTCCGCCGTCGAAATAATAGAATCCGGAAGGGCATTCCAATCTCTAATGGTTCGGGGGAAGAACGATTCTTTATAAATATCCGTTCTTGCAGTAAGGGTCTGAAACGTCATTGAATGGTGCTGTCTACAGTGCCTAGCCGGGGGAACAAGGTCATCTGTTGGAATGCTGGCAGCACCCTTTAGACCTTTGTATAAGAGTATGAGCCTACTGTCTCTTCTCCTTTTCTTGAGAGACTCCCATCTTAATTTTCCTAGAATTCCAGTCATGCTCCCAGTTTCAAAGCAGTAATTTCCAGTTACAAATCTAGCCGCTCTATTCTGAACTTTTTCAATTTCTTCATTTAGGACCACTCCGCTTGGGTCCCAGATGCAACTACCATATTCCAAGATTGGGCGAACAAGTCCCCTGTATGCTGTCTCTTTCACATCCTGGGGACACTGATGAAGATTTCGCCTCAGGAATCCAAGAGTTCTATTCGCCTTTGTACACATATTGCATATCTCAAATCGTGAGTGATTGTCACACCAAGGTATTTAATGGAATTCACATTTTTGAGGACCGTTCCCTCTAAAGTGTAAGAAGCCTCAACTTTATTAGATCTCTTCCTTGTTATCTGCATAATATTGCATTTAACTGGCTGAAATCTCATGCCCCATTTTCGGGCCCAACATCCTAATCCATCTATGTCAGCCTGAAGTTTCAATGAGTCATCTGTATCTCTAATTTCCCGGTAACAAACACAGTCATCTGCGAAAAGTTTTATTTCTGAGTCAATGTCAGAGGAAATATCATTGATGTACAGGGAGAACAATAGAGGACCAAGAACAGTCCCTTGTGGGACTCCAAACAAAACTGGCGCCCATACTGAAGATTCACCATTAACAAAAACACGCTGTTTTCTGTTCACATGAGTCACCATAAACAAATAATTGATGTTTGGACATATTTATCTAATCCAATCAATGATCTGTTGTGTCACCTACTTACCAATGTGCGGGTTGATAAAATTTCATAGAAGCCCAATACTTTTAATATGTTTTGCTGAAAGAAGTTAAAAAAGAAATCTACCCTTTTCAACTTGTTTACTTGGGAACAGGGGTGAACAACACAAACAGGACAATGTTACACGTAGAAACTAGTTCAGAAATGAAGGCATACTATTCATGAATTAACGAACAAATTATGTTAGAAAGTATGTGAAAGTAGGCGCAAGACAGTTTCAAATATGAATATTATGTTTTAAATTTAAAGCAATGGTGTACTATTGTTTTTTTTGGTGGGAAATTAGTTCCAAGGCGTATGAATACGTTTTTGCATTTGGCAAGATGGAAATCTCTTCAATTTGACAGCTACACTAATTTATCAGTGATGACAGGCTTCCAAGATAGGCGATTTCATTATGGTATACGCAGGAAGAAGGCTACATAGCTGACTTTTCAATGTATTTTCATTGATGATGGAGAATATAAAATGTGGAAGGCATAATTGATGAAATCTCAGCATTTCAGATTTACCGCAAGAAAAGGCGATGATGGCGCCCATCGAGAATAAACATGTCAAAAAAATCTGGTTTTCAATTCAGGTAGCCTTTTTGATAGAAAGCTTTGACCGACTCGTTAGTATTTGATGTGAACTATTGATCTGCAGCTGTTTTAGTAACTTTTAAAAAGTCTATAAAGCGGTTTCCTTTTTTCCTGGTAAAAGTGAAAAATACAGAATTTCATTTATTTTCAAAGGCACAGGGATGTTGCTAATGCAAGAAAGTACTTGCTGTAATAACCGTTTATACCTCCAAACCTTTTCCTTGTGGGACATGGATTTTTAAACGGAAATCAGGATTATATTTTGGGGAAAATCAACTTGCAAATCTTTCATCTATATTTTTCTTGTGCAAATGTATTGAGGAAACTTAAGATGTCCTGAGATAAAAGTACTTTCATAAATTTCTTTTCCGTTCACAAAAGGTTACTTTCGCTGTAATATAAAGGGCAGCTAAAATAATTTTCATCCTAGTTGTAATCTAAAACTGTTAGTTTAACACTTAAATACCAGCATTTTAAACAAGAAGTGCAGATCTGGTAAAACGCAGCATTATGCCGCCTTTCTATGTTTTGATTCCATGGCCCAGTGTGATTCTATGATGGGGCGGTCTAAGTCCCTCTGGAGGGTGACCGAATAATCAGGGAGAATTATGGTCAGGTACACCCCAGTGTCACCAGCAAATAGGCGAACCCGGGACCACACATTGTCGGGTAGGTCGTTAAGGTATAATAACAATAATATTGTACCTAGAACTGATCCTTGTGGTACACCTGAAGTAACTGGAACCTCATCTGAGTACTCACATTCAAGTGCAACTGTCTGACTTCTCTCAATCAGAAAAGACTTAATTCACTGGATAGTTAATCCATGTACCAGTAGCTTGCGAAGAAGCTTCATGTGATTCACCTTGCCAAAGGTCATGCTAAACCCAAGATAAGATATATTTGTTGACCATTTAATCATGATCTGGTAAGGTCATAAACAAGCAGAATCACATGAGTGTCACAAGATCTGCGCTCCCAGGCTGTTGAGTATTTTGTGATCATAAGGTATGTCCAAACCAAATCTTATGCGGCGAAATTTAGTTTCAACCTACAAAAATCCATTTTTTGAAGGATTTTCTGCTTGTCGGAATTTTGTAAACCTGTCCCCGTAGAAAACCTAAAGCAAATTCTTATATGCCCATTATGACATAAAGACCACATTGGTAATGGGAAATTGTTTTTAAGAAATAGGTGCGATATGGGCATAAGAGCAATTTACGATCTTACTAGTGAGGAAGTGGTATTTTATAGTTTTGAACAGTAAAAGGCGAAATATGATATAAGGGCCACATTTTTAGACTACCACCATGTAGTAAATAGTATTTCTCAAGTATGAAAAGATCAAATTCACATGAATCGTGTATTTGCTGTTAAATTTAAACAAAATGTAGTTTGTAACATATACTTTCAAGACTTGATTAGTTCAAAGAAAGGGAGTAGACTATTTATGATATTTTGGTTAGAGTAAACGAATACATTGCACAAACAAAATGGCAAACGGAGATAGGAGATAGAGTGGAAAAAGAGCATTAAAGACATTTCACGAGACAAAACTACGCGACTTTCAATACAAAATCAATAATAAAAATTTAGTAACACATTCATTTCTATTTAAAATTAATAAAATCAGGGTTGTAGTTACTGTAATGAACAACCAGAAAAAATCCATAATTTATTTCTTAGATGCCCAAAAGTAAGAACGTTTTAGACTGAACTTTAATCATGGTTGACCACAAATGTAAATCCAGAAATATCGCTAGAGGATCGTAAAATACTATTTTCACACGGTGGTAAAGCAGAAGTGGTCAATTACATCTCTCTCTCTCCCCCCCCTCTCTCTCTCTCTCTCTCTCTCTCTCTCTCTCTCTCTCTCTCTCTCTGTTTTAGCAAAATATTGTATATACGAAAACAAATTTGTTTCTATGAATAAAGTGCTTAGCGAGAGATACATTTCACTCATAAACAACAGGTTAGATAAATTCTTTAAGATTAAAGCCCCTCTCTCGCCCAGCCCAGTGGAATTCGTTTCACTGACCGCTCCAAGGCGGTTCTTCTGTCGTTGTTTATTTTTGTTATGGTTTGTCTTTGAGTGTTTGTATCGCTTATTTTATTTTGTTTTGGATATCGAATTGGCCATTTTGTGGAAAAGTAACTGTCCTTTTGGCTTTCCGCTATTGATGTTTCCATTAGGGTCTGTTGTTTCATGTTTGTGTTTCTTTCCCCTTTGGTAACTCTGGTGGGAGCTGTGGGTAAATTGTGTCGATTCCTGATCATTGCCTACACTTCTATGTTCTACATATAACTACTTTTACCCAAACACTGATGATTCATGAGGCCTATTCCGACTTAATGTTTATGTTTGGTATCAGGGTTATGTTTTCCGTCGACTATCTGCCACACATATAGTGCAGTAGACTTGTACCATTAGCTATAAAAGGCACATCTTGTAGAAAATACATGTATATTGTTACTACAGTTTGTTTTCTGCTCTCCCATGAAAGAATTTTATTATTATTATTTTTTTTTTTTTTTCAAATTGATTATCATCGTCTATTAGCCAATACGATGTTACACCCGTATGACTTTGTGCATTCTTTCATATCTTAACAATATTTACTTTTCTGGTGAAAAATTGTGATAGTTTTCTCATTTATGCTTCAAACATGGCTGTTGGTGCTCGTTGGAACTGCCGCAGTGATGTGGTTCTATCGAGTACCCACGGCGTATGTCATGGAGCAGGAATGAGAAAAATATTGTATACCCAGTCAGACGCGCATCCGACTGAGGTACTGAGGCCGACGATTATCATACGAGATATTTTGGCGAGCAATAATCGAGTGTATGTAAACATAAAGTGCAGATAACTCCATGTCAACAGACATACAACGTCTAAACAACGTCGTGTCAACGTCAATGCAACATCACTGCGATGCATTGACGCTGACGCAGCGAATTGTATACCCAGTTACAAAATATTGTAACCCCCAGTTCTCTCTCTATAAAGTTGGGTTTAAAGGGGCGTTCATTGCACGGACCTGTTATCGTAATGAATCGTCTTATTATTAACATTGCTAGAGATACTCGCCTACCAGTCGAGAAAGACAGAAGACCAACTTCTATCGTACATGTTGTCTAAACTGAAAAGCACTCACACAACCTTTCAATAATTCCCTGTCCCCTTTTTGTACTTTCTCTCATCTTCTTACTTCTAAAATATGTTCTAGAAAGGGTTGTCCTTTGGAAACAAGGAATACACCACAAAACTGTAAACTAGATCGCGCAGTCGATGGCGCGCCATCGCAAATCCCCACGTTTTGACCGCTTCACGGGACCCTTGGGGGCTGGTCCAAAAATTAATGTGCTCTTGCAGAAGCCATTCATGTATGTAACTCACACACCAAATTTGGTTGAATTCCAATGAACGGTGTAGGAGGAGATAGCCGGACAGACGGACGGACGGACGAACGGACAGACGGAGGCGATAACAATATCCCCACTTTTCTTCGAAAAACGTGGGGATAAATATGGAGTGTATATGTTTTCTGGACCAGACTAGCTAGTTTTGCCCAATTAGGCCTCATCAGTGACCCTCAAAAATTTCAAAATTCACCACTGGAAGGGCAAGAAAATATAAACTACATTATGATGTTGGGCAGGGAGACATTTTACGACCTCCACACATTCCCAGACACCAGCTATAGTGACGTTAAATATGTTCTAGAAATGGCTATCCTTTGGAGTGAGTGAGTGAGTGAGTGTTTGAGTTTTACGTCCCACCAACAGCTAAGGCCATACGGAGACTGGACCTAGGTTTAAAGACTCATCCGAAAGTGTATATCCTTTGGAAGCAAGGAATGCACCACAAAACTGGGACATATGGAGTGTACATGTTTTCTGGGCCAGAATAGCTAGTTTCGGCCAATAAGGCCTCGTCAGTGACCCTCAAACCTTTTCAAAGCTTTCCAAAATGTCGGCACAAGAATTTCAGAGAAAATAAGTTCATTTAATATGGCATTAGGATAACACATCCGTGGGATATAGTAAATTTCTCAAACCTTAAAAAAGGCATCTTTTTCTGATGAAGATTTGTGATATTTTTCCTATTTATACTCCAAACATAGGTTTTGGATGCTCGTTAGAACCGCCTCATTGAGGCGGTTCTAACGAGTACCCACAGCCTATTTCTTGGAGCAGAACTAAGGAAATTAATGTTATTCCCCGTAAACCCCAGTTTTCTTTATATAAAATGGGGTTTAGTGGGGTCTTAATTTCACGGACTTGTTCACGTGATGGGAAGTGGTTTTAGGTTCTAGCTTTACGTAATAACGCCAAATTAGGTCGTTACCTGCCGTCCGTATTTTTTTTTTTTTTTTATTTATTTTTTTGTTTTGGTTTTACGGCCCTTTCAAGATTATTTCACCCGTATCGAGCGATCGTTAATCAGAGATGGGCGAAAACCAGAGTACCCGGAGAAAAACCACCTTACCTTCCGTTGCAGAACTTGGCGTCTCACATATGACCCGAGCGAGACTCGAACCACAGCGGTGAGAGACCTAATGATCAAGAGTCAGCACTCTTAACCACTAGGCCACGGAGGCCCGTTACCGTCGGTATGATCATTTTCCACATTAATCTGGTACTTTTGAGTAACAAGTTCCGGAGCCGATGCTACACGCTATGTCAATTTCGTTGTTGCATCGACTTTGCTGCGTCAGCGTCAATGCATCGTTGTTTAGACGTTGTATGTCTGTTGACTTGGACGTTGTTTAGACGTTGTATGTCTGTTGACATGGAGTTATCTGCACTTTACATTTATATACACTTGATTATTGCTGGCCAAAATATCTCGTATGATAATCATCGGCCTCAGTACCTCGGTCGGATGAACGTCTGACTGGTGATCAGAAAGGCGCGTGTTCGGTACCTGCCGGGTCGGCAACATTCTTTCGTGGAGATAGATCATGAAATATTTTCCACGGCCATTCTCTACCACTGGGCATCCGCTGATTCAAGAAGGGCAGTTGTCAGTGGCGAAAGAGTGTGCACTGTACTGGTTAACTGCTGATGCCTCGGTCACAAATTCGGCGTACCCCGGCCGAGCTATACTATACGTTGTGGTCGGCCGAGCAGTCCAAGCCGAGAAATGGGTGTCTGGCTCGGTTTTGGCAAAAAGTATACCGTGTGGGGCCTAGAGAGACATCCGCCGGGAATCGGGCGGTGTCAGCCTAAGTTTTGCGGGGAAGCATCGGCGTATACGCCGGGCGGAAATAGGCCGGTGCACTGCAGGTTACCGACCGTATACCCGGCGATTGTTACTAGTCCCCGAGCATCGGTCGATGTTCCGCAGATGTCCGCCCAGTTCCCGGCCGCCGGACAAGGGACGGGTTTACCCCAGCCGGGAATTGTCCAGTTGTTCAGGGGTATATAAACTGCATCCTCTCCTGCCTATACAACAAATGGGTCAGCTCTGTTGGTGGGTGAACATCCTTTTTCTTGACGTCGAGGAAAACTTTCGAAGAAAAGCGGAACAAGATGCCTCTTATCCCACCACTGCACCTACCGTCACCCCAGGAAAGGATCCGGAGGTTACAGGAGTGGCTACTTAGGGCTCGGCACCGTGCCAATGTGGTCTTTGCAACCTTCTGTGCGGGAGAAGAACTGCTACCGCTGATGGTGGATGAAGCAATGGATCGTGTACCGTCCTTTGCATGGGCAGTTATCAAACGTTTATGTACAATGCTCCCTACTGGTCTGCTAGAAACTGGCACCCATCGGAGATCGGGCCCTTATATAGTCGAGCGTCAATCAGCGATCGAGCGGCGCCAGACGAAACCGGGATTCGTCCAGCGGATTCCGCTTGATCATCTATCGGGCCTCGGCCGATTACTGCCCGATTATCTGATTGGTCGGGGTCCGCTTTACGACTACCGGATGCCAGCCGATGCCATCGACATCGACGTCGGTACGAGCTCTGCTCGACTTTTATCGATGTGCCACCGACCTAGAAGTCGGTGAGTTTTCGTGGAGAATTTTAACTACGAGTTAAAATTTAACCGGGCCCCTCCCGACCACCACCGACGCCCCAACATCCGGCGGGACGCCGACCGGACTCCAGCCCAATCTCACCCCATCGCAGTCCCCGAGTAGTCGGGCGGGGATAGAATAGTGATTTGTGACCGTGGCTTTACGTATAAGCCTGCCCAGGAAAAGTGTGGACAGGTAAACTGACCGGCTCAAAAATGACATAAAAAAGTGTTGACTGGGCCGTTAGTCCAATACAAAACTAAGCTGAGGTAGGGGTCTTTAACTTTAATGGAAGACACCCAGTCAGCGTAGAATGTCGGTCAAGCGTCGGCCCGACGATATATACATAGAATATTTATTTTCCGTCTTATACCGTTAACAAATAACATTAGCCCTGTATGGCTTTTACTTCTACAAAAACAGTGTAGAAGAAAAACAATCTTTTTGGTGCTGTTTGGGCAGGATCAAGATTTTCACCTTACATCCTCATTCGAAGGATGGAGCAGGTCAAGGCATTCATCTCTGCAACTAAGTTTGACAACGCTGCCAGAGAGAGAGAGAGAGAGAGAGAGAGAGAGACTAATGAGCAGCATGTAGGTAATGGTGTGTGTGTGTGTGTGTGTGTGTGTGTGTGTGTGTGTGTGTGTGTGTGTGTGTGTGTGTGTGTGTGTGTGTGTGTGTGTGTGTGTGTGAACTACGCCTACGTCGGGCCGACAGCGATACGACATGGCGACGTCGTATCGCTGTCGGCCCGATGTTGGCCCAATGTGGTGCGCTAGCCCATAATGAGAGAGAGAGAGAGAGAGAGAGAGAGAGAGAGAGAGAAAAAACACTGAGCAACATGTTGGACATGGCACTTTCAGAGCCCATAGGGGCTTGAAGAAATATATGGGCTGCAAAATGCTTCCACGCAGAGCTGAATCCGGCCCACACACTAGTACTGGTAAACCGCTTAGACGATCTAAGCCTGTCCAGGAACCGCGGTGCGAGGCGGACCGTACACGCTGATAAACCCTATTGGTTTCATTGGGCGACAGGGCTTGAGATGTCATTTTATCCAAATGTCGGGTAAAAGTCCCACAAAATTGAAAACAACGTCTCCAAAATGATCTTATGACCTTTACAGTGTTGACGGGGACGTTAAACCCTTTCAGAGAGAGAGAGAGAGAGAGAGAGAGTGAGAGAGAGAATGGACAATATGTAGGCCACGATAAGAAAGCAATCTGCCCGATGTTGACCCACTGTTTCAACATTTTGCCCATTATGAGTGAGAGAAAAAAACTTAGCAACATGTTGGCCATAGCACTTTCAGAGAGAGAGAGAGAGAGAGAGAGAGAGAGAGAGAGAGAGAGAGAGAGAGAGAGAGAGAGAGCACTGGGGAACGTGTACGCCATGGCATGCTGAGAGAGAGAGAGAGAGAGAGAGAGAAAGAGAGAGAGAGAGAAAGACGGAATTTCATTCCATTTTACACATTGGAATTCGCATAAAAAGTTAAAAAGAATTTCACTATACTACGATCTACGATTTCTGTCACAACAATTGTGTGTAACGATGTTGAGATGATCCCTGCATACCTTTCTAGGTATTTACCGCATGACGTCATTATTCACGCGCGTTGTAGTTTTGTCGCGAAATTAAAAATAGACTAACTGTGTTCGTAGCATAGTTAGGAAAACCGTCTCATAAAACTTAACCTGTGATCATAATTGTTCGCAATATTACATAAAACTCATTCATTTGTATTATTTAAACAAAAAATACCCGATATATGTAAAAAAAAAATTAAGCACTTTTTTTCCGACAGCTCAATAATGCACCTTTAAAAGAGCAGCATCGTATAACTGATCAAAGCTATCGTAGAATTCATTCGCCTCGGTGTTCAGAATACGTAATACAGAAATGGCTAATGAACTTAAAAATGCAAGCATTTAATAGCGTCCATGATTCAATAATATTATAGACAGTCACTTTTGCCTGGTATTGTTTCTTTTAAAAGCAAGTAATTTACGCTTATAGTTGTCATTTTCCCTGGTGCCGTGCGATCTAGTTTTACGCTTTCGAGAGTACAGAATCGAGAAAATATCAAAATCGGGCATTTGATAAATGTTGTCATTAAAGCCCAATGGAAAATGTGTATGTAATAATTTAATTCATTTTAATTCAGTTTCATGTCGTTTAATAATTTTAAACCTAGCTGTAGAATTTACATCATAATTATTTTGCCACTGGCTGCAAATAAACTTCATTTACAGAATCACCTGTACGTTTAAAACGACAGTACAAGAAAGTGTCAGTTTTTTAGGTTTACTAATTATACGATTGTGTTCGTTAAATGCGTTTAGTTTGCCCGACGTACTGCATTTTACAATTTGCAGTGTGTCAGGTTAAGTTACAATCACCTGAACGCGAATCTGACGGAAATTTGAAAGAGTTGTCAATTTATAACTTGATTAGTGTTTCCATTCGTAGAGAATGAACAAAATTAAAAAAAAAAGAATCATTCTTAAGTCAACTGCTGATCAGAATTGCACTCTTATCATTTGTTCTAATATTAAACATGTGTTTGTAAGCGCATTTGTTCGTGGGTCGGCGTGTCAGTTTATACTGGTTTACCACTTGGAAGGCCTGGGTCATTTGCGAACACGAACAAAAAGACGCGGATCAGCCTGTGCATCCACGCAGTGGAGGTGCATTAAAGGTGAAGATCAACATATGCATCCGCTGTAAGGATAGATTTGATCCCCATATGTAAACATTCTCGACGTTTGCTAGTTCTGCCGGATTGAACTAAAACCGCAAAACCAAACGGTCTAACGGTTGGTTTTCTTTTGCTCCAGCAATTCTGTTGTTGTATGCTGTCTAGTCCACAACCTTGTTTCATCTCTGTAGTTTTTTATTTGTATGTTCTCGGATATGTTACACTGATGAGTTAGGAAAGTAGAAGTAAAACAAAGATCAGGAATTGATACAATTAACTTACTCCACCCATAAAAGACACCAAAGGGAAAGAAATACAAACATTAAGCGACAAGACTTTAATGGAAACCTAAACAAAGGAAGGCCATAAGGACAGTTACTTTCCCACAAAATGGCCATATGGCCATCCAAAAAAGCCTTCATGCGGACTAAGCAAAATTAGTGTATATCGCGACAGAGGTAAGGGCGAGGATTGTGGCCATGTAGGATCGATTTAAGCCCCCCCCCCCCCCCCCCCCCGTGGAATTCTTTATACTGACCGTTCCTAGGCGGTTCTTCTGTGGCGGTTTGTTTATGTTGTTGTTTGTTACTTACTGTGTGTATCACTTGTGTCTTTTTGTTTTGGATGACTACTTGGCCATTCTGTGGGAAAGTAACTGTCCTTGTGGCCTTCCTTTGTTTAGGTTTTCATTATGGTCTGGTCGCTTCATGTTTGTGTTTCTTTCCCTTTAGTGTCTTTGATGGGTGGAGTAAGTTAATTGTATCGATTTCTGATCTTCGTTTTACTTCTACTTTTCAGATGACGGAGCGTAACTGATGCTTTACGGAAATACACCGATTCAAATATAGTGAAATCTTTACCACCAAATCATTAAAATTTTCTGATAAAAAATCTCCTTTTTTTGGTTTTATATTTCTGCGATTAAGGGGGTCTAATTTATATAGGCATGTTTTTGTCATATATTGTTTATTTGTCGCCAGAGAAATAGTGCTTAGTTTATTTTTTTCCATTGGACATAGTTCATATAACATTAATCATTGAGCCCATTCTGGTTACATTGAAAATCGAATATCGCTTAAGCCGGCGCTAGGAGGCGTATGTAGCCTTGCAAACTAAATTGGTGTGCATGAAAAGACACAATTAAACCGAGTCACCGATTTCCGTTCTTGCATGTGTTCTTTGTTTCCAAAGTCAACCTTCTAGCTTTTTACTGTACCTCACTGCAGCTGGTGTTAAGTGTCGTGTGGCGGCCGTAAACAGTCTCCCCGTGCTTCATCATAGTGCAGATTATATTTTCTTTTCCTTGGAGATCATTGAGCCCATTCTGGTTCTACCTCACTGCAACTAGTGTTAAGGGTCGTGTTTTCGTCATATATTGTTTATTTTTCACCAGTGAAATAGGGCTTAGTTTATTTTTTCCATTGGATATAATTTATATAACATAAATCACTGAGTCCATTCAGGTTACATTGAAAATCGAATATCGCTTAAGCCGGTGCTTGGAGACGTATGCAGCCTTGCAAACTGATGAAAATAAAGACACTATAAAAACGAGTCTCCCAGTTTAGTTCTTTTATGTGTTCTTTGTTTCCAAAGGCAACATTCTCGCTTTTTTTTCTTTTACTGTGGACTGTGAAACCACTGGCCAGTTGTTCAAAAGTAACGATGTTGTTAATAAAGGTATCGTTAAAATTCGATAATTTAATTTGGCAAATGTGCTAATATTTTAGCCGAAAAAAAAAACCTGTGAAAATGCAAAAGCTGCTCGCATGTTTCAGCAAATCTTACACTATATTAGATATTGTATTTACTAGAACAGTTAACTTGACAACTAACCAACTCATTAAGCTGACGATACTTTGAACAACCTACCCCAGTTATAAACTTGGAATACAATTCAGTATCGCAGTAAGCTCTGTTGATGAAAATAAAATAGAATCTCCTTCCTTGCACTGGAAAAAAACATTCTGCGGCCTTGGTTTTCAACACCTTCCTCGGGACCTTGGTCTAATCATATTTATTATGGCAGTAACGTCATTACAATATGAGACAAGTAGATTCAGGTTAGGATTACAACGAAAGAACAAGTACTTATACAGTTCTTCTCTCAGGGACCTTGCTAATGCAATGAGTATATGTCTTAGTATTTACATGCCATTAGAATGGCACGGCATGACATGACATGTAATGTCGTCATTACATGGCATGCCATTCCGCTACATGTCATGAATGTCAAAACATGACTACCATGCCATGTCTGACATGTAATCACATGTTATGCCATTGCATGACATAGCTTACTATAGTGTATCATAAGAAAATGCAAAGAAACAGCAGGCGGTCTCATAACCTGACTGACATTAAATATATTTATTTATACACAGTTTATACAACTGCAGCATTGCATGTTATTAGGATTAGTACATTAGTGTAGACTTCAAAACAATGACAGACTCTAAAAAGCAGTGCTTCAGCTGAAGTGCACGACCCGCCGGATACTTTTAGCTTTATGAGTGTTACCATATATGGGTATGGCGGCCATTTTGGGCATGTGACCTGGACCTAAAACGGTTCCCCCAATAAATGCGCCTTATCTTAAGGAGCAAAAATACATCTTATACTTTAGTACTGTATTCTAAATCGTTTGCAGGATAAAATGCATTCTCACTTTTCCAATACAAAGCATATGTGTCAATGTTTGACCTAGGCACAAAGAAGGTCAAGGTCAACCCAGGGTCAACATTTTAGCAATTTATGATTGGCCTACGACCCAGATGCTATTTATCAAGTTTCGTGGAAATCTGCCCAGTGGTTCTGGAGAAGACTATTTTTGAAGGGTTTTTACCATATATGGCTTGGCGGCCATTTTGGTCATGTGACCTGGACCCCATGTGCAAATTTTGGTTTTCCCCATCCCATAGAGGCTCCATATGAAATTTGACTTCAATTGGCCCAACGGTTTCCGAGGAGAAGCAGTTCGAAAATTATCACATTTTTCGCCTCGCGAGGTTATACTAAATGGAACGTAATATTTCGCAAGTTCATTGGTTAGATCTCATTGATATCTATCAGTATGCCAAAAATTGTTTAAATATTCCAAGCGGTTAAGTCACTATCACCAATTTTCACAAACGGGTTACGGATGGACAGACAGACAGACCATATATGGCTTTGCGGCCATTTTGGTCATGTAACCTGGACCCCATGAGCAAATTTTGGTTTCCCCAATCCCATAGAGGCTCCATATAAAATTTGACTTCAATCGGCCCAACGGATTCTGAGGAGAATCAGTTCGAAAATTTTCACATTTTTCGCCTCGGCGAGGCTATACTAAATGAAATGTAGTTTTTCGCAAGTTCATTTGTTAGATCTCATTGATATCTATCATAATGACAAAAATTGTTCAAATATTTCAAGGGGTTTAGTCACTATCACCAATTTTCACAAACGGGTTACGGACGGACAGACAGACTGAGACTGACAGAATGACACGGTGATTTTAGGGCACTCTTAGAAAATCTACCGACTTCAGTCGGTCGCTTTTTCTGCGGGTCGTGCAATATTCACACTTCACCTCTCCATAAACGGAACGTCACCTGACTATATGAGAGAGTATTTCCTGCTACATCTTACATAGATACAGCACTAGATTTAGTGAAAACGGCAGTTTTAGTCTTCCTAAAGTAAAGGGTTTCGGCCGAAAAACATTTGCCTATACACGTGTCACTTTATGGAACGGGCTTCCACCAAACATTAAAACCGTAAACTGGCTTAAAACTATTAAAACGTCTGTAAAATCGCATTTTTAAACTCCCTTTAATTTTGGTTTTATAATTGGTGACTGGATTAGTTTATTTTTTCATAGTTTCCTTAATCCTGTAAAGTTATAATCCATACTGTTTATCGTGAAATGCTGTATTTTACTTAGATCTTAAATTAATTTATTATCTACATGATATTTTCAACTGTGCCTCACTATGATTTGCAAACCATTACATAAGGACCACAATGGAAATAAGGGAGATCACTCTCTCTTTTTTGTGTGATCCTTGGTAGTGATTGGCAAGCCATATGAGCTTTTCAATGTATTTTTGATTTTATATGTACCAATCGCGTGTTCTTAACCATTGTGTATGTATTGTTTTGTTTTAACATGTATGTTGTTAATCTGAGATACCGAAATAAATCAATCAATCAAAATGTTGGGAATGAGGATGGTTTAATTTCAGGCAAACTCACCTCTCCACCAGAAATAGGAATAAGGATTGACTGAAGTATTTGGTCAAATCAGTAATTTGTTTATATCACATAATTCTAAACATATTTTGGGCAGATACTATTCAAGTCTCACCTCTCTAGGATGATGGGCTTGAGGATTGATAAGTCTCAGACAAAATCACCTCTCGTTACGATAACACACCCGTCCGACATAGTGCATTTCTTCACGTCTCCAAAATGCTATTTTTCTGATGAAAATCCGAGATATTTTTATTATTTATACGACAAACAAAGGTTGTGAGTGCTCGTTAGAACCGCCTAATTGAGGCTTTTCTAACGAGTACCACAACCTATGTTTTGGAGCAGAAATAGGAAAAATATTGTATACCCCCGAAAACCCCAATTTTATATATATAAAGTGGGGTTTACGGGGTTGTTCATTTCACGGACTTGGTCACGTGATGTCCACAACAAAAAGGCATGAGGATTGACTGGACTCATTTGTCAAGTCAATATTTTGTTTATATCACCGAATTCTATACATAGTTTGGGCAGATACATATTCGGGCCTCACCTCCCCATAAATGTTGGGCATGAGGATTTTTTTATACCATTTCGTACCAGAAAACCCAAAACGGGTACCATGGCAAACAGTGCAGGCCCAGATCAGACGCCACAGAATTCGGCGTCTGATCAGGGCCTCCACTGGCTGCTAAAAGGTCAGTCATTTTGTCAAAAAAAAAAAAAATCATGAAGATACAACCTGACACCGCTAAAGTTTGAAATGGACTCCTGCTATATATAAGGAGGAAGATTCCATTTGGTACAAAAATGGTTAATTTCAGTTAAACTCACCTCTCCACAACATAAAGACATGAGAATAGACTGAATTTCAACAAGGAATTGTTAAAAATGTTAACTCTCAGGATTAATGGTCTTTATTAGATATGTGTTGTTATACAAGGGATGAGATTCAATAAGAGATACTGGTCAACCCCTTTGGACGCGCTTTCGAGAACCTGCTTAAAACTTATAAATTACACATATTCATGTGCTAAACCATGTTTAATACCACGTGGTTAATATCCCAATATTTCAAAACCTGATTAGTTGCATATCTTGTACACAGCGTTCACCAGCAACTTATCCCATGCATTTCAGTCTACAGTGTCTGTATATCAAATCAGCCATACACAGTGCAGGAAATCCAGAAATTTCTGAAGATCAACTGTGAGTCGCGAAAACTAATTACATCAGAGATTTGTCAGTTAAATAGAGCTTATTCCAGAAAGTCAGCCAAATGTGACCATGCAACAACTTTTCCACTATTCGTGCGTCTAATATCACATGAAAATCAGGATCCATATGTAAATGGCCTCAGATTCTATGACGGTTCCAGCGTAAAGGCTTACTTATCACTTACTTATCAGGTAGAAGAAAGTTGTTTTATTTAAAGACTGTCTTTAAACTTTAAATTTAAAGATTTTTTAGTCTGTAAATTTAAAGACTAACACTGAGTAACGCAACGGAAAATCATGAAAATGATGTAACACGAAAAAATCGCATTCTCATACGCAGCCTCAGTAATCATCTCATTAATAAAAGGTACGTTGCTATAAACTGCATGTATTTTATTGTCTTTTAATATCGTTTTAATGACGGAAATGATTAAGAAATAAAACAACACAGTTCCTTCCCTTAGACCACAAATGCCGTGAAAGTTCGCAGTAAGGGAGGAAATATCTGTCAAAGTTCGAACATAAGATGAGTTTCGTACTGACGTCATTTCGTTTTCGGACATTTTACTGTTGTAGTCCGTCTGAAACTTTCATCAAATTTAGTTGTCAGAAAAACTGTCTTTCGAAACGAGTGGTCAGTATATTGACAAAATGATAAAATCGTTATACACATTCATTCCTAAGTTCATTTTACCAATGAATCTTATTACAAAACCTGTTTTTCTGAGAAGTCTTCAATTATGGTGGAAGGAATTTAATTAAATAGAGACAACTTTATAATTTGCAGTAACACATAATTAAATATTCCATATATAACGGCCAAATTACTATAAACAGCAAAGTGCGATTTTTCCGTTTTAAACCATTTTCATTATTTTATTTGTGTCAGTCTTTAAATTTACAGACTTCAAAGTCTTTAAAGGGGGAGTTCCAAATCTGCCCACGCACAGATTTTCTTGAAACTTCAATTGTTGTTTACTTGAGGACTATCAACTATATATATAACTTTGTTTCATTTGATAAATTACAATAGGTCTCAGGAGAGCTCCCTGGGGTAGTCCCCTGTAGAGGTCATACACACCTGTGAACTTTTGAGTCTTAAATCAATAGGTATGATTATTTTCAAATTTTGTTGCTTTGATTGGCAACAGAACTCTATAAGGATTAATCTAATATAAAAAATGTAAATGTGTCTATGTCTTTTAAATTTTCCGATAAATTTATTTACAAAATTTCTTCTACTTTTCATGAAAATTTATAAAAAATAAGATTTTCATCATAAGTATTAGGTGTGTTACTGATCTTGTCACCCCAAGATATTGTATATAAAAAGGCCACATATATCCTCTATATAGCAAACAAATTTCAAAAAAGTCAGAAACATGTAACATTGTTTTTGATTGCTAGATATGGGTTCAGGTCTATTTTTGTGATTAAATCAGTTGCAATATAAGGGGTCAAGATTTCCTTAAAGTGTATTTTCATTGTGTTTCTAATGACCATTTAGTGCCACCTTATCATACAAAGCTTATCATAGGCATTTATGTAATACAAACTCACCCCCCCACACACACACACACACACATCACCCCCTCCCACTTCCAAAAAAAAAAAAAAAAAAAAAGCACTGTTTACAGACAGGAGTTTTGGTTTGACTTTTAAAAAGTAAATCGGAACATACATTAGCAAAGTACACAAGTTCAATCCAAACATTTTAAAGAGAAAAAATAAAATTCATTCATGCACTGTTCATGATGAATGTGTTGACAGTATTGCAAAAATGATAATCCTCAAACAGTTATATTATGGAACAATAGGAATAAGACAAGGCGTTTTGTTTGGTCTTTCTGTATATTTTTAAACCCTGCAATACAAAGACAGTTGATGTCAGTAATACACAATGACATATTGAATCTGCTTAATAAATTACTTTCATAACCCTATTTTTGTCATTAATTATTTATGTTGTTGTCAGTTTTACTTCTTTAAAATAAAACAGCAGCCAATAAATTGCAAACTGTGAAGGAACAGACTGATGTTTCGACTTGTTCTAATGATTGATTAGGCCCCTGTCCATCGGGGCTTGAAGAAATAGATGGGCTGCATGATGCTTTCACTTGGAGCTGAAACCCACTGCACACGAGCACTGGTAAACCGCTACGAGGATCTAAGCCTGCCCAGGCGAAGCGGTGCAAGTCGGTCCGTCCATGCTTATAAACCCTATTGGTTTCATTGGGCGACAGGGCTTGAGATGTTGTTTCATCTCAATGTCTGGTAAAAAGTCCCACAAAATTGGAAGCAACGTCACTAACATGACCTAAACAGTGTTGACGGGGACGTTTAATCTAACATCAACCAACCAATTAATGATTGAGCGGTCCATGTGTTGGTAATTTTTTCTTACATCACTTGGTCAAAGAGACCCACACTCGGTTCCCCCACCAAAAGTTTTGTGAGATCATGAAAACCATTTTCTGCATTTTTTTCTAGGTTCATTATAACAGCTGCAAAAGTGTAAGCTACAATGTCTTAGTCTTCAAAATAAATACAGAGCTAGTCACACTGTAACTATTTGTAAAATTGGCATTTAGTATACACTTCCCTAAATGAAACAGATGGAAGGCAAGTAGCTGTAACTAATGCATTTGATAGCTGATATTATATTTAGATGTTGAAATACCATTTGCATTTTTAGTCATCTGTATGCAGTACTTGTCATCTATGTTACGTTTTCTAGCTCTGTATTTATCAGTTTTTGAAAATGGGGTAAATCAGCTGTTAGCTGTACTATTAACATATTCTGATCCAAAATCTGCAGTTGGCTTTATACTTTTCTATAATACTGATAGCAAATATACTGTTTGCTCTTTTCTTCCTCTGAAATCGTTCGAAAGCTGAACTGAATAGTCTTCTCGATTATACTATTTCATGATACTAAAAAAATAACTGGTTGTTTTCTGGATCATATTTAAGAATATAAATAATATAACTTTCTGACACTGATTTGCACAGCAGGCAATTTTATGTATTTGTTTGTGCTTTAGTTGCGGGGGCATTGTTAGAGTGACAAAAGAGCCAACACACTTGTGTTTCCATTTTGTCTACAGTAATCTTTGTATACAACGGGCCAAAAGATCAGAAAATATTCTCTGTGTTATTATGACATACCTGGCTCAACCATAATTAAATATCATTACTCTTGGCCATTCAAGCAAGCTGTGTCATTCAGGTATGACAATCAGACATTTCAAACTTTTTTAAGTAGACTGCATCAGTTCAGACAGTCAAGCGAAATTGTCTGGTTTACAGAACCATCCATTTTACTTGCCATTTCAACAATCTTTGTCATAATAAGCTTCAGCAGGCTTTAGGATTACTTTAAATGCAAAAATGCCTGTTAAGAATTGAAATATTATTTTAATAAAATCCGATTGAAATGTTAATGAACACTCAAAATTATTTTTTTTTTCTGGTGTTACCCAGGGTTCCATGAATAATACAAATGCTGATTAAATGAGCTCATACTATACAATCAAGGTTTAAACATACATATATTCATGTGTATATATATATACTGGTGAGCAATTTCTCAATTGAAAATGTTATACCATATCTACAATGGTTTGAAAAAAAAAATTAAAAATCTGACCAGTACTATTCGATGTTCAAATGCAGTATGTTACCGGTCTCAGATTTTTTTTAGAAAGTTTGATAAAATGGTCTACACATATATGGGCAATTTTCATATTAAAATGATGGGGTGAAAAGAACTGCAACAATGTGAAATCAAAAGTCAAACATACTCCAAAAGATTTTATGGTTGTGAAATCTGGGGTCTGCTCCATATGAAATTGATCATGGTCTGTGAAACTTCAACTAAACAATAGCAAATGTGATGCAAAAATAATTACAAGTGACTACAGCTATGCCTGAAAACAAAATAACTCCAAATCATAAGAAGCTGTTATGTATATATACACTTGTTTGAGAGTACCCCTATTTTCGGATGTGGAAATAAACAAAACATTGCAGATTTATAATGAAAACAGATATGAGAGTGAAATAGCTAAATAATGAACAGTCATTTACCAGGCATTAATTATGCACAATATCATGGAAATCTGTGCGTGGGCAGAACCCTATGGAAATTTACTATAGGCTGGAACTCCCCCTTTAAAGACAGTCTTTGAATTTAAAGACAGTCTTTAAATTTAAAGACAGTCTTTAAATAAAGAGTCAAACTGTTGTTTTTCATTTACTCCAGAATTTCAGTGGTTTGTTGATGTCGAGTCCTCACCGTTGTTTCATCTCTGTGGTTATTTGGTTTTTGTGTTCTTGGAGATGTAGCACTGATGAGGTAGAACGCCTTAATGCGGACTGGACAAATAATTTGTCTAAAATATGCCAAAAACATGTATTTTCTGCAATAAGTAACTGGCCTTTTGGCTTTCCGCTGTTGAGGTTTCCTTTAGGGAATAATTGCCTAAAGTTTGTGTTTCTTTCCCTTTTGGTGTCTCTGATGGAGGCGGGCGTTAAATGTATCGATTCCTGTTCATTGCCTTCACTTATATTCTCAATGGTGTACATAAAGGATCTTACATGTATCATTGAATTCATTAAACGAGTCGCGGAAAATTGATAAAATGCCTGGCTGTGCAATTTATCCCAAAATGCGAGGCTTTGTCGAGCAGTTTGTCCCAAAATGCAAAATGCGAGGCTTTTGTCCCTTCATCGACAATGTGTGTTAAAAATGGTGAACAAAATGCGTTTTTACGGAACCAACTAAGGACAAGCTTGTTTTAATTGTCTGCACAAGATAACATATTGTGCATGTGCGGACAAAACATCTTGTGCGCACAAGATGATATCTTGTTCGCACAGCATAATATATTGTTCGCACAACATATTATCTTGTTTTCACAACATATTATATTATTTGCACAACAAATTATCTTGTCCACACAACATATTATCTTGTTCGCACAACATATTATCTTGTTCGCTCACGATTTTTAACAAAAAGTTCTATGTTTGCATATTTTTCAATCCACTAGTGGACTACCTAATCAAATGCATGGCGTTATTATATTCTCTGACCTGACGTCATATGATTAAATATTTTCCTTATTCTTGATTGAAACCATCCTTTGCGTCATTCTCTCCCTTCCGCTGATTCAAGAAGGGCAGTTTTCAGTTTCTGGCAAAAGAATGTGTAGTGTACTGGTTAACTGCTTACGTATAAGCCTGTCCAGGATAAGTGTGGACAGGTTAACTGACCGGCTCAAAAATGACCTAAAATAGTGTTGACTGGGCCGTTTAAAATGTTCTATAAAAGGGTTATCCTTTGGAAGCAAGGAATACACCACAGAAGTGAAAAACATGGAGTGTACATATTTTCTGGGCCAGACTAGCTAGTTTCGGCCAATCAGGCCTCATCAGTGACCCTCAGATATTTTCAAAATTCCACAATGGAATCAATGATCCCAAAGGACAAGAAAATATAATCTACACTATGATGTAGGGCAGGGAGACGTTTTACCGCCGCCACACATTCCCACACACCAGCTGCAGTGAAGTTAAAAATGTTCTATAAAAGGGTTATCCTTTGGAAGCAAGGAATACACCACAGAAGTGAAAAACATGGAGTGTACATATTTTCTGGGCCAGACTAGCTAGTTTCGGCCAATGAGGCCTCATCAGTGACCCTCAGATATTTTCAAAATTCCACAATGGAATCAATGATCCCAAAGGACAAGAAAATATAATCTACACTATGATGTAGGGCAGGGAGACGTTTTACCGCCGCCACACATTCCCACACACCAGCTGCAGTGAAGTTAAAAATGTTCTATAAAAGGGTTATCCTTTGGAAGCAAGGAATACACCACAGAAGTGAAAAACATGGAGTGTACATATTTTCTGGGCCAGACTAGCTAGTTTCGGCCAATCAGGCCTCATCAGTGACCCTCAGATATTTTCAAAATTCCACAATGGAATCAATGATCCCAAAGGACAAGAAAATATAATCTACACTATGATGTAAGTCCGAAACAATCCTTTGCATTAGGACAACCCGCCTATACAAATACATTGTAAACTTTACATTCGAAAAATCGAATTGTTTTAGATGAAAAATTGTGATTTCTTTTCTTATGTCTTCTCAAAATATAGATTGTGGATACTCGTTAGAACCCCCTCATCGGGGCGGTTCTAACGAGTGCCCACAATCTATATTTTAGAGCAGAATAAAGAATAAGTTAACCGCAGTTTTACGAAATAAAAGTTTGGTTTAAGGGGGTCAGAATTATATAGGCGTGTTTCGTGATGGTGTTTACTCATCAGTACCAACAATACTTTGTACAGATTTTATTATGTCATATTGGTACCGGCCCCGATAGCTCAGTTGGTAGAGTGTCCGCTCCGGGGAACGGGAGGTCACGGGTTCGATCCCGGGCCGCGACATACCAAAGTCGTTAAAATGGTACTAGCTGCTCCTCGCTTGGCACTCAGATTTACGGGGAAGAGCTAGGGCTGGTCGACCCAGTGTCAGGATAATGTGACTGGGTGTGGAATCATGTAATGTGTCTGGGACATGATACTTCAGTGAGGCAGCACTATAAAAGTGAGCACTGAGCTCCCTGTCGCAACCAGACACCGTCGTGATATGACTGAAAAATTGTTGAAAGCGACGTTAAACCCGAATTCACACGCACACACATGCCATATTGGTATGTTAACCGAACAATTCATACTTTATATCCTAGCTGTCTAATTCATCACGAAAACAAGCCTATATAATTTTGACCCCTTGAACCCCACTTTTATATAGTAAAACTAGGGTTTCCGGGAGTATACCTTATTTGTCATATTTCTGCTCTAAAATATAGATTGTGGGGACTCGTTAGTATCCACAATCTATATTATGAGCAGAAATAAGAAAAATATCACAATTTTTTCATAATAAAATTTTCATTTTTTCGGCCATAAAGGTGGCGATGTATTTGTATAGGCGTGTTTGCGTAATGTAATTGCTATAATAACAGCTAAGGTGTTGACATTAACATTGGCAATAATGGAAAGCGTTCCGACAATAGTCTCAATAAGATGCCAGGTTCTCACGGAACTCGTGCATTATTTATCATTATAATGCTTTTTATGCTGTTCTTCTGTCATAATAATACAAGGTTCTCTGGGTAATTACAAGCGATTGCGAAAAAGTACATTCTCACAGAAATGCTATATGAAGAAAGTAATTTTAAATGACAATCGGGGCTTGAAGAAATAGATTGGGCTGCA
This sequence comes from Lucinisca nassula, assembly GCA_963580285.1. Taxonomy (NCBI): domain Eukaryota; kingdom Metazoa; phylum Mollusca; class Bivalvia; order Lucinida; family Lucinidae; genus Lucinisca; species Lucinisca nassula. The sequence goes on from OY757014.1 coordinate 149,870,849, forward strand.
CCATGCTTCTACGTAGAGCTGAAACCGACCGTATATGTGACCGGTGAACCGCTTAGGTCTAAGCCTGCCCAAGAAAGTGTTGCGAGTCGGACCGTCCAAAGCATATAAACCCTGATGGTTTCATTGGGTGGCAGGGATTGAGGTGTCATTTCATCTCAATGGCGGGTAAACGTCCAGCAAATGTGGAGGCAACATCTCCCAAATGACCTATGAAGTGTTGATGGGGATGTTAAACCTCAACCATACAAACAACAGTTAAATGACAAAACATGTTAGAAGCCTCCGCGTTGAAGTCGATAAACTCCTGGCCTCATTGTCTACGCCCACGCGCGCAGACTACCTTAAGGATTACTTTTGTTACGGAAGCATTTAATCCATTTAAGTACCATAACTATTTTTCTATTGACGGGTTTCACTTTCCTTAGAGAGGCCTAGTGTCTATCTGATTAGCCCAGGACACCCCAACTCAAACACCCCTTGCATATTAAAACCCGGAATTACCGGAACGCTGTTTATCACACGTACATACATTAGTGCACTATTAATGTTTCCATTGGGATGTGTTGTTTCATGTTTGTATTTCTTTCCCTTTGGTGTCTATGATGGGAGCTGTGGGTTGATTGTATCTATTCCTGATCATTGCCTCCACTTCTATTTTGACACCACCCCCTCATGAGCACCCTGAATCAAAATAATTTGGCTACGGCATTAGGGTGAAGACTGTCAAATTCCTGCCTTTCCTTTTTTGCTAAAGAAAACAGAGAGTCCTTGCCAATGGTGAATCTCCGGAGTGGGCGCTAGTTTTGTCTGGGGTCTCACAAGGGACTGTTCTTGGTCCACTGTTATTCTCCCTGCATATAAGTGATATTACCACTGACATTGACTCAGAAATAAGACGACTGTGTTTTCTACCGGTAAATTAGAGATACAGATGACTCTGTGGAACCTCAGGATGATAGATATACCTTAGGTGAAGGAGAACCAGAGTTTTGTATCCATTATCCTTTGTCTGTCTGAATGCAAAAGCCACAGTAAGTCTAAGAAATACAAATGTCCTAGTTGTTTTGAATGTGATACAAACCCCGGCTCAATGAACACACAGGTGTACACATTTATTCTGGACTTTGCGGAGGCTTTTGACACCACTCCCTCATGAGCACCTGAAATCAAAATTATTTGGCTACAGCATGAGGGGTAAGACTCTCAAATAGATACATTCGTTTCTTCGCTATAGAAAACAGCGAGTTGTTGCTAATGGTGAATCTTCGGAGTAGGCCCGTGTTTTAAATAGAGTTACTAGATAAGCAATTACTGCTTCGAAACTGGGAGTATGACTGTAATACTAGGAAGATTAAGATGGGATTCTCTCAAGAAAAGTAGAAGAGACAGTAGGCGCATACTGTTATACAAAGGTCTAAAGGGTGCTGCCGGCATGTCAACAGATGACCTTGTCCCCACCCCCACATAGCTGGGCGCTGTAGAAATCACAATTTACTGACGTTTCAGAACTGATATTTACAAAGAATATTTCATACCTCAGACCATAAGAGATTGGAATTCCCTTCCCCATTCAATCATTTCCACAGCTGAAGGTTCTGAGAATAGTGTAGCTAACTTTTTCTCTTTGGCAAGAGATTGGAATCAACTTCCAATATCACTGTCTCTGTGTATGAATATTGGTGATGGCGGAATAAATTTGCATCTGTTACATGCTTAACGAATTAGAGAGCCATCCTTGGAGGCCTGTCGTGAACAATTCTCATGAAACATTCTTTAAATCATACATAATTACTGATACATTGTCTCAACCTGTTTAAGATACTTTAACCTGTTTTATTTGTTTATGCTAAAGTTTGACGTCCCCATCAGCTATATTAGGATCATTTTGTGGACACTCCTTCCGATTCTGTGATATATGCACAACAGAACTGAAAATTGTGAAGTATGCATGTTTTTCTGGGTCGGGCTAGTTAAACATGACCAACCGCTTCTGAGGGTCCCGAACAGAACCATTGATTGTTTCACGCGCGTTACGTAGTTGTAACCACGTATAGCTAAGAGAAAGGAAGATATTTCTACGAAAGGAAGGTATTTCTGAGGCACTAGGAGTGAATTTACATATGAAAGGGTATCATATATACTGATTTAATTGAAGTATGGTATTTTGCCAAAGTTGGTGCATATGGGGACTGACTGGACCTTTTATTTCGACTGGACCTTTTATCTACCGGAAAGAAAGTTCATTTTGGGTTTGATTAAAATAAAAAAGAGGCGCAGATCAGCATGCACAGCCTGCACAGCGCCTTTATTGTTTGCTGCTTTTTTCGTGTTTGTCGTGTTTATTTCTTTTTTTTATACTTTTGTTACAGAATTGAATTACGTCGTGAGAAACCCGGAAAAATGCATGTGCAAACATAAAAGGCACAGAACAGCCTGCGCATCTGCTCAGTCTAATCAGGAATTCAATATCAGGGATAATCTCCCCTGCCAGTGTAAAAACTGGGCAGTTTTTCTTTCTTTTTGTATAGTGATATCCATAATGGCCATAAAGGAACGTTTTTCTACATCCTATTCTGTCGGAATGAAACCACAATTGTTGTACATTTTCCGTTTTTCCTTTTTCCTGTCTTTATTCCTTTGAATAACAGGTTATACATACTATTATAATACTGAGCCGCGTCATGAGAAAACTGGAGAGTTGCATGTGCGGAGCCTGATCAGTGCCTTTATTGTTCGCTGTTATTTATTTATTTTTAATGTGTTTGTCTACATCGTGTATCCAACTTTCTTCCTTCCTTTCTTGCTGTGTGTTTGTCTACAGCGTGTATCCAACTTTCATCTAAAATTGAGCTACGTCGTGAGAAAACCGGAAAATTGCACATGCAAAGCATCTGCACAGCCTGATCAGCGTCATTATTGTTTGCTGCTTTTTCAGTGTGTTTGTCTACATTTGCTCATTTTTACTGGTTGACATGGTAACCAAAATGAACGAAGTAGAAAAAAAAATACTTAAAAAAATCATCTCCTCAGAAACCGTTTGCTCTTTGAGGCTGAGACTTTATGAGAATATTCACCATATTTGCCTCAACAGGTTTGTGTTTTTTTTTTATGAAATTCAACTCTTTAGTTTGGTTGCTATGGCAACTGAGAGTTTCCATTGACTTATAATGGGGAAAATTGAAAATTTGCATTTACTGTCAAGCTTTTACAGATATTTTGACAAAACTTTCATAGAAATGTTCCTTAAGAAATCTACCATCTGTCATTTGATTGTCGGTCTATTGCTCACTTTTACTGGTTGCCATGGAAACCAACATGAAACAAAAATATAAAAAAAAATACTTAAAAACTCATCTCCTCAGAAACCGTATGCACTTTGAGGCTGAGTCTCTGTCGAAATATTCACCATAAGTGCCTTTTCAGCTTTCGTGTTTTTTATAACATTCGGCTCTTTAGTTTGGTTACTATGGCTACACATAGTTCCTATAGACTTATAATGGGGAACATTGACAAACGGCATTTACTGCCAAGTCATTGCAGATATTTTGACAAAACTTTTATAAAAATGTTCCTTAAGTAAACTTCTCTCAGCCACATGCTTCTATGCCAACCTGGGGGTGCCAAGATTGTGCCGGGGCCATGCCCCACCACTCCACTGCATAAAATGCCATATATCTCAGAAACCATTCAGACCCCCTTCCCGAAACCATATATATTCGTGTTCCTTATGATAAGACACATTCAGCGACACTGCCAACCTGAGGTCCCCAAAGATGTGCCGGGGCCATGCCCCACCTACCCCCACTTCATAAAACGCCCAGTATCGCAGAAATCTAACAGATCCCCACACCTAAACCATATATATTCTTGTTCATTATGATAAGACGCATTCAGTGACACCAACCTGCCCCACTCCCTTCACTTCATAAAAGGCCCAATATCTCAGACACCTTCCAGGTCCCTACCCATAAACCATATATATTCTTGTTCCTTATGATAAGACACATTCAGTGACTCGAACCTAGAGGTCACCCGGGGTGCACCGGGGCCATGCCCCAACCCTCGACTTCACAAATGGCCGAAAGCTGAGAAAACATTCAGAACCTCACAGCTAAGCCATATATATAGACGCCATATGCTCTTTAAGGCTCAGACTTCATGGAAATATTCACCATATTTGCCTATACAGGTTTTTGTGCTTTTCATGAAGTTTGGCTCTTTAGTTTGGTTGCTATGGCAGGTTAAAAGTTTCAATAGACTTATAATTGGGAAAATTGTAAAATGAGATTTATACCATTCAATATATTTTGTTAGAAGTAAGAAGTTAGAAGTAAGAAGTTAGAAGTTAGAAATAAGAAAAGGCCCTACCCGGCTTTCGTAGACTAGTCCAAAATTAAAAGTGCAGTCACGTCTCACTGCGTTTTTGAAGACTATAGTACAAGTACTTATCTTCCATGTGGCCCTCTTTTCCTGGGTAGAAACCAATACTAAGCTATGTGGATAAAGTCTGTTGCTCAAAGAAACAACACTTTGCGCGTGCGGGAATCGAACAGGCTACCTCTCGATCTCAAATCCGATGCTTTTTCACTGCACCAGAGCGCTCCATAACATCACGAAAACATAATATATAATATATATAAATTTGACCCCCTTGAACCCCACTTTAATATTGTAAAACAGGGTTTTACAGGGGTAGCCTTATTTTTCTTATTTCTGCTCTAAAATATAGATTGTGGGTACTCAATGAGGCGGTTCTAACGAGTACCCACAATCTATATTTTGAACAGAAATGAGAGAAATATCACAATTTCCCATCATAAAGTTTTAGTTTTTTTCGGCGGTAATGTTTACAATGTATTTGTATAGGCGTGTTTTTCGTAATGGTACTTACATCCCCACAATTCCGTTTCCTCAAGAGACAAGGATTCATTCAATTGAAATTTCATGACCAGTCAACGTCTTTCGATAAGGCAAATTTGAGTAAGTGCTTTAAAAGTGGACCACCTAAGGATCATTTCTGTGAAGTTTGGTCAAAATCCGATCAGTGGTTTAGGAGGAGATGTCATTTGAAGAAATTGTTTACGCACGGATTACAGACAAAAGGTGATCCTAATATAAAACACACGACACATCCACGAGAGGTAGTGCATTTTTCAAACCTCAAAAATGTTAATTTTGCTGAAGAAAATTTGTGATATTTTTCTTATTTATACTCCAAACATAGGTTTTGGGTGCTCGTTAGAACCGCCTCATTGAGGCGGTTCTAACGAGTACCTCCAAACACAGGTTTTTGGTGCTCGTTAGAACCGCCTCATTGAGGCGGTTCTAACGAGTACCCACAACCTATGTCTCGGAGCAGAAATAACGAAAATAATATTTACCCCCGTAAACCCCAGTTTTTTCAAAATAAAGTTGGGTATAGGGGTCTTCATTTCACGGACTAGTTCACCTGATGGTTTTACAGTTCAGCCGAATTTCTTTTGTTGTTTTCAAAAACAAAAAAAACAAAAAAAAAACACACAAAAAAAAACAAAAAAAAAACATCTGGTTATTGGTCAGCTTTATACTCTTTCGAAAATCTCTGTTTTTCATTGGTCGCTGACAGTGGATAGGTTCAAAATCTGGATATCGTCATATAGCCGGGGACATCTAACTCATTTTCGAAAATTTAATTAGTCGGCGTTTCGAAAGGATAAACTTACCTGAAATGGATAGATCAAACTCTAAACTTTCGCATTCTGGGTGTTGTCGCATTTGTAAGTAGGGGCAAGGTCTTCAAAACGGACCCTTTTGCTAATCACCCGAATTATGTAAAAAATGTTCAAAACATTACAACGCTTTTTTTTCAAAACTTCAGTATATCCTTTAAAATCTGTTCATGTCCCGTAATTTGGAATACATTGAGCAAGTGTTCACAGCAGTTTAAGCCATTTAATACCAAAACATATTCTTTTAAATAATGTCAGAAAATGAACCCTCAAAATGGTAAAAAAATATGCATTGTTTTTCTCAGAGGACATAGCCATTGGATTTAATTTTTTTTTTTTTTTTTTTTTTTTTTTTGCTGTTATATAAAGGGTATTATATGTCTGTAATTGACAAGATAAAAATGGCGCGTATTCAATGAGTAATTTAAAAAAAAATGCAATTAAGTAAGCATACTCCCATTACTTCATAATTCAATATTACGTTTTTAAAGCTTTATTTCGTAAAGAAATGAATAAAAGTCTTACTGGTAGTAGTGCCGGGGACGTTTGATATTAAATACCACAGGTGCACGGAAAATAAATCCCTGTAAATAAACAAGAGTGTATTAGCAATGTCATAAATACAGCGCTACGACTCGATGTAATGTAGTACAGTAACGATCAAAACATTGTTTGTTTGTTTAGCTTGATGTTTAACGTCTCCGTCAACACTGTGAATGTCATTTTGGAGACGTTGCTTCCAATTGTTTGGGACTTTTACCCGACATTGAGATGAAATGACTTCTCAAGCCCTGCCGCCCAATAAAATCAATAGGGTTTATATGCATGGACGGTCTGACTCGCACCACTTTGCGGTTTACCAGTACTCGTGTGCGGGTCGGTTTCAGCTGTGTGTGGAAGCATCATGCAGCCCATCTATTTCTTCAAGCCCCGGTGGGCGGGGGCTACAAAACATTGAAAGTACGCTACAAACTTTAAAACAATTATAGTGTGCACGTGGACATCGGTGTTAGCATTCGAACATAAACTTTGAAACAAAATTAGTTACATTTAAAGTTTTGTAATCTGCTGAAGCAATGAAGTGTCTGCAAAATAGAAGTTAAGGCAATGATCAGGAATCGATACAATTAACCCACAGCTCCCATCAGAGACACCAAAGGGAAGGAAAGACAAACACGCAACAACCAGTCCCCAATGGAAAGACCACAGCTCACACAGCTCCCATCAGAGACACCAAAGGGAAAGAAATACAAACATTGAATAACTAGACCCTAATGGAAACATCATTAGCGGAAAGCCAAAAGGACATTTACTGTCACACAATGGTCAATTGGCCAACCAAAACAAAACAACATAAGCGATACACACACTCAAAGACAAGCCATAAGAAAAAAAAAACACTACAGAGGACTGCCCCGGAACGGCCAGCGAAACGAACCCCACTGGTGGGCCCAAAACGACACCATAGTAAGACTCCGATGGACCCGACCAGAGACAGGGCATCGGGTACCAACCAAAATTACATAATGTTAGATTATCTCTATTATGCTGGAACCGTCATAGAATCTGAGGTCTGACCCACCAACTCGATGGGAACGCATTATATTGTGAATACCCAATGTAGTTTGTCGTCTTGTCACACTACATGCAAATTCTCTACTTTGTATGTTAGTCTTCTTGTATATTTTGGTAATTTAAACACATAGTTCTGGCCTATATTGTGGGCGTGTTTTTTCTGTCTTTTGTCTCTTCTATTGGATTTCTCTCTGTGTTTGCCGGGTCTTGTCCATCATCCGTTTTGGTTTCAGAACGTTGGGGTTGAGACATACCGATGAAGATTAAATATTAGAAAGGCCTCTGTGTCACTAAATTAGGTATAGTTGCGCCTTAAGTGCAACCACTGGGTCGGTATCTCTGCTGGTGGATGATTCGTTCGTCCCCGAGGGTATCATCAGCTCAGTATCAGTTCCTGAGTGCTGAGGTTGATACTGCAGTGTTGACGTCAGTACTTAGGTACTGATTTTAATAACTATATTATATCTTGAATTTTTGTAGTATAAAATTCTAATATTTCTAAAACTAAGGCTGACTTGTCAGGTCAGACATGATTCTTAGCGGATTTGGTTGCCACTTTTTGTTATATTTTAAATTTTGCAAATAAAAATCAAAAATGAGTTCCTTTAAGAGCAATAAAAATATTCATAAGAAAGAAGATGAGTCATACTACGTAGTTTCGGCTAATAAAGCCTCATCAGTGACCCTGTAATGATCCGGCAACGAAAGCCAGAGGAAGCATACTGCAATTTTGCGAATTTCGAATAGGCATTCGATTCAAAGACTGATATAAATCAAAATGAGGTCCAAATAATTAAAAACCTGTCTAGAATTTGAATCTAAACTAATAATTTATTTCTGATTTGTCAGATTATTCACGCTGATCTCAAAGGACCAAAAGTAAAATATAAACTGCACTATGGTTGATGTACGGGGAGACGTTTTATGGCCGCCACACGGCACAACACCAGCTGCAGTGAAGGCAAATAAAAATCAAAAATGAGTTCCTTTAAGAGCAATAAAAATATTCATAAGAAAGAAGATGGGTCATACTACGTAGTTTCGGCTAATAAAGTCTCGCTACTTTGGACATCTCCTTCCTGATGCCCGGGACTTCCGTGGAGCATGGGCCATGTTTGCTGATGTTTGCTCGGTGGGGTACGCCTATAAGTCCGCGGGTGGGCGTCTCTTGCCTGATGCCTCCAGATGACCTGTCTCACGAGCTACGTCGGTCGGTGTGGGCTCGGAGGGGGATGTGCTGTGTTTGCCGGGTCTTGTCCATCATCCGTTTTGGCTTCAGAATTTTTGGGTTGAGACACACTGATGAAGATTAAATATCAGAAAGGCCTCTGTGTCACTAAATTAGGTATAGTTACGCCTTAATTTTAAAAGTCAATACATGGTTGAATGTGCGTTGTTCAGGTCAACATTTCCTTGCATGCAAAATGTTTTACCGAAAAGGCAAATCAAATTTTGTTAGAATGCACTGTCCCATTGTTGATTGTTAACATAACGAGTCGTGGCCCACCCAGAATCACTAGCCTGACTTCAAATGTTAGTTATTTACTGCACGTGTGAATCTACAAAGAATTAAGTAATGGTCGGCTCTTCCAACACATTTGGTAGTCCGTTTAAACTTTTGCCAAATAAAAAGAGGCGCAAAAGTACGAACTGGACGAGAAGCATCAAATGTCACACTAACAGTGATGAAAACTTAGAGACGTTCTGGCTGAAAATATATAAGTGCAATAACTTCAGCAGCCAATTTCGTAAAATCATTATTCGATATAAAAAGATTTGGTACAACATAAATGTTATACGATAGACTGCATGCATGGTAGTTACCCCAATCACGGTTAACAACTTTGCTTCCCTCTGTAATTGCTCGCCGGTGGGTCAGGCCTCAGATTCTATGAGGTTCCAGCGTAAAGGCTTACTGAGAATTGGAGAGAATTTAACTGTATACAATGTTGGTTGGCGCCTGATGCTCTGTCATTTTTGTGCTCTCGGAGATGTTGCATTGATTAGTTAGGCGGCCTTTATGCGGGCTGAACAAAATATTTGTTTAAATCGCGACGGAAGTAAGGGCGAGGATTGCGGCGGCGTAAACTCTATTTAAGCCCCCCCCCCCCCCCCCCCCACACACACACACAGACAGCCTCTGTGGATTTCGTTTCACTGACCGTTCCAAGGCGGTTCTTCTGTCGAGGATTATTTTTGTTATTGTTTGTCTTTGAGTGTGTGTATCGCTTAAATTCTTTGTTATTGATGACCTATTGGCTAGTGTCACGGAAAGTGACTGTCCTTTTGGCTTTCCGCAATTGGTGTTTCCTTTAGGGTCTGGTTATTTCATGATTGCGCTTCTTTCCCGTTGGTGTCTCTGATGGGAGCTGTGGGTTAATTGTATCGATTCCTGATCATTGCCTTCACTTCTATGTTACCTCCTTAAGGGATTTTACTTGTACCTTGGCGTGGTAAGGAGGCCCGTGTGCCATCATTCTCTGAAACAAGATGGCACAAACTAAAGCAGTCCAACAATTAAACCTCTATTTTAGACATAGAATGTGTTAGTGTCGGAGCATAGGCATTTACGAATTACTAGCAGTTCTCAATCTGTAGATGACAACTGCTTGTCCGACCTTATGTATTCTGATAACCAAGCTGATATGAATATCTCTTTATATCAGACAATAGATTTATTTTTTATGATTTTTATTAGATAAGCTGTAATGCTTAATATAGTTTCTGTCTTTTAAATCTGTTTTATCATGATAATGACACTTAATTCAGGGAAAAGTAGGATTTTACATAGTAAAATGTATATATTGTCAAAAAGGTATCTTTTTGGTGCATTGTTCCCAATATTTCTTTATCAAACTAATAAAAATATGTTATGTTCACGGCCTTTCTACAACATTTTATAACAACATTTATGTATTTTCTACCCTAAAGGTACAATTGATTTTTACTGTTGATATGTTTTTTGCGATAATTGCTATGTATATGGTACTGAGTTATCTCCCTTATTTTCAACAACTTGTCCCCACTTTAAGATGCGACAACATCCTGAATCTAAACAAGTGAACATTATTCTTTGATATAGAGGTATTTTTATCCTTTCGAATCGATGGCTAATTAAAAAGTATTTCTAGAGGGTTTCTGAGATATATGTCCCCAGCTAATAAAGCGTTTTGTTGTTTATCGAATGTGGGTTTGACGAAGATAAACTTATTAAAGTTTGGGTCGATTGTTTATGAATCGACCCAGCTAAGCTTTTCAGTGCTTGAGTCCACCTGACCATCACTGACTTGTCGGAAAGCCGGTAACAGTTATTAATAGAAAATATGCACGTTATTCTTATTTATGCGAATCGGGACTGGAATCATGGGTAGTGCTCCGTAAACAGTGCTGACTCGATCAGACGTCACAGAACGCTGCGTCTGATCTGGGTCTATATATTCTGCTTTTTAAGGGTTAAACGAAACAGTGTATGTCTCAGTCCAGGACCATACTCCCTGCCTACACTTAGAGACAATCGACCAATCAGTACTCTCAGTGCTTTGATTTTTATTGGCTGAGACATGCACAGATTCAGTTATATAATGTCGTGCTTCAACAGAGAATAGTTGTTAACTGTTTAACCACACCGCAATTCAAAGTAACTGAATTTATTTGCAGATCATTTATTGTCTGATTGACTTATCAACACTGATCAAATGTCAATTAAGATTACGCAGACGTGTGACATAGTGCAGTGCGGCCCCCGCCCATCGGGGCTAGAAGAAATATATGGGCTGCATGATGCTTCCACGAAGAGCTGAAACCGACCAGCACATGAGTACTGGTAAACCACTTAGAGGACCTAAGCCTGCCCAGGCAAAGCGGTGCGAGTCCATGCTTATAAACCCTATTGGTTTCATTGGGCGGCAGGGATTGAGATGTCATTTCATCTTAATATCGGGTAAAAGTCCCACAAAATTGGAAGCAACGTCTCCAAAATTACCTTTACAGTGTTGATGGGGACGTTAAACCTCAAATCAAATAAACAAAACAAAGACATAGCGCATTCTTTTCGAGCTCCAAACCTGAAATATTTCGGACGTACAATCGTGATACAGTAAAAGACGATCTAAAGTTAAGACTAATTCTGCTTTCAAAGGCAAATTTAAAAATTTTAAGCTGTTCTCACTTTGTGCTTGCTACACACCGTGTCATTTGATTGAGAGGCTAGTTTTGGGACCGTTCAAAAATAGTCTTAAAGACCACTTTTTTAACAGAACCAAAAGTGGTCTTAATTTAGGAATCTTACTGTATATTTTTCATTGAAAATTACCGAAAGTGTAAGATACTTTTCACTTTTTATCCGTTTTAGATATGACTTTATTGTCAAAGACGCTCTAAAGAAGTTCAGCTGAAAATATAGGGTTATCACGGGCAGCGTCATGACGTTACTTGGATAGGGTGTCAAAGACGGCGTCATGACTTTACGTGATAACCACTTTTAAACTGTTATTTCTGACTCCAGCATTTCAGGGGTTTCTTTCTGCCGAGTCCTCACCGTTGTTTCATCTCTGTGGTTTGATTGATTTTTGTGTTCACTGAGATTTTGCACTTGTGAGAGCTAGGAGGCCTTCATGCGGACTGACAAAATCATTTGATTAAATCGCGACGGAAGTAAGGGCGAGGATCGTGGCCATGTAAAAAAGAGTTAAGCCCCCCCCCCCCCCCCGTGGAATTTGTTTCACTCACCGTTCCGAGGCGGTTCTTCTGTCGTGGTTTATTTTTGTTATGCCTGGTCTTTGAGTGTGTGTATCGCTTATATTATTTCTGTGGATAGCCAATTGGCCAATATATACGTCTGTTTTGAATAAACGGTCGTATTATGTGATGGGGTCGGCGTCCGTACGTCCGCCCGTCCGTCCGTCCGTAAACGTTTTCGTTTCCGGATAACTCCTACAGTTTTCATCCGATTAACCTGAAACTTTGTAGATAGTAAGACTATGAGGTGGACATGTGCGTGAAGTTTCAAGGTTAACCATACACCAAATATTAATAGAGTTATGCCCCTTTGAAAATTGCGGTAAACGTTTTCGTTTCCGGATAACTCCTCCTACAGTTTTCATCCGATTAACCTGAAACTTTGTAGATAGTAAGACTATGAGGTGGACATGTACGTAAAGTTTCAAGGTTAACCATACACCAAATGTTAATAGAGTTATGCCCCTTTGAAAATTGCGGTAAACATTTTCGTTTCCGGATAACTCCGCCTACAGTTTCCATCTGATTAACCTGAAACTTTGTAGATAGTAAGACTATGAGGTGAACATGTGCGTAAAGTTTCAAGGTTAACCATACACCAAATATTAATAAAGTTATGGCCCTTTGAAAATTGCGGTAGATATTTTCATTTCCGGATAACTCCTTTTTACAATTTTCATCTGACCAACCTGAAACTTTGTAGATAGCAAGACTATGATGTGGAGATATGCGTAAAGTTTTAAGGTTAACCGTACACCAAATATTTATAGACTTATGCTCATTTCATTTCCGTACAACTCCTCATACAGTTTTCATCCAATTAACCTGAAACTTTGTAAATAGTAAGACTACAAGGTTGAGATGTGCGTAAAGTTTCGCGATAAATCATACACCAAATATTTATACAGGTATGCCCCTTTGAAAATTTCGGTATACATTTTCATTTCCGGATAACTCCTCCTACAGTTTTCATCTGATCAACCTGGAACTTTGTTGATAGCAAGACTATGATGTGGAGATATGCGTAAAGTTTCAAGTTTAACCGTGTACCAAATATTTAAAGAATTATGCCCCTTTGAAAATTTAGGTAAACATTATCATTTCCATATTACTCCTCCAAGAGTGTTCATCTGATTAACCTGAAACTTTGTAGATGGTAAGACTGAGGTGGAGATGTGCTTAAAGTTTTGACGTTAACCATTCAACAAATATAAATAACATTATGACCCTTTGAAAATTTTGTTAAAAATTTGTTAACGGATATCATCTCATCAACCTGAAAAATATGCTCATTTTGATAACAACGGTCGCATTATGTTATGGAGTTGGCGTCCGTCGGAAACGCGTCCGTCCTCCTGTCCATCTGCCCATAAGCGTTTTCTTTTCGGGATAACGCCTCCTACAGTTTTCATCCGATCAACCTGAATTTTGGTAGATAGCAAGGCTGTGATGTGGAGATGTGTGTAAAGTTTCGAGGTTAATTACTACTGAATTAAGGTGTGGCAGATTTGGTCATGTAATCATTTTCCATTTATTAAGGCTGAAACTTGAAAAATAGTTAAACCATGATGGAGCAGTGAGTACTGTTTTCAGGTTTCATTCCACCAAATATGAATTTGCCACGGGCGTATAATGCCCCACTTGCGGAGCTCTTGTTTGGGAAAGTAACTGTCCTTTTGGCTTTCTGCTATTGGTGTTTCCATTAGGGTACAGTTGTTTCATGTTTGTGTGTCTTTCCCTTGGTGTCTGGGTTAATTGTATCGATTCCTGATCATTGCCTTCACTTCTTTTTTTTTTTTTTTTAATTTATGAAATCGATGGAACCCGCCAAGGGTTCGTTTATAAATTCCAACTAAATGGTGAAGAATGAAATCATTCATTTGCATTCATTGTTCCTAGTAGGATTAGGAAAAAGCTTGCCCACAAAAATGTTTAAAGTAATGCAACAGAGTGAGTCATTGCTGTTTTGCACTGTTTATATCTGGTAGGGTCTAGCTATTTGATGTTTGTGTTTCTTTCCCATTGGTGTCTCTGATGGGTGGTGTGGGTTAATTGTATCGTTTCTGATTATTGCCTTCACTTCTATTTTGAAGAAAATAATTGTACAACTCACTTGTATCTCAAGTTACAACTGTTTTGCACCACTATCTTAGAGCCGTTTTAGCTACACCCTTATGCCAAAATGTACTTTCTGAAAGGAAAATAAAACATTTCAACTTAGGATATAAAATAAGACAAAATGTTGTCAACTGAAGTAACAATGAAAAAAAAAATAAGTTCCAATTGTTTCTTTATTTTTATGTGTTTATTTATGTTTTTGCTAAAACCTCTATATAGTCCATACATGGGATGGCGTGGATCATCACTATATGTAACGATGGCTCCCGCCCACAGGGGCTTGAAGAAATATATGGGCTGCATGATGCTTCCACGCAGAGCTGAATCCGGCCCGCACACTAGTACTGGTAAACCGCTAAAAGGATCTAAGTAGAAGTAAAACAAAGATCAGGAATCGATACAATTAACTTACTCCACCCATCAAAGACACCAAAGGGAAAGAAACACAAACATTAAGCGACCTGACCATAATGGAAACCTAAACAAAGGAAGGCCATAAGGACAGTAACTTTCCCACAAAATGGCCATATGGCCATCCAAAATAAAAAGACACAAGTGATACACACAGTAAGTAACAAACAACACCATAAATAAACCGCCACAGAAGAACCGCCTTGGAACGGTCAGTGGAATGATTTCCACTGGGGGGGGGGGGGGCTTAAATCGATTGTACGTGGCCACAATCCTAAGCCTGTCCAGGAACCGCGGTGCAAGGCAGACCGTCCATGCTAATAAACCCTATTGGTTTCATCGGGCGACAGGGCTTGAGATGTCATTTTATCTCAATGTCGGGTAAAAGTCCCACACAATTGGAAGCAACGTCTCCAAAATGACCTTTACAGTGTTGACAGGGACGTTAAACCTCAAATAAAACAAACAAACTATTTGTAACGATTACGTAATCAAAGTCATCCGGATTGTTAACCCAGCCACTTTGAAACGAGCGTTGCGATGGACAGCAAAAAAGAAACATAGGGAAGCACAGCCTGCATAAACATTTATGTACCAAGATAAGCGATAATGTACCACCTGACAGACACGTACAACAAGGTCGTCATATTAACAAATTTATGTAATGAACACCCTTTCAACCCGCACTGTGTATAGAGAAAATGGGGTTTACAGTGCTAAACACTATTTTTCTTTTTTTTTTCCTCATAGACATATGGTGTAGATACCCGTTAGAACCGTCTCAATTAGGTGGTTCTCACGAACACCTGAAACCTATGGTTGGAGTATAAATAAGAAAACACGGAAAACTTTCATCAGAAAATGACCATTTTGAAGCTATGAAAGAATGCGCTATATAACACTGATGTATTATCGTAATGTGTCCAAAATTTCATTCACACAATATCATATCCATGTACAAGTGCGGAGCTCAGTCAGAAGCGCGTCTTCATTATCATAACTCACCCGTGCGACATTGTACATTTTTCACATCTCCAAAATGGCTACTTTTCTGATGAAAATCCTAGATATTTTTTCTAATAAATGCTCAAAACCTATGTTGTGGGTGCTCGTTAGAACCGCCTCACTGAGGCGGTTCTAACGAGTACCCACAAACTATGTCTTGGAGCAGAAATAAGAAAAAAATGTATACCCCCGTAAACCCCAGTTTTCTCTTTATGCAGTTGGGTTTAGGGGGTCTTCATTTCACGGACTTGTTCGCGTGATGTACTGGTGTTCAGGAGGCCATCGGTTCGACACCTGCCGGGTTTGCAACATTATTTCGATCGGATTGATCATGAGACCAGTTCAATCAAATATTTTATTTGTGTATAGCTCATTAACGACAGTGGTGCACGAAAGTTTCGACTTTTCCTTCGAATAGAATCGTGCTCCACGATCGCTTATGTATCTGAAAAATAACTCGTATTTGATTGGACCATATGATCGGCTATTACAAGAAAGACACCACACTCCAGCGTTGAATTTCACGGAAATTTCACGAACCTTCCCAGTCGAATATGGCCATTGTATTGGTTAGACGCTTGCCCATGGAAATTGTGGTTAGGTAAAACTGACTCAATATGGCCTATTGCCGTTAAACTCCAAACAAGCAAATTCAATTATGGAGGACATTTAGCCCAAGTCTGCCGCTGTGAAAGTACAATGCAAATCGTATAGCCCTCTTTCATCTGTCTGGCACGAATGATATATTGTTATATAAATACTCGTATCTTGTGCTTTTGAACATTACCATTCGCCGGGTCCAGACGAATGTGTTTTAACGGCAGTCTTCTCATTGTAGAAGCGGAAGTAGCACGTACCTCGAGAAAAAATAAGGTTGCATTGTTGGGCATGCAAGAAAATGTAGATAACGTCAACACGTCCGTATATTGAATACACCACTACACCTCACTTTGTAGATGAAAACGGGTGTTTAAAGGGGTAAACATTATTTTGTGTACTAAGACATATGTTGTGGGTCCTCGGAGAGCCATCCTAGTAAACCCTTTGCTGTTCTGTGATTTCAGCCAAATTAAAATTGTGGCAAGTATGGTTCAATGTAAATGGCGCTTCTGACCACATTCGCTATTAACTATATAACAATATGATAATAGCCGTGCGGCATAGTGCATTTTTTCACATATCCAAAATGGCTACTCTTCTGGTGAAAATCCGTGATATTTTCTCTTGCTGATGAAGAATCTTGAAAACATAACACATAATTTTAAAGGTTTGGGTGTTTGTGTCGCTTATATTATTTTATTTTGGATAGCCTTTTGGCCATTTTGTGGGAAAGTAACTGTCCTTTTGGCTTTTCGCCATTGATGTTTCCATTAGGGTATGTTGTTTCATGTTTGTGTTTCTTTCCCTTCGGTGTCTCTGATGGGAGCTGTGGGTTGATTTTATCGATTCCTGAACATTGCCTCCACTTGTATTTTTTAATTTTTCGTAACAGTCAACGGAGATGTGTACAATAATGCAGTGGGTTTCTATGGTATCCATTGAACTTATGAGTTGATATGATGTGTCAAGCCTGGAGAGCGACTGCTTAAGTGGCATACGATTACGATTTCCTTGAGATACAGCTGTTAATCGATGACACTCAAATGTAATCTGTAGGTAAAACGTGCAAGGATCAAATAAATCAGGTTTAGCAGCGGAACGGACTATTGATAAAATAATATTGAGACAATAGACATACCTCCTACTCAGAGTCGTGGAAGGAACAGGCTTTCGTTCATCTGTATATGTTGGTAATGGCTTTTTAACCCATTATATAAGGGAAACCATAAAACTGGTTATTTGAAAACAGTGCAGGCGAGATCAGACGCCGCGTTTTGCGGCGTCTGATCAGGCCTACACTGTTTGCAAAATGTAAGCCATTTTCTAAATAAATTTTGAAGAAAACACAGCTGGCACTCCTAAATTTTGAAATGGACTTGAGATATATATAAGGAGCAAGATTCCGTTTGGTATAAAAAGGGTTGAGGCAGTAACTGATATGAATACTACAGGTTTCAATGACTCGAATGGTATTAAGTCTTTGAATAAATCTGTGTTACGGGATATCGTTAATGATCATTTCTCACGGTTTACAGACGAGTATGAAAGTGTTAGTTATATTCTGGTTGGATTGTATATACCCGTATTTTGCATGGGGATTTTTGGCAATGGATCGCTGGCACTGATCATTTTGACGACACAGCAGCTGAGAAATGTGCTTAACCTATTTCTTTGTAGTTTGGCGGTAGCCGACCTCGCAGGTGAGATATTACGTATTTACTTAATTATATAAATAAAATCTGAATAGTTAGATCCTTTGGAACCATAGAATACACCAAATAAACGAAAATAGCAGACTCGGTTTTATTGTGTCTGTTCATGACCAGTACTGAAATGTGCAATAGCGGCCACGCACTCTAGCGCCGACTCAATCAGAACTCTATTTTCAAAATGATTAAACATGTACTCGATGATTCCCAAAGGACCAGAAAATATAATCTGCACTATAATGATGCACGGGGAGACGTTTTACGGCCGCCACATGGCACAACACCAGCTGCATGTATCCAAGTTGTTTTTATTTCAAACGAGTACATTAAAAGGGTATGTTCCTCATCAACTGTGCTTCATGGGTTCTCTCTAAAACAACAGAGTTTTTCTGCGTATAAAATGTAACGGCTTTGGAATACAAAGTTAATTTAACTGGGAATATCAGAGCCATACTTTTATGGAGATTTGGTTTATAAATTTCGAAAACTTTTATTCAGATCAATTCACAAAGATAAATAAACGCAATAAAAGAATGGGGTACAATATAAGTGTTATGCGACAAACAGCATGCCTAGTTTTTACTCACTTACTTACTTATAATTAAGTAAGTGAGTAAAGACTTAATTTTACTAGGGTGATTATATTTAGCATATCAGTGAAGCTAATCTTCCATGAGGCCCTCAAGATATGATACAAATGTACGTAATAAAAAATTCTAAACAATGCAAAACAAGGGTAAAGTATACAGAAAATGTACAATATACATGTATATGTACTGTGACATGCTCGACAAATTAATGGACTCTGTTGGTTAAAAAATAGAAGTAAAGGCAATGATCAGGAATCGATACATTAACCCACAGCTCCAATAAGAGACACCAAAGGGAAAAAAGCACAGACATGAAACAACTAGATCCTAATGGAAAAATCAATAGCGGAAAGCCAAAAGGACAGTCACTTTCCCACAAAAAGGCCAATTGCCTATCCAAAAACAAACTTATATAAGCGATATACACACTAAATGACACAATATAACAAAAATAAACCGCGACAGAAGAGTCGCCTAGGGTGCGCAATTGGTATCCATCGAAATACCCACAATTTATCTGAATAGTTTAGTACCAAATCTTATGCAAATATTGTCTGGTAGAACGGTGAGAGCTTCACACACTTCTGACAATACCATAAAGTATAATCTTTTTTGCCCTTCAGAAGAGAAAAAAAAAACATTTCTAACATTACATGCAAGATAGAGGATATCTTCTTTATGAAATGCACATTCACTTGTTCTTTTATACGATTATGAGGCATAGTGTAAAGCGTACAAAATCACACGTAGACAGACTTGAAGCATGAAAATGTCTGGATTTCAATTTATTTAAATCTTCATTAGATTTTTATAGACCAAAACAGATTTCTCCCTGATTTTTCAAAGAATGTGTCGCAATATTTATGTTTTGGTAACATTAAGACACGAAGTTAATAATTTGGACAGTACTGTGGAGGTGCAAGAGCTTGAATTTTGAATAGACCGTGCTTTCTATGGTCTTTAATGACGTTTAGATAATCAATATAACGTATGAAGCTTGTTTTGGCATTCTGTAACACATACAGCACAGTTGGTGGCTGTATGACAAATGTGGTCATCAACCACAGCCCTCTCTACAGCCAAACGCTGTCGTTAATAGGCCTTAGTACCAACAAGCTCGTGCTGAAGTGTGTTAACATATTGGAGCCGTCAAACGACGACGACATAATTAGCGTCTTTGTCTGCTGGAGTCTAAACGGACGTCTTAAGAAATTATTGAATACCTAGTTTAAGGTGACGTAAAGACGCCTTGAGTTTAGGAGGTAATACGTTAGTATTTTGAGAGTTGAAAGAAATGCGTTTGTTCTCTAGTTTCCAAAAGCTTGGTTTCCATTCTCTAAGGGCTTTATGCTCACCATACTCTCGTTTACCTCATCGATTACCAAATTCATTCAAGGCATCAGCAATTTCTTCTCTACACTTATTGAAATCAACTTTAGAAGGAAATCGATGTTTCGGTCATTTAGAAATTATATTTCGTACCCTAGAATCAGGAATAATTTTTAATTGCCAGTTATTATGTGACCAGGAGCTGGATAACAATACACTCAGCGTATACTGTCTTATGTATTAGGAGTGTTAATACCAATATCAAGATCTGAAACAAGTTTATTGGAATTAAAAATGATACATCTACTAAGTCTGCTGTACTTATAGCAAATTATGAGTGTTTCATTATTTTGAAAATGCGTAGAAATGGATGAAATCTCCGAAATGTCCCCTGAAGATACTAGGCAAATCTATAAAATCCAAACCCTTATTAATGAAAAATATTTTGGTGTAATAAAGTTTGTTATTAATTTCAGAATCGATGAAAGGACAAAGAGCATGCTAAGTATAGCCTCTAGTTAAAAGAGCAGCATCATACAACTGATTAGAACTATAGTAGCACATCACGTGAACAAGTCCGTGAAATGAAGACCCCCCTAAACCCCACTTTATATAGAGAAAACTGGGGTTTACGGGGGTTAACATTATTTTCCTTATTTCTGCTCCAAGACATAGGTTGTGGGTACTCGTTAGAACCGCCTCATTGAGGCGGTTCTAACGAGCACCCACAACCTATGTTTTGAGCATTTAAAGGAAAAATATCACGAATTTTCAGTTGCCATTTTGGAGATGTGAAAAAATGCACTATGTCGCACGGGTGTGTTATCGTAATGATTTATTCGTCTCGGTGTACAGAATACGTAATACAGAAATGGGTAAAGAATTTAGAAATTCAAGCATTGGGTTGCGTCCATGATTCAATAATATTATGCCTTGTATTGTTTCTTTTAAAAGCGCGTAATTTAAGCTTATAAAAAATAGAAGTGAAGGCAATGATCAGGAATCGATGCAATTAACCCACAGAGACACCAAAGGGACAGAAACACAAACATGTAACAACTAGACCATAATGGAAACATCAATAGCGGAAAGCCAAAAGGACAGTTACTTTCCCACAAAATGGCCAATTGGCTGTCCAAACGAACAAAATACAGGCGATACACACATTCAAAGACAAACCATAACAAAAAATAAACCTCGACAGAAGAACCGCCTTGGAACGGTCAGTGAAACGAATTCCACTGTGGGGTGGGGGGCCCTAAATCGATGATTTTATGCGGCCGCAATCCTCGCCCTTACTTCCGTCGCGATTTACACAAATAATTTGTTCAGTCCGCATGAAGGCCTCTCTACTCATCAATGCAACATCTCCGGGAACAACCACAGAGATGAAACAACGATGAGGGGTCGACAGCAAAAAAAAACCTGAAATGCAGGAGCAAAAGAGAACCAACAGTTAGACTCCGATTGGCCCAATCAGAGGCAGGGCATCAGGCACCGACCAGCATTACATAAAATAAATTAAATTCTCTCTAATTCTAAGTAAGCCTTTACGCTGGAGCCGTCATAGAATATGAGACCTGATCCACCGGCGTGCAATTAAACTGGGAAGCAAAGTGGGTTAACTACATGCATGCAGTCTGTCGTTTAACATTTATGTTTTACCCAATCTTTTTATATATAGGTGCCATTCATTGGTCGATTATTTTATAATCGACCCAAAGTTTCTAAATGCCAAATAAAAAATTAATGCTGTTGTCCACGTGACTATTACTGATTTGGGGAAACAAATATACTCGTTGTTAATAGAAAACGTCGCGCTATTTTTTATCAATGTTACATGTAGGACAGAGCTATCTATAGAGTCTGGTCAGAGATTGTGTGCTGGGTTTGGCTACCACCGAGTACCAAGATCAGAATGTGGGGCGGAATGTGGCGTCTGTGCCGGCTGTTCAGGAACTACACTGTTTGCTTAAATACAGTTACATTGTTATTTAAGGGTTTAACCAATGCCAGGCTGCATACGTCATGAAAGGCAACAAAAACAATATGTTTATATAGCCCGCGCTGTCAGGTGACGACTTTCGGAACATTCCAATCATAAAACTGTTACACATTTGTATGCGTAGTAATCTTATTTCTTTCGAACAAAATAACGTTACTTTTCGCACTTCTGCTAAGAACATAAATTTCACAACCCAGAGCAAAACTTTTAAAGCTATTATCGTTATTAGGCATAGACCCAGATCGGGCAGACAGTGCGTAACGTCTGGTCAGGGTCGACACTGTTCGCCATACATACGGAAACATTTTAGAACATGACTGATTCAGGTCCGTACGCAGACTCTGAAAAAAGGGGGAGGGACGCGAATGTTGGGTATTTTGAAGAGGCTGAAATACTGCATGAATTTGAGATAATTTTCAAAAAAAAGAAATTGTACGGGCCTGATCTGCAGAAATCATCGACGGATCTACACTGTTTGCAAAGGAACAGCTAAATGTTATACATGAAATAACTTTTCCAGCACATATTGTCTTGCATATGAGGTTAAGTATTATCAATGAAATATTGTAAATTCAGAAAGACGAATCTGTTGTACAGTTTGAATATTCGTGTATACAGAAGGGAAATTTTGTTTGTTTGTTTGATCTGAAGTTTAACGTCCCCGTCAACACTGGAGACGTTACTTCCAATTTTGTGGGACTTTTACCCGACATTGAGATGAAATGACATCTCAAGCCCTGTCGCCCAATGAAACCAATAAGTATGACCGGTCCGACAGGCACTGATTTGCCTGGGCAGGCTTAGATCCCTCTTACACGTACTCGTGTGCGGTCGGTTTCAGCTCTGTGTCAAAGCATCATGCAGCCAATCTATTTCATCAAGTCCCTATGGGCGAGTAATAAATAGTGTAGATAGAAGGAAATAAATAAACACATTAACAAACGATAAGTTAATGATTTTGAAAACCTTGAAGGAAATGCTACCAGTGCAACATCAAGAACGTCATTTTTTTCATACAAAAATTTACTGAATACTTTTCTTATAATGAAGCGTTTTAACGAGTTCCCACACTCTACGTTATAAAGCAGTGTTCCTGCTGCTTGCTATTGTCCGCGTGATTATCGCTGACCATGTACAAAACCCAGGTACCGGTTATTAACGGCACTGTTTGGTTTTCTCTCTGTGATCGACCCAAAGAAAATCTGGACAGGTATTGGCTATCAATCGACCCAAAGATAGTAAGCACAGAAGCTTCCCGCCTGCTAGTTATCAACTGACTGTCGCGGACCCATAACAAAATCCAGGTATAGTCTTTCAAAACGCAGTGAGACGTGACTGCACTTTTAATTTTGGAGTGTTTCGTGTCTTAGGTAAGTCGCCTTCAGTTGGAATTTTACATTGGGCGATATAGTTTAACTGAGATTCGTACTGCATCATATTAACCACATGGCCACGACTTCTACATAATGTTATTATCAAAAATAACTCATTTATAAATTTAAAATCCTGTGAAAAAAGCAACCCGAAACCTGCTTCCCCCAAAAAGTGGTATCGACTTGTCACGCTTGAACGTTGAACTCTCAAAGGTGGTTGATAAACTATACTGGTTGTTTATAGCATCGATAGTCGCCTTCCTAAAACGTTAGAGCGCAGTGTTAAAGGTAAATTCTGGACTGTGCTCGTGCACGTAGGCATTGGCAAAGTGTATACCTAATCCAGAAGCCACATAACGCAATGCCTGATCAGGTCTACACTGCTTGCTTAAAACTCTGGAATTAATGGGTTCAAAGAACAATTCAATTCTAAGTTCAGCACTTTTTTCCAAACCTATACTCAGAGACAATCGGCCACCAGTACTCTCAGTGCTTTGATTCCTCGTGCCGTGCGATCTAGTTATTACAGAAGCGAGAAAATATCAAAATCTGGCATTGTAGAAGATAAATGTTGTCATTAAAGGCATTGGATAGAATGTCTGTAATAATTTAATCCACTTTAATTCACGTTTAATAATTTTAAATCTAGCTGTAGAATTCATGTACGTAGTATTTTTTCCGTTTAAAATGACGGTACAGGAAAGTGTCAATTTTTTAGGCTCACTCATTCTACGAAAGTGTTCCTTAAATCTTGTTTTTAACATGCGGTTAGTTTGCCCGATGCACTGCATTTTTACAGTTTGTAGCACGTCATGTTATCACATGACTGAGCATTGCCTTCACTTCTACTTTTCATGTCAAATCGGACATGTTAACAACAGAGAAGCGTTGAAGAAAACGGTGAAGAAACGGTAGACGCAGTACATAAATGCGAACAACGAAGAAACGGTAGACCCAGTGCATTAATGTGAACAGCAGCTGCACCGCTTTGCATTGCACTTAGAAATACTAGGATAATTCCACTCCTTTTGAACGAGACCATTGAGATTCCCGGACTAACTTATAAGAAAAGGTCACTCAGGAAAGTCCACCATCTAAGAACGCAGCCATCTCAAGTCACCTATAGAATGTGACACGGAGGCACACACAAAAACAGACGAAACATGAACCAACGGCACAAATCCAAATAACAAATAAGACACTGCAAAAGAACGACCGCCTTGGGACGGCCAGTAGTAAAACAACTAGGGGACTTCAAACCCGGAGTTTTTGAAATTTCAACCTTCACCCTCCGTTCCTAATCCATTACGATAACGTGACAGCGCCCAAAAGTGGCGTCTCTCCTATCGCTAAAATTATCCTTTTTCAGATGACAAACTTTGACATTTTTCTTTTTCAAGTTCAAGCATAGATGAGGGTAACCCCCGTAAACCCTATTTGTCTCTATATTGTGTTCATTACACTGACTTGTTTACATCAGAAAACACACCTGTATAATTTTGACCCCTTAAACCCCACTTTTATAAAGTAAAATTGGGGTGTATAGGGTATACATTATTTTTCTTATTTCTGCTCTGAAACATAGATTGTGGGTACTCGTTAGAACCGCCTCAACGAGGCGGTTCTAACGGGTGCCGACAATCTATGTTTTGAACGGAGAGGAGAAAAATATCAGAATTTTTATCGCAATAATTTTCATTTTTGGTAATAAAAAAATTCAATATATTTGAATAGGCGTGTTTTTGTAATGACCTGATTAAACCTCGGCTCCGATCGACCAGGGCATCTCTCTCTTACATTCAAAAACACGCCTATACAAATACATTGTAAATTTTGCCGCCGAAAAAAAGTGAAATCTTTAAGATGAAAAATGGTGATCTTTTTCTTATTTAAGTAAGGTTTACTCCTGTAAACCCAGTTTTACTATATAAAATGGGTTCAAGGGGGTCAGAATTATAGAGGCGTGTTTTCGTGGTGGATACCGAACTCTGATATCAAAACAATAATCATGAAAAAGTCTTGTAATCCTTTTCCTTCTTTTTCTTTCTAAATGAAAATCCGTAATATTTTTTCTGCCACAAGCTCGTATCCGCTCTATCGACCTGAGGTCAGATTGTTTCGTAAGAGTGGTATCGATTTAATCTGGGCTGGAATCATATGCTTTTTTTTTTTGGCAAACATTCGCCACAGAACGCGCCGTCTGATCAGGGTTAACACTGTTTGCTTAGAATACAGGAACTTAAGGGTTTAACGAAACAGACTATGAGACAATCTATCCACCAGTGCTGCGAGAGCTTTGATTTTAACTGTGGAATCAGTCACTCAAATTTTCATTTTCCAAACATATTGTATAGGTCTATCTCTAAATTGGCAATTGTTCTGTTTATAGAAGATTTTACATTAGTGTTCATGTATTATTGAACTAATTTAACGAGTTGGGATAAAAAGGGATAAAATGCGAGGCATGCCGATTATTTTGTGCATTTTCCTAAAAGAGTTGAATAAATCAAAAACATGTAATAATGAGCGCCGGTCTCGGTAGCTCAGTCGGATGCGCGTCTGACGGGTGATCAGGAGGACGGGGGATCAATACCTGACGGGGTCGGTAACATTCATTTGTGGAGATTGAACATGGACATCTTCTACGGTCATTCTCTCCCTCCTGCTGATTCGAGAAGGGCAGTTGTCAGTTTCTCGCGAAAGAATGTGCACTGTACTGGTTAACCGCTTACGCATTAGCCTGCCTAGGAAAAGAGTGGATAGGTAAACTGACCTGGTAAACATGACCTAAGTAGTGTTGGCATCATATGTGTCACGTTACTGGGCGTGTCTAACTAATTTTAATCATATGTAACCCTCTAGTGGATTACTGAATTTAATACTTTGACAGAGATTATTGTATGGTCAAGCTGTACCTCCAAGTCATTTTGGCACCGGTATGTCATGTTGGCCCGAGGCCTTTAGCCCGAGGGGCAATATGACTTACTGGTGCCATTATGACTTAGAGGTACACCCTGAGCATATCATAACCTTTTTATTACATATTTTCTATACTCTGGGTAGACTGCATAAGTAAAAAAAACAAACATTAGAATCAATGAAATTAATGATAACATTAGTGAGCGATAATACAAGATAGCAGAAAAATAGAGAAAAGAAACGACCAAAAAAATGTTTGCGGAAACCACGCACATGGGGTTGTTTCCCTTGGATGCTGCCTATTTTTAGATTTCTTTATATTAGCAACGCTACACGCTTGCGTTATTGAAGCTTTTTCTCATAAATCATACAAAACTTCTAGAAAATTATCATAGAAAGAACGAAACTTAATACAAGCCAAAAAAGGCAGAATTTATTAAGAACAAAGAAACACTAGTAGCTTTGTTTCAGAAGTGGCCTAGATCTACTCCCCCCGTAAAGTGGTACATTTTCATTGAAAAAAAAGAAAGAAAGAAAAAGAAAAACCTCCTTTCCCAAAAGGGAATTTCCAGCTATTCAAGCATATAACCTTGTTGCCAAGACCTTGTTATTTTTGACATGAGGCTTGAAGGCACCGTCCTCTAAGCTGTTTCCTTTGTATTGAGTAGGCCTACTTTTGATGAGCCAGATACCGATGTAGGATTGTCTAGTAGGCTTTCAGTGAGTCAGATTCATATTTCTTGTCATTTTCTTGACACTGACGAAGAATCGGGGTAGTTACTTTTCTACCTTTCTCTCCTTCCCCCGGGTCTACTCCCCAATGCTTTCTAACCATGAGTGGATTTTTTCCAAGTCGGAGTTCCTTTTCGTTTGTCTGTTTGAATTTTTCATGCTTTCCACGAATGCATAGGTTTCAGAATCAGATATTTCTCTTAATCTACTGATATTTATAGCAAACACACGAAGTGTTTGCTTTACTGTAGAGAGGCTGGAACAACACACTTAGGCACCTAAATCTCGCCTGGAATCTCGTTCAATTTCTCGCGATAATCCACCATATTTACAGAGTTCATGAGAATTGTATTCACATCCAGTATTGCTTCTCAAAACCAAATAATTAGTCAAGTCCCATTACAACAGAAACACAAAAAACGTCGAAAAAAGTTTAAAAGTTCTTTTCAAAGACTGTTGCATCAAACGCTGAAGTTTGACAGCGGGAAAGTTTCGAAACTGAGTCACGTATTAGCCGGTAAAGCCCAGCACCGAGCTTGGACCGACTATTTACCGAAGATTTACCGAAGGATTTACCGAAGCTTCTCGGGAGGGTGGAAAGCACTTCTCGTCTGGACAAGCAATTAAAACTTTTTCACAGATTTACTCAGGGGTATACAATAAAGTTCTGGGAATAGTAAGAGACACAATGAGCTATCTGGCTACTTGCGGATTTCTACCTTCCCAAGATTAACAAAGTGATGATGAGCCCCAAATCCAATAGCATAGCGCTAGTGCTGCAGAATACTTTAAAGTATTCATGCTGCAAACTAACTAAGTTACCCTATCTAATTATCTTTCCATGAAGTGCACACAGGACCAACATTGGAGCATCATCATAATTAGGCTATGTGCAAAGCGGCAGTGAAGCTCAAACAATTGACAAGGTCATTTTCTGTCGTCTCCCAGAGAAAGGGACACAAGAGATAGTAGAGGAGAAGAGAGGGGGTGACAGGGGAGAAGGGGGGGTGAATAAAGTGTAGAAACTTAAGTAACAACGCCCTTAGCTCTACCCTACCTGCTGCAAGGACAGCATGCCTTGCCAAAATTAAAGTCAATATCAGTTCGACTCTCAAGTGATGAACGCGACACGTTACCTTTTCCTCACAACAGAACAAATTAAAAATTTTGAAAAAACAATGTATTTACGTAGTTTAGGGAAGACTTGCACGATCCCTCTTGAAGCCCTGAAGGAAGGCTGACAGATATTGTTGGTTCATATTTCCAAGGGAGTATCCTATATAGTTCGTTACTTTCGGGTGGGAGACCTGCAAGCATGGATGTCCACTTAGCCAAGAGAGATGCCACGACAACTTTAAATTTGACACAAGATGTAAATGCTGGTGAGTTTGCCGGCCAAAGTGTTGTATCACTCGGGAAGTAATGCTGGTTGTGTGGTAGTCACCTCTGACAAAGCGAGCTACTCGACGACACACCATCTCAAGCCGCTGGATACAAAATGAGGGTCCCATACTGATGTGGCATAATCCAGGATAAGTCTAATCATGGTCTCTACCATCATGTTTTAACATCCTCAGAACAGCTGGCTATGTTTCTTCCAAAAAACGCCAGCCGTTTGTTTTTTTTTTTTTTTTTTTGGCAGTTGCATCAAAATGAGTTTCCCATGACATGTTTCTGAAAAAAAAAGGATACCCAGGTACTTTCAAAGTAGAAGTAAAACAAAGATCAGGAATTGATACAATTAACTTACTCCATCCATAAAAGACACCAAAGGGAAAGAAATACAAACATTAAGCGACCAGACCATAATGGAAACCTAAACAAAGGAAGGCCATATGGACAGTTACTTTCCCACAAAATGGCCATATGGCCATCCAAAATTAAAAGACACAAGTGATATACACAGTAAGTAACAAACAACAACATAAATAAAATGCCACGGAAGAGCCGCCTTGGAACGGTCAGTGGAAGATTTCCACTGGGGGGCTTAAATCGATTTTACGTGGCCACAATCCTCGCCCTTACTTCCGTCGCGATTAAGACAAATAATTTGTTCAGTCCGCATGAAGGCCTCCTAACTCATCAGTGCAACATCTCCGTGAACACAGAAATCAAAGAACCACAGAGGTGAGACAACGGTGAGGACTCGACAGCAAGAAACCACTGAAATGCTGGAGCAAAAGAAAACCAACAGTTAGTCTTTTAGACTGACAGTTCATGGCAATGTGCTCCGCTTTGTTACCTGACTGCCGCACATTTGGTTTGGTTGAAAAGACTTTTGTCAGTCTGTATTCCATTATGGTCATTGTTGTAGTCTTTCAAGTTCCCTGTGAAATGCTGCAGTATGAGTGTGCTTGAGAGCTGGTGATATAAAAGGCTGTCATTAGCAATGAGGTGAGCTCCATACCTTACTTTCTGTGGCAGGTAATTTATGCCTTGAACAGGTCTGGTTAGCCCCTGGATCCACTGTAAGAGGTTGCATGCTGGCATGTCTGAGCTTGACAGTGCTCAAGCAATTCATGTGGAACTTTGCGATGTCTATCTGATAACCTACATCTATTCCTGCTGCAAGGTCATGCCTGGACTTTTGTCAAAGTAAGCTGACTTTCACACGACTGCCTCTTTCGAAATCGGTTCTTATGTTTTGCTAGACAAGAGGCAAATCATCTCATTTGGAGAACACATAGAACGTACTGCCAAATGGTAAAAATATCATAGGAGAATGGTGTCAATGACTCCCCTTATTTTGCTTAGGAGTAGATATAAGAAATGTTAAGTACGCCCACATAAATACCATCTGCACCTGTGTATGGGCGGTTAACCTAGGACTTGCTTGCGTGACTATCTATCTATCTACTATTATTGCGATATGCCCCATTTGACCATTACTCGTAGGTGTACATACACTCGAGATTTGCAGGACGAAAGCCTGTGCGATAATCATGAAATTACGACAAGGATCTTTAACCTGCATAGGGGATGATTCTCCCTTCACAGGTGGCCTCCAGGTAACATCCCGATCCGAAGAACGGTGCACTTTGTGGCATTCATCCTTACAATTGATGCCATTGATATTAAACACCAAACTTTTTTGTCGCTGCTATGAATCGAACCAGGGCCTCTAGAACCAGAGTCAAGTGCACTTACCACTGAGCTACCAATCTAGCACTATCGGTATTTTTTATGTTCTACACCACTATTAAAACTTAAGTGTTGTAAATGAGTGTGTTTGCTCAAAAGGCACAGGCTTTATTTCATATCATTCTCTACTATCGCTCTGTGGAGGACCAAAAGTCGGTTTGGCAGTGCTTCGAGTGTCTTTTCTACGGCCATTTTGAATCTTGGGGAGCACGAGCTAAACATTCTATTGCTATAGTAAAAGAGTGAAGCGGTGTCAATACTTAACGGCAGTGCCAAATACATATATTATAGGGATTTTTGGCATAGTCACGTGACTGTCCTATCCAGTAGCGAAATATGAGCCAGTATTGTAAGATTTTAATGTATTTTTCCTATTTATTCTGTAGAAAGTATGTAATAAATGGCGTTATAACATTCTCAGACGCGACGTCATATGTAGATAACATTCACTTCTGACTGACAGCGACAAAAATACTTCTTCAAATATATAGGAATGACACGATTATAAGTTTATTTTATTTGTAAACTTGTTCCATGTTACAGCATGCATGGTTATAAGAGCTTTTTTTATCATATGACGTCGCTTCTGAGAGTGTAATAACGCCATGCATTAAATTCCGTAATCCACTAGTGGATTAAATATGCAAATTAGTTAGTAACGCCCCGTAACGTTACACGTACAACGCAGTTAACGATGTCGCGTTTACTTGTGGCGGAATATTGACTCTTTTGCTCACAAATTGTGAATGAATTGCGTTCTAGTCATATGATAAATAGAATCTTGCATTCGTGCTCATATATCATTGAATTTATTAAACTCGTTGAAGAAAAGGGATAAAATGCTCGGCAAAGCCTCGCATTTTATCCCTTTTCCTCAACTCGTTTAATAAATTCAATAATACATGAGCACTCATGTAATATCCTCTATGTATCACATTGTCCTTAGCCTGTAGAGCTTTCCTAAGGCCCTACTCCGCAATAAAATGTCTCGTCCTATCTTAACCCTTGTCCTGCTGAATATTTTAATCTGCCACACCCTCTACTGATTATCAACCAATCAGATTACTTGATGCAAATTATTGCAACAAATTCACAATCTGAATGGCAAACAATGTAGATCCTGATCAGATGGCTTCGTCAGAAGCCATCTGATCTGGATCTTCATTGTTTGGAAGAAGCCTCCGTGGTGCAGTGGTTACGCTACTCGCCTTGTAAACCAGGGATCGCAGGATCGATCCCGGGCTTCTCCAGACTTTCGGATGAGTCTTTAAACCGAGGTCCCGTCTCCGTATGACCTTAGCTGTTGGTGGGACGTAAAACTAAAACTCACTCACTCATTGTTTGGAAAATAAGGCATATCCGGGCTCAGCAGGACAAGGGTTTATAGAACGATCAATGATCAATAGGCTCATATCAAAAGGCTGACACATTGTAGTCAAAGGATAGATTGGCGATAACTGTATCAGACAATAATAAACAACACCTCTGTTGAAGGAAAGCTCAATGGGTTATTCAGACATCCAATAATGCTAAACTAATAACTAAATGTTACATGACTGGAGGCATAACGAATGAGACAGGATAAAAGAAGTGAAGGCAATGATCAGGAATCGATACAATTAACCAACAGCTCCCATCAGAGACATCAAAGTGAAAGAAACACAAACATGAAACAACAGACCCTAATGGAAACATCAATAGTTGAAAGCCAAAAGAACAGTTATTTTCCAACAAAATGGCCAACTGGCTATCCAAAACAAAATAATATAAGCGATACAAACACTTAAAGACAAACCATAACAAAAATAAACCGCGACAGAAGTACCGCCTTGGAACGGTCAGTGAAACGAATTCCACTGGGGGCTTAAATCGATTTTATGTGGCCACAATCCTCGCCCTTACTTCCGTCGCGATTTAGACAAATAATTTGTTCAGTCCGCATAATATATTGGCCACCGAAAAGGCACGCTAGCCTGCAAGGCATAGTCTAAATACATTTTGTTGTACCATCTATGGAGGGTTTAAGCTCAATTGTTCAGAATTCACATTACTATAACACACCCGTAAGCCATAGTGCATTTTTCACATCTCCAAAATGGCTATTTTTCGGATGAAAATCCATGATTATCTGTCTTATTTATACTGCAAACATAGGTTGTGGGTGCTCGTTAGAACCGCCTCAATGAGGCGGTTCTAACGAGTACCCACAACCTATGTCTTGGAGCAAAAATAAGGAAAATAATGTTTACCCCCGTAAACCCCAATTTTTTCTATACAAAGTGGGGTGTAAGGGGGTGTTCATTTCACGGACTTGTTCACGTGATGAAGTATTGCGATGCATCGGGCGATCCCGCTAACCGTATCACGAGTTTGGTTAAACAGAAGTGAAGGAAATGATGTGTGTTTAACGCTTTTTGTACCAAATGGAATCTTTCTACTGATGTATACCAGGGGTCCATTTCAAAATTTAGGGGTGTCAGATTGTGTTGTTTTTTTTTTTCAAAATTTATTTGGAAAATTGTTGAACTTTTGCAAACGTCTTATCTGGGCCTGTACTGTTTGCCATGGTACCCCTTTTTTTACTAAATGGGTTAATACACCACAGCTCAAATGGTTTTGTTTTTCCAAATTACGCCAAACAATGACGCTGCTATTCCCCAATATCCGCAAACTGACGACAAATATAGGGATCACACATGTTTTTTTATGGATCACACATTTTTTTAATGCTTTAACATTTGCCGGGTCCCGAGGAAGCTGTTTGAATACGAGGTCGCTAGGCTGAGTGTTATATATCTTCCAAGGGACCCGGCAAATACTATTGCAATGTAGTAACCATGGGTGATCGTTGTTCTCGCGTAACTTACGATTCCAACGGCAAATTTCGACGAAAAGCTCCTTAAACTCTTCAAATACGACCGGAAAATCAATATGGCGGCTAATTTAGAATGTTGTTTACGAGTAACCCTCTAACGTCATCATAAAAGTCTAAATTGCTATGTTCAGGGCGATAACATTACGTCGCTCAGCATAACACAAACAAAGCAAGGCACATCTTGTGATATAAAAATTGAAAATCCATGTTCAAACAGCAGGTGAATTTCATGATTTGAACTTGAGCGATGTTGTTTGAACACGGCTTCTGGTTGGTCCATTGAAGAAAAGGTTCAAACAGCTATGTTCATAGGATTTTATGCAAGAAGAGCCTTTTGTTACAAAGGAAAGCAGGCACGCTCCATTAGTGTTGTTTAACCAGTTTGATAAATAAAGCCAGTAAAGTATTTAGGAGACAAAAAGCACATTACATATAAAAAAAATATGAGGCGCAGGTTTATCGAGATTCTTAACTTGTAGATTCTTCAATTTCGAACACTGTTTACGCCCTCCATCATATGTTTGACTAACAACTTTCTTCAAGATTCTTAGCAAGTAGTCCTGAAGTTTGCAACTCCAACTTATGTAGGCGCCTATGAGCAACACTCAATTTCTTAAGATGACTCAAACCTGCCCAAGAAAAGTGTTTGTTTTTGGGCTTGGCCCTTTGTTATGTAACTGCTCTTCTGCTTTGCGCTGACATCATGTTTTGTTAACACTTTTCCTGATGAGCCCGGATATGTCTTATCTTTCAAACAATGTCGATCCAGATCAGATGGCTTCTGAAGAAGCCATCTGATCAGGATCTTCATTGTTTGTTATTCAGTTTATGAATTAGATGCAATAATTTGCATCAAGTATTCTGATTGGTTGATAATCAGTAGTGGGTGTGGTTTATTTAAGTATTCAGCAGGACAAGGGTTAAGTTCTCGAATTTGGTAATTCCTACATTGTTCTTATCAGCCTCTTTGCTATGGCTCATCTTTTTTGCTAATATTGATTGATAATACTGGGGTTTAACGACACGTCAACCCTTGTGGTTTATTTTGTGTCGACTCCCAGAAAAATCTGGAGTGAATACAATGTACACCGTCTGATGTCTACCACAGAGGTCAAGACGTATTGTAAGAAAGAAAAAAGAAAGACAGAAAGGAAATAGATAGAAGAGATATTAATTTAAGGAGATAAGAGAGAAGATAGGAGAGAAAATAAATGACTAAAAGTGAAGAAACAGTAGTAATAAAATATTTACCATGTACCTTCACTTGCTACAAGAATATAAGAATCGAATATGGGTGTGAGGGGTGGATGGAAAAATCCGTCCCGAGGGACACTGTCCGGCATCACGAGGCTTGCCGAGTGATGCCGGACGGTAAGCCCGAGGGACGGATTTTTATCCACGCCTCACACCCATATTGGATTCTTTTTCTTGCAAACCTTCCATTTCTTAGCGCGGATTTTTAATGCTGCAGACACTTCGGTTACCAACAACCGCCATACTGTGTTGACACTGCAGGAATGTTTAGTGACGTCACGTAACGTGCTGTGACGTCAACCTAAACGACGGAGCATACAAGGTCGTTATCAACCGGTGCATTTATCAAACACGCGATTATATTCGGTTTTGGGTCTGAACACCAGGGTCAGAACATAAATTTCTATCCCAGGGTAAAATCAGGGATTTCCGTGTCTGGTGTGCAAGAAAAGCATGTCTAGCCCAACTGTAATATCCATGACGAAAACACGTCTACATAACTTTGACCCCATTGAACTTCACTGCTGCCCCCGCCCATCGGGGCTTGAAGAAATAGGTAGGCTGCATGATGCTTCCACGCAGAGCTGAAACCGCACGCACACTTGTACTGGTAAACCGCTTAGAGGATCTAAGCCTGCCCAGGAACCGCGGTGCGAGGCGGACCGTCCATGGTTATAAAGCCTATCGGTTTCATTGGGCGACAGGGCTCGAGATGTCATTTCATCTCAATGTCAGGTAAAAGTCCCACAAAATTGGAAGCCACGTCTCCAAAATGACCTATACTGTGTTGACGGGGACCTTAAACATCAAATCAAACAAATTGAACATCACTTTTATTTGGTAAAACTGGGATTTACATGAATAAACTTTATTTTTGTTCTGCTCTAAAATATGGAGCGATTTGCTGCAGTGGTAGCGCATCGGATTTGTGATCGAGAGGTTGCGGGTTCGAGCCCCACGCTGACCACAGTGTTGTGTCCTTGAGCTAGGCACCTCACCCACATTGCTTAAAAATAAGAGTACATGTTACCACCCAGGAAATCCTGCTCGTAATGCTCAAATGTGAGCGAGTTGCAGTAATAGGAGAAAAAAAAAATAAAATATAGATTATGGTACTCGTTAGAACCGACTCAATGAGGCGGTTCTAACGAGCACCCGCAATCCTATTTTGAGCAGAAATAAGAAAAAACATCATTTGTTTTTCATCTTTAAATTTTAGGTTTTTCGGCGGTAATGTTTACAATGTATTTTATAGGCGTGTTTTCGTAATATGTCAGACGCCTCGTGACATAAGATACATGACATTTTCGCCTTAGCAAAACATTCCGGTCTTGCTAGGACGTCTTCATGCAGATCAATACATGACAGCATCATGTTTGACATTTGAACTGAAGTCGAGGGTTTAAAATGAATCAGGCGCCGTGGGATGTAAGATACATGACACGTTCGCCATAGTAAAACTGGGGTTTACAGGGGTAAACTTTAATTTTCTTAATTCTGCTCTAAAACATAAATTGTGGTACTCGTTAGAACCGTCTCGATGAGACGGTTCTAACGAGCATTCACAATCTATATATTGAGAATCATCTTAATATTTTCGTTTTGTCGGCGGTAAAGTTTATAATATATTTGTACAGGCGTGTTTTCGTAATATGTCAGACGCCTCGTGACATAAGATAATGACATTTTCGCCTCAGGAAAACATTCCGGTTTTGCTAGGAGATCTCCATGCAGACCATTACATGACAACATCATGCATTCCATTGTACTTGAACTAAAGTCGAGGTTGAAAATTCCCGAGAAGATTGCCCCCCTCCCCCTTCCAGCCACCCACTAACCCTCCCAAGGAGGTGTTCTCAATTTTGCAATTTCTGACATCCTTGGGTTGAATGTTCGTCAGTTTTTTTTTATTTATTGATGTCCATATGAATATCAATAATCTGTAGGAAAGCCAGGCAACGGTAGGGGAATGGGAACGCCTTCAGGGGAGGCAACTCCTGCAAAAGTATTTTTGTCTCCGCTGGCAATTGGGATCAACTATTAAAGAAAATAAATTGCTTGTAAGAGTTGACCCGTTTTTCAGTGGGACATGAAAAGCGAGCAGGAAGTCCCGAAAGCGGTCTTCCTTTGAAAATAGCGGACAACATCACGTGAACAAGTCCGTGAAATGAAGACCTCCCTATACCCCACTTTATATAGAGAAAACTGGGGTTTACGGGGGTATACATTATTTTTCTTATTATTGCTCCAATACATAGGTTGTTGGTACTCGTTAGAACCGCCTCAATGAGGCGGTTCTAACGAGTACCCTCAACCTATGTTTGCAGTATAAATAAGAAAAATATCACGGATTTTCTTCAGAAAGGAAGCCATTTTGGAGATGTAAAAAAATGCACTATGTCGCACGGGTGTGTTATCGTAATGAAATCTTCCAGGTGTTCCCATTCCCCTTAAAAAGTCGCCCCATTCTTATCGCTGTGAGTTAGGAGTGTTGCAAGAAAGGGTTGGTAATCTATAGAATCTGGACTAGAATCATGTGAGCCCCGCCAAGCGAATTTGTGTCTTCGAGCATTCCGTCATGACACATTTTAACTGCGCATGCCTAGCCATTCAGAGGGGCCAGGGATATGGCTTTCTGTCTGAAGGTTCCTCTTGATTCACTGCTTGTATGAGCGAGCAGAGAAGGTTCTGGCGAGACTGCGCGGATGCGCAGGCTCGCCTTTACATTCGCTGCTCACATAGGCGATAAGTACCAAAATCGCTTGACGAGGCCCATGTGTTAGGTTTGGCAAACAGTGCATACACAGCATCATGTTAACTAGTCCGTGAAATGAACACCCATCTAAGCCCCACTTCATATAGAGAAAAGTGGGTTTACAGTGGTATATGTTTTTTTAGCCCAAAGACACAGGTTGTAGATGTTCTTTAAACTGCAACACACACACAACCTATGTTCGTGGTATAATTAAGGAAATTATTTTTTTCTGCTCCAAAACAAAGGTTGTACATGTTTGTTTGATTTGAGGTTTAACGTCCCCGTCAACACTGTAAAGGTCATTTTAGAGACGTTCCTTCCAATTTTGTGGGACTTTTACCCGACATTGAGATGAAATGACATCTCAAGCCCTGTCGCCCAATGAAACCAATAGGGTTTATTATCATGGACGGTCCGCCTTGCACCGCGGTTCCTGGACAGGCTTAGCTCCTCTAAGCGGTTTACCAGTACTAGTGTGCGGCCGGATTTAGCTCTGCGTGGAAGCATCATGCAGCCCATATATTTCTTCAAGCCCCTATGGGCGGGGGCCGTAGGTTGTACATGTAGATACTCGTTAGAACTGCATCACGCACAACCTATGTTTGTGTGAGTGAGTGTTTGAGTTTTACGTCTCACCAACAGCTAAGGTCATACGGAGACGGGACCTCGGTATAAAGACTCATCCGAAAGCCTGGAGAAGCCCGGGATCGATTCTGCGACCCCTGGTTTACATGGCGAGTAGCATAACCACTACATCACGGGGGCTTCTACTATGTTTGTGGAATACGAATGGAAATTATCACACATTTACACCAAAGAGTAGCTATTTGGTGATATGAAAAATGCACAATGGTGTGTTACATGTATCGTAATGGATTTGACGAACGCGGCGTCTGATCAGGGGTACTACTGTTTCCTTAAAGTACAGGGGCCAGTTGTTCAAACTAACGACATCGTTAGTTAACATATCGTTAAGACTTTGATCACTTATTATCGCAAATATGCTAATGTTTTTGCAGAAAAAATGAGAGCAGCTTTAGCTGCTAACATTTTTTTTTCAGCAAAAATACCAACATGTTAAATTTTAAACTTGCTAGAACAGTTAACAATATGACCACTAACAAGCTCGCTAAGCTAACGATGTTTTGAAAAACTGGGCCCAGGAATTTAAGGGTTAAACGAAACAGCCTCGTTCAGGCCCATTTGTCAACACGTGAAAAAGTCCGTGAAATAAAAAAAAAACTTAAACCCCACTTTATATAGAAAAAAATTTGGGTTAACAGGGGTATACATTTTTTTCTTATTTCTTATCCAAGACATAGGTTGTGAGTACTCGTTAGAACCGCCTCGAGTATTCACAACCCATCATTTGGCAGTATAAATAAGAAAACTATAACGGATTTTCATCAGAAAAAAAAACAGTCATTTTGGAGATCTGAAAAATGCACTATGTCACGCGGATGTGTTAGCCTACAGTCAGTGACAATTGTTCCACCAGAGCAGTCAGTGCTTTGATTTTGATGGTGCTGTTTTGTGTGTCCCTGAACCCCACTTTATACATAGAAAACTGGGGTTTACGGGGTATACATTAGTTTTCTTATTTCTGTTCTAAGACAAAGGTCGCATCACGAAAACACGCTTAATAACTTTGATCGCCCTCGTACCCCCTTTTATATAGAAAACTGTGGTTAACGGGGTTAAAAATATTTTTCTTATTACTGCACTAAAGTATAGATTGTGTGCATTCATTAGAAGGAGGCGGTTATAACCAGTACCCACAATCTATAGTAAGAGCAGAAATAAGAAAAATATCACAATATCACGATTTTTCATCTTAAAATGGTCCATTACGAAAACATGCCTATACAAATATATTGTATACTTTACCGCGAACAAATGAAAATTTTAAGATGAAAAATTGTGATATTTTTATCTTTTTTTCTGCTCAAAGTATAGATTGTGGGAACTCGTTACAAGCGCCTTATCGGGGCGGTTCTTACGAGTACCCACAATCGATATTTTAGAGCAGAAATAAGAAAAATAAGATATACCCCTGTTAACCCCAGTTTTACTATATAAAAGTGGGGTTCAAAGGGGTCAAAATTATATATATATATATTTTCGTGATGGTGTTTTTTTTTTCGGCGGTAAAGTTTACAATGCATTTGTATAGGCGTGTTTTCGCAATGGCGGGTACTCGTTAGAACCGTATGAGCACCGACAGGGGTATAAATAAAAAATCTATCACGGTTTTCATCAGAAAAGTAGCCATTTTTGAGATGTGAAAAAATGCACAATGTCGCACGGACGTGTTATCGTATACATGTTCTGGCAACTGCGCGTTTTCGTTCTTGCGGATCTTTGAGATAGTTGTGGCATTTGAACGCATTACGATAACACACCTGTCCGACATAGTGCATTTTTCACATCTCCAAAATGGCCATTTTTCTGATGAAAATCCGTGATATTTTTCTTATAAATGGTGGAAACAGAGGTTATGGGTGCTCGTTAGAACCGCCTCCTTGAGGCGGTTCTAACGAGTACCCATAATATATGTTTTGGAGCAAAAATAAGAAAAATAATGTTTACCCCCGTAAACCCCAGTTTTCTCTATATATAGTGGGGTATAGGGGGTCTTCATTTCACAGACTTGTTCACGTGATGGTAACGTTTCTCGAAATTTTTGTTTCTTTTTTGTTTTTCCTTGGAAATTCAAAAGGACAAGTGGCGGCGTGAAGAAGGCATTTTTTGACAGTTT
Organism: Lucinisca nassula; assembly: GCA_963580285.1. Lineage (NCBI taxonomy): Eukaryota > Metazoa > Mollusca > Bivalvia > Lucinida > Lucinidae > Lucinisca > Lucinisca nassula. The sequence continues at coordinate 149,910,443 of OY757014.1, forward strand.
TGTTTCGCTCTGCCAGAACAAGGTGGTGGGACGGAACATAGCAATTATGTCGGCCCAGTAACGTTAACCACACCTTTTTATGTTAAGCCCTGCAAACGTCATTTTATATAGTGAAAAGTGGTCTATACATTATTTTCCTTATTTGTGCTCGGCATCACAAACAGTGGGTTCACATTAGAGCTGTATACAATTTATGTTTGGACCAGTAATAGTTCTGGCCATTGCGTATTTTTGTTCTTTCGGATCTTGGAGATACAAGTACATGTATTTGTGATATTATCGTTACTTTTCTTGAAGTTTTCTTTCTTTTTTGTTTGTCTTTGCAAATTCAAAAGGATACATGTAGGTGGCGGCGTAAAGAACTGTTTTTTTTTTACGGCAGGAAAAGCTTCGTTACCACCTTGTATCGCTCGCTGACGGCCTGACGTTTGCCCGATCTAGCAAAACGAATTATTTCTGACAGATGAATCCCACAGGACATAGCTCTTGGAACGTCACCATCCAACAAATGTACACTCCATTCCAAAATCAAAAGTAATCATTAAATAGAGGATATTTGATTTTTTCAGTGTAAGATCGAATTTTATTTACACTAAAAATGAAATATTCTGTTTCTTAAATGCTTCAAAACGGCAATATTTAGCTTCACTTATCGCGTTACACACCCTCAGAGAAAACTAACTTTGTTCCTGGTCGTTTCGCGTCAATTTAGTGACGTCCAACGTATTTACCGGGTATAATATTGGGTGTAAACTGAAGAGTTTGCACCTGAGAAATAGCCTGGGATGGCATTTCTATGGATGGTTACTGCAATAATTGAGAGATTATTTTTCCAAAGAAGGTGCGGACAGATGTAACGTCGCGCGACAAAATACGTGACGTCAGCGTCGCAAATGATGGCAGTAACGTCCTCGTGACGTGTGAGCTTAGCGTCAGTTTTAATACAGTTCATTAATTTTCAATCATCTGACAATGGAAAAGCTGACCACAGAATTAGATTTCGAGAAAAAAGAAGTCCCAAACAGTGAAAAATAAAATTGATATCAGTCACTGTTCAAAACAGTGACAGCATCGTTTTCACTGAGAAATCTCTATATTTCATTGAAAAGCATGTAAGAAATCGTTATTTTTTGACAAAATAGTGTTTTCCGATATTGTCCAAAGAAAGTCCGAAAATGGATTGTGAGTGAGTGTTTGAGTTTTACGTCCCACCAACAGCGAAGGTCATACGGAGACGGGACCTCGGTTTAAATAAAAATCAAAAATGAGTTCCTTTAAGAGCAATGAAAACATTCATAAGAAAGAAGATGGGTCATACTACGTAGTTTCGGCTAATAAAGCCTCATCAGTGACCCTGTAATGATCCGGCAAAGAAAACGGAAATATACTGCAATTTTGCGAATTTCGAATATGCAGTCGATTCAAAGACTGATACAAATCAAAACGTGGTCCAAACAATTGAAAACCTGTCTAGAATATGAGTCTAAACCAATAATTTATATCTGATATCTTATAATATTCACGCTGATCTCAAAGGACAAAAAGTAAAATATAAACTGCACTATGGTTGATGTACGGGGAGACGTTTTACGGCCGCCACACGGCACAACACCAGCTGCAGTGAAGGCAGACTCATCCGAAAGTCTGGAGAAGCCCGGGATCGATCCTGCGACCCCTGGTTTACAAGGCGAGTCACGGCTTCTAAAAATGGATTTTAATAGCGAATCTGTATAGGGTAACTTCCATCGATTATTGCGACGGATGTTCTGAGAAGCCACAGTTTTGGCTTGCACCTTTACGAAAACACGCCTATACAAATACATTGTAACATTTATCATCGAAAAAAAATGAAAAGTTTAAGATGAAAAATTGTGATATTTGTCTTATTTCTGCTCAAAATGTAGATTGTGGGTACTCGTTAGAACCGCCTCGATGAGGCGGTTCTAACGAGTACCCACAATCTATATTTTAGAGCAGAAATAAGAAAAATAAGGTTTTACTCGTGTACACCCCAGTTTGACTATATAAAAGTGGGGTTTGAGAGGGTCAAAATTATATAGGCGTGTTTTCGGGATGAATATTTTTTTTTTCATACAATTTCAAATGAAAACTACAAGTGAAGCTATTTACCAGGAACGGCGCAAACTACCTTACACCTTCCATCAAAGACACCAAAGGGAAAGAAATGCCAGCATAAAACAACTTCACCATAATTACAGTTAAGCTTTAGAAGAACCTAACCATTTTCGCGTTTTGTCCGCGGGACATACGCGCATTGCGTGTGTGTAAAATTTTCGGGTTCCAATACGCGGTTCATCGCGTTCATACGCGATTGCAACGCGTTTAACATCAGCCAATGAAAGTGATTATTCGTAACGCGTTAGGTTAACTCAATACGCGTTTCTTTGCGAGAGAATTCCAACCAATAAGAATAAGACAGGTAAGCGAAGATAAACTGCGTGAATGCGAAACAGCACGGACCAATCAAAATCCTCTTAGCTCGTATGTTTGACCAATATTCTTTATTTTATTTTTTTATTCATTCACAAATTAATGGCGGTATTGGTCTCTCTTATCAGTAGTGATTTCTTCGGATAAACACACACAATAATATTTACATTTAAAGGCATATTTTGGATTGCGTAACACCCTAATGTCTGGCAGTTTAGAGATAATAAACAATCGGGGTATTCTGATGCATATGTTGTAGGGAACCAAGAGGGTAATCGTTTATCCTGGGATATTTGTTTGACAAGTCACGCCTATTTACTTGTATGTGAGCGCTCATCAGAACCGCCATTTAATGGGTGTTTATGGTGTTTCTAACACCTCTTGAAACACACCTATACATATTTGACCCCGCTAATCCCCACTTTTAAATAGTAAAATTGGAATTTAAGGGGGTATTCATTCTTCTTATTTCTGCACAAAATATAGATTGTGGGTACTCGTCAGAACCGCCTCGCCGAGTCGGTTCTAACGAGTAGAACAACCTATGTCTTGTGCAGAAATATTAAAATAACGGAAAATATTTAGTTTTGGTGGTAAAAAAATCAATAGATTTGTATAGGCGTATTTTCGCAATGAAAATCCAACAATCTCTGTTTGGATCAAAGACAAATAAATGAATGTATAAGCACATAAATAAAAATAACGAAAGGGTAAAGGCTGAAATACACAAATTTCTTAAAGTTCATAAAGTTTAGCGCCAAATGGCAAACAGTGCAGGCCCAGTTCAGACGCAGAAAAACTAGGCGTCTGATCAGGGCCTACATTGCTTCCTAAAGCTTCAGACATTTTCATAATATTTTTGAAAACAACACAACCTTACTCTCTTGTATTTTGAACTTGTCTTGTGCTATTTACAAGGTTGAAGATTCCATTTGGTGCCAATTGGCAAAAAAGTGCAAACTCAGATCAAACGCAACAGAATTAGCGTCTGATCAGGAACTACACTGTTTGCAAAAAGTTCAGGCATTTTTTTTTTTTCAAATTTATTAAATTTTGAAGAAAATGGGAAAAATGGTAATAGTAAAAATGCCCCAGGTCAGGCGCAGCAGAAGTAAGCGTCTGATCAGGGCCTAGATTATAGAAGATTACGAAATAAATTTCGAAAAAAATGTATGTTAGGTGGAAAATTCCATTTGGTAAAACAAATGTGTTAATGAAAACAAAATAAATGAAAATTACAGCAATAAGTAATTAAATAATTGAGCTGCTTCTGTGAGTGACGGGTAGAAGCCTCCGTGGTGCAGTGGTTACGCTGCTCGCCTTGTAAACCAGGGATCGCAGGATCGATCCCGGGCTTCTCCAGACTTTCGGATGAGTCTTTAAACCGAGGTCCCGTCTCCGCATGACCTTAGCTGTTGGTGGGACGTAAAACTAAAACTCACTCACTCTGTGAGTGACGGAACATCAATTTCGGAAATTTTGATAAAAAAAGACAACCTCACACTTTTATATTTCGAAATGGTTTTGTGCTATTTACAGAGTGGAAGATGCCATTTGGCGCCAATTAGCAAACTGTGCAGACCAAGATCATACGCAACAGAAATAGGCACTTGATCGGGGCCTACATTGTTTCAAAAAGCTTCAGGTATTTTCAAAATAAATTTTGAAGAAAACACACCATCACACTTTTAAATTTTGAAACGATCTTGTGCTTTTTACAAGGTGAAAGATCCCAGTTGACGCCAAATGGCAAAATAAAGTGCAGATCCAGATCAGAACTAGCAGAAGTAGGCGTCTGATCAGGACCTACTCGGTTTGCCAAAATAAACAAAGAAAACAGAACTTCATACTCTTTATTTTTGAAATGGACTTGCTCTATTAACAAGGTGGAAGATTTCATTTGTTGCCATATGTCAAAAACCATACAGACCCAGATCAGACGCAGCAGACGTAGGCCTCTGATCAGGGCCTACATTTTATGCAAAAGGTTCAGGCATTTCCAAATAAATATAGAAGAAAACGCAACTTGATTCTCCGAGTTTATTAAACACAATTAATGAAAATTACCAAAATAATTACTGAAAATTGGACCGCTTCTGTGAGTGAAAGAACATTGATTATTTCGGACATCTGGAATAAATGACGATAATGAGATGTTTATATAGTTGCACCTGGGTGTCATAAAACTTTTGGTCAATAAATATCCTGCATTTTGACAATCAACTTCAATCACGACACCGTACCTGTATTTTACCCTTTACCCCCAGGCAAATGTAAATGGATAATTGACTAGTCCGCCAGATTTATAATGTTCAACCTGAAAAAAAAATATCTGGAATAAGAAAAATTTGAAGAAATAGAAAATGGAAACAAAAAAGAAGGATAAGTGTGAAATAGTAACGCGGTACTGATTGGTTGCTTTTGAAACGCGAAGCAGTCTGTGAATGTGCACTATCTGCGTTTTCGACACTCATGTTTGATTGGCTGGTCAACAATCGCGATTTACACGCAATATCGCGTTATTCATAAACGCAATTGATTGGCTAAAATGTCATTCGCAAGTGAAACGCGTGAATCATGAGTGCGAATCTCGCGCGTTACAAATGCGAAACAAATGCGTGTGCGCTGTAAAGTTCTTCTCAATCTTATCTGTAAAACAGCACAAGCGAAAAGCCAAAGGGACAGTTTCTAGCCAACAAAATGGCTAAACGGGTATCCAAATTAAAAAAGCTATTACATGTAGCAGTACATATAATGATAAACAATCATTACAAAAACAAGCCTATACAAACACATTGTACATTTTACAGTCGAAAAAAAAACGAAAATTTTACGGGGGAAAATATGCAATATTTTTTCTTATTTCTGCTCAACATAAAGATTGTGGGTACTCGCTAGAACCGCTTCATGGAGACGGTTCTTACGAGTACCCACATTCTCTATTATAGAGCAGAAATAAGCAAAATAAGGGTTACCCCAATAAACCCCAGTTTTACAAATAAAAGTGGGGTTAAGAGGGGGTTGGTCAAAATTATATCGGAGTGTTGTCGTGATGAGAACAGTTTCTTGCAAACAAAATGACTGAACGGGTATCCAAATAAAAAAAGGTATAGTCCGCCAACAAATAGCTGGCAGTGACGTAGCTGACTATTTGAGCTATTTTACCGTTAGCCTCATACGCTTTGCATTGTTCGGAACAAAAACAAGTCGTGACGTCACTGTCAACTATTCCTCGACGGACAGTACTGTTCGTCGAGGAATAGCTGACAGTGACGTCACGACTTGTTTTTAAAAACAGTACTGTTCGTCGAGGAATAGCTGACAGTGACGTCACGACTTGTTTTTGTTCCGAACAATGCAAAGCTTATGGGGTAACGGTAAAATAGCTCAAATAGTCAGCTACGTCACTGCCATCTATTTTTTGGCGAACTATACATGTGTATTAGCAGTACATGTACATACATGCAAAGACAAACAATTACAATAATAAAACACAAAAGAAGCACCGAATAGAAACGGCCAGTAAAAATGTTTTTCTGTTGACTTAAATAGATTTTCCGTGGCCACAATCCTTGCCCTTGCATTACGAAAACGCACCTATACAAATTCATTGTAGACCATACAGTCGAAAAAACGAACATTTCAACTTGATGGAATTTTTTTATTTTTTTCTTATTTCTGCTCAAAATGTAGATTGAGGGTACTCGTTAGAACCGCCTCATCGAGGCGGTTCTAACGAGTACCCACGATCTATATTTGAGAGCAGAAATAAGAAAAATAAGGTTTACTCGTGTAAACCACAGTTTTACTATATAAAAGTGGGGTTCCAGTGGGGGGGGGGGGGGGTCAAAATTATAAAGGGGTGTTTTAAATTTCGTGATGAAAATATTTTTATTCATACAATTTCAAACGAAAAACACAAGTGAAGCCCCCTATCAACTACCTTACACCTCCCATCAAAGACACCAATGGGAAAGAAATGCCAGCATAAAACAACTTCACCATAATTAACCCAACACAAGCGAAAAGCCAAAGGGACAGTTTCTAGCCAACAAAATGGCTAAATTGGTATCCAAATTAAAAGGTTATTACATGTAGCAGTACATGTAAGGACAAACAATCATTACAAAAACAAGCCTATACAAATACATTGTAAATTTTACAGTCGAAAAAAAAACACACGACAAATTGTAATATTTCATCGAGGCGGTTCTAACAACTATCCACACTCTATATTTTAGAGCAGAAATAAGCAAAATAAGGATTACCCCTGTCCCCTGTAAACCCCCTATTTACTATATAAAAGAAGTACCTAAAAATCTAGTCATTTAGCATGTTATGATAGTATTTGTCAATTACAATTACTCTCATCTAAGCTGTGATATATATATATATATTTTTTTTAAATCCATATTATCTATGTTAAACTACAAGAGATCTGTGATTGTAAGCACTGCTTCAATTTAACCAGGGTTGGTACATGTAAACGGCCATTGGGCATGATACATGCACCATGTCCATCAAACTTTTTTTAATTGTTGTATTATAAGGGATCTGTGATATATACACTAACTGTGCTTTTATTTAGTGGTTGGTGCATGTATCAAACAATCAAATATGTTATATGCATCATGCCTTGCATATCTTTTAACCGTTGGAATTTTCTTAAATTCTATAAATACTGAACCACTTTTATATCAAAATAGTATCTCTTTAAATGTGCTGATATTTAAATTGTTTGTGCCTTTTATTCTGTATGTATACATTGTGTTGATTTCACCCAATAAATATCAATCAATCAATAGGAACTGTCTGTAAAAATGTTTAACTAAAGGCTTAAATAGATTTTACGTGGCCACAATCCTTGTCCTTGTTTCTGTCGTGGTTTAGACGAAATTCTGTTCGCGTGAAGTAATTCTAACTCATCACTTAAACATATATGAGAACCTAAAACTCAAACGGGTACAGAGATGAACCGACAGCATGAAATAACTGAAATGCTGGAGCAAGAAAAAACAACATTTAGGCCCGACCAGAGAAACGTTTATTTTTTATTATCATTATTTCATTTTCTGAGACAGTAAAATGTCCCTGCATGCGATAATTACGAGAAGTCAATCGATTTCTGTTCTAATTCTATTATAGGTGCAAAAATACCAAGTAGGCTGAGCAGTTGAATCTGTTATCGATAAGACAGTAACATTGCCAGAGAGACAATCAGACAGACTTGTCTCTTAGACCTAAGGTGTTTATATAATCATAAAAATATTTTTGAAAGACGGTAAATTGATATGAATACCACAATTTTCTACAGTTCGATCAGCATCAATCAGACTTTGAATCAGACGGTGCTATGGGACATTATCAGTGACCATTTTTCAAAGTCCAGTGAGAATTATGAAAGTATTAATCTAGTTTTGGTGGCATTGTATGTCCTCGTATTTATTCTTGGTCTTGTTGGAAATGGGTCTCTCTTGGTGATCGTATTAACTAGGCCGGAATTGAGAAATTTAACTAATTTGTTTCTGTGTAGTTTGGCTGTGGCAGACCTTGCAGGTAAGCAATAATTCTTATTGTACAGGCCCCAGATGTCTAAATGTATGAGGTGCCGTTTTACTATTTAATCGAATCAATAATTTTCAAGATATCTAGACTGACATCTTTAATAAAAATATAGAATATCAATAAATATCATTAGATATCTATAAATAATATTAGATATCTATTTTTTATTTTATGATATCCATAATATGCTAAGGGATATCTATAATTCCATATATAGATATCTATTATTCAAAATATAGATATCAAATATTGAAGAACATTTAAGGATATCAATAATTACATTTAGTGACATCCATAATATATTTTCTGATATCCATTATTGGAAATTGTGATATCTATATTTCAGCCTTTTTAATATATATAATTTGATTTTTATATATCTATATATGCAAAGGAATAATCGATATCATAAAACATATTTTATATATCAAGAAATATATATTGCATATAATTGATTACATTTTATGATATCAATAAATACTGATTGTTATATAAAATTATGTCAATAATGTTAATTATAGATATCTATAATTTGATTTATAGATATCTATAATAAAAATATATGATATCTATAAATAATATTAGATATCTATCATCTATTATTCGATATATAGATATAAAATATTGAAGAACATTCTATTTTTAAAGTATCGATTATTACATTTATTGATATCTATAATATATTCTATATAATAAAATTATAGATATATCGAAATTGTATTAAACAGTGAAACGGCACCCCAAACAAAAGCATCAATGCCGGTTTGTAGGTCGTTAAAACTTTGAGCATGTAATATATGAGCCCCGCCAAGCAAATTTGGGTCTTCGAGCATTCCGTCATGACAAGTTTTAACTGCGCATGCCCAGCCATTCAGAGGGGCCAGGGATATGGCTTTCTGTCTGAAGGTTCCTCTTGATTCACTGCTTGTATGAGCGAGCAGCGAATGTTCTGGCGAGACTGCGCGGATGTGCAGGCTCGCCTGAACCTTCGCTGCTCGCATAGGCGATAAGTACCAAAATCGCTTGACGGGGCCCATATAGCAAATGTGCTATTATTTTGATGGCAACAAATGCACGTAGTGTTTGCTAAAAAGGCTACCAGTTGACAATCAGAGGTGTTTTTTTTTTTTTTTTTTTTTTTTTTTTTTTGATTGATTTGAGGGTTTAACGTCCCCGTCAACACTGTATATGTCATTTTGGAGACGTTGCTTCCAATTGTGTGGGATTTTTACCCGACATTGAGATGAAATGACATCTGAAAACCTGTCGCCCACTTAAACCAATAGCGTTTATAAGCATGGACGGACCGACTCACACCGCTTTGCCTGGACAGGGTTAGGTCCTCCAAGCGGTTTACCAGTACTCGTGTGCAGTCGGTTTCAGCTCTGCGTGGAAGCATCATGCAGCCCATCTATTTCTTCAAAGTAGAAGTAAAATAGATTGGCCGGCCAATCAACATGGCATTTTTTACCCGTCGTTTGTCAGAAGGAAAACGTTTCGAAGAGTCAATCGAAGAGTCTTGATTTATTAGTCAAAATTTATAGAGGATCTTACATAAGTGCTCATGTATTATTGAATTTATTAAAGGAGTTGAATGCGAGGTTTTGCCGAGCATTTTATTCCTTTTCCTCGACGATTTTAATAAATTAAATAATATATGAGCACGAATGCAAGATTCTATTTATCACATGAATTTTGAGATGCATTTTATTCACGCTTGTTTTACAAAAATGTCAATATTTCGCCATGAGTAAACGCAGCGTCCTTAAGGACGTCGTACGTGTTACGCTACGGGACGTTTCTAACTAATTTGCATATTTAATCCAGTAGTGGATTATCGAATTTAGTAAATGACGTTATCACATTCTCCGACGCGACGTTATATGATAAAAAAATAAAGATAATAGTCCTGGAGCCCCTTTGTAATTTCTTTATTTCTTCAAAGAAACGTTTTCGTTCTTTTGCGTGTACGCAAAAGGAAAACACAGGAGTACACAGAACCTTCATGTATTTCTTGGAGCAGAAATTAGAAAAAATGATGTATTTCCCCATAAACCCCAGTTGACTCTATGTAGAGTGGGGTTTAAAGGGGTTTCCGTTGCACGAACATGTTATCGTGATGTTTCTGATCATCACAAAAACACGCCTATAAAATTTTGACCCCACTTGAACCCCACTTTTATACAGTAAAAACTGGGGTTTACAGGCGTAAACCTTATAGGCATAAACCTTATTTTTCTGCTCTAAAATATAGATTGTGGGCACTCGTTAGAACCGCCTCGATGAGGCGGTTCTAACGAGTACCCATAATCTATATTTTGAGCATACATAAGAAAAATATCACAAATTGTCATCTTAAAATTTTCGCTTTTTCGTCGGCCAAGTTAACAATGTATTTTTATACGCGTATTTTCATAATGTGAAAATTTGTAATATTCTTGTTATTATATAAGTTGGGTTTGTTGTGTATTCATCACACGGACTTGTTTTCGATATGGACCGTTCGCATGAGGATGAAACGGAATGAATAGAATTTTCAATGAGCATGGATACTCTCTTAAAATGAATTCTTTTATATGATTGTCATTCCATGTGTCACAAATATGCTTAATTTAGTGAAATTAAAATTTTAGATACTTAAAATATGCTGAAATGTTTTGTTTGTTTAAATTGTCGTTTAATGTCCCGTAAACACTATTTATGGCATTTTTGAGGCGTTGCTTCTAATTTTGTGGGACTGTTCCCGACCTTGAATGACATCTAAATGACATCTAAAGCCATGTCTCCAAAGAAACCAATAGGGTTTATATGCACGGATGGTCCGACTAGCCCCACTTTACTGAGCAGTCTTAGACCGTCTAAGTGGTTTACCAGTACACATCTTCGGTTTGTTTCAGCCGTGCATGGAAAAAAAACTTGTAGCCCATTCTATTTCTCTAAGATCCGATGGGCGGGGATGAACGACGACGCCCTCAAACACATTGTGTCCGACATGAGGTAATTACTTGTAGGCAATTGCAATCACCTTTCATAATGTTTTGTTCATAATGCATTCAAAAGCTACAGTGCCTTTGTCAAAAATGACACCTTTGTCAGATAGTAAAAAACACACACACATACACGCACGCACACACACACACACACACACACACACACACACACACACACAACAACAACAACAACAACAACAACAACAACAACAGAGGTTGAGTGGGTAATAAACATATTATTGCATACGTGTATAGCTTCCGTTTGAATACAAAACAAAAAGACAAAGGCCAAAATAACTAAAAGCCTGAAAAATATATAAAAAATAATAAAATGAATAAATAAATAAAATACGTGAACGAGCCATAGACATGAAAGTACCCACAAAAACGCAGCACGATGCATTCACCTACATGCAGATTCAATAAATATACATTAAAAATAGAAGTGAAGACAATGATCAGGAATCGATACAATTAACCCACAGAGATACCAAAGAAACACAAACATGAAATAACTAGACCCTAATGGAAACACCAATAGCGGAAAGCCAAAAGACATTTTCTTTTCAACAAAACGACCAATTGGCTATCCAAGACAAAAAGACACACAGAGCTGAAACCGACCGTACACAAGTACTGGTAAACCGTTTAGAAGGTCAAAGCCGGCCCAGGCAAAGTGGTTTGAGTCCATGCATATAAACCCTATTGGTTTCATTGGGCGGCAAGGACTGAGATGTCATTGCATCTCAGTGTCGGGTAAAAGCCCCACAAAACTGGAAGCAACGTCCCCAAAAAGACCTAAATAGTTTTGACGAGGACGTTAAACCCCAAAACAAACAAACAAACACAGAATTTTATTAAATTCCTCTGATAGATCTTGAATTCTAGGCCAGCTACGGTGAGCCTTGCGTGAGTTCATCGCATTTGGCGTAAGGCCTGTATTAGTCTTGTACTCTAATCCTACCGTTTCCGAAGTTATAAGCCGATTTTGAAAGATAACGTAGTGTCCGGTCAAATCAGATGACTAAACTATAACACCGCTAAATTGTATTGGGGTTTAACCACACGACACGACAGCCCTTGTGGATCATTTTGTGGCGTCTCCAAGAGTAATGGAGAAAAGAGATAGAAGAGACAATACAGGAAATGAAAGTGAAGGCCAGGGGAGAAAGAGAAAAATACGTAAATAGAAGTTTAGAAAATAAAATAACAATCCTTCTCTAACCTTAACTAGGACTTGCCCAGTTGTAAACCAGTATCAGTTGGACGTCCCACGGAAGCAAGATACACGACACGGCTGCTCAATATAGATATCAGAGCATCATCAAAAACACACGCTTATGTAATTTTCACCCCCATTGAACCCAATTTTATATAGTAAAACTGGGTTTTACTGGGATAAATCTTATTTTTGTTCTAAAATATAGATTGTGGATACTCGTTTGAACCGCCTCAACGAGGCGGTTCTAACGAGCACCCACGATCTATTTTTAGAGCAGTCATAAGAAAAGAAATAATAATTTTTCATGTTAAAACATTTGCTTTTGGCGTTAAAATTTACAATGTATTTGTATAGGCGTGTTTTCGTAATGAGAGGTATATGGGCCACAACTAGGAAAACATGTCTTCGGATATGAGTACAGTGCAGACCCAGGTCAGCTTGCACATCCCGAACAGTCTGGTCAGAGTGATTGTTGCACACAGTATGGATGCCCAACGACATAAAGGGTCTCCATACAGACGTTACATAGTTTCATTTTGTCTAGATGTGCGCATTTGCTACAAGACACTTTTTCGCTTCGCGCAGCTCAAAAACGAGTAGCACAGTGCACGGCGGGATATACGCATGATGGCATGTTTTTCCGATACACCCAGCCAGCACACCACACCGAACCAAAGTCGGTCCGTATCGCTGTGGACCCGACGTTGGTCCGCTGTTATAGACTGATTGAGCAATGAATGTCGGCAACATTTTCGCATACGAACTTGTATACTCAGATTCATTGAAAATGCACCACTAGTTCTATACCTCAAATTTTAATTGCTTCACAATATTTCCGTTATTTGATCCCGTTTAATTAATTACATGCATCACTAACTTATCAACAGACTCACTCTCACTCACTACCATGCTACAGAGTTACAGCATTTCATTGGATGCAGAGATACGGAGACTCGAATAAGTCCACATACCCTTAAATTTCAAAAGCACATATCCTAATACCGGCTATGTCCACCATTTGCAACATGGGTTGCTTGGCATCGACGCTTCATGCTTCGAGTTAAACGCTGTATCTGGTCTTGTGTGATGTTGTTCCATTCTTCCTGAAGCGCCATTGCAAGTAGCTGACGGTTGATTGGCGGATGACGTCGGCTGTACACGCGTTTTCCGAGCTGGTCCGAAAGGTGCTCAGTTGGGTTTCAATCCGGCGAAAACGCAGGCTAGAGAAGAACTTGCACACCATTTTGATTGAAAAATCCATGGTTAGCCTCGCAGAATGAGCACGTGAATTGTCCTTTTCCATGCAAGAATAACACTCATCCATGGTTATTTCATTGCAATAACATTTGCCGGGTCTCCCGGAAGAAATTTGAGCCTTCCTGTTTAAACAGCTTCCTCGGGACCTGGCAAATGTTAATGCATGATCCCTATATTCCCCGCGTAAGCACTTTATTTATCAAAAGTTGGGAAACCGCTTCACGAGAAAATAAATAATAATCAGGTTAACAAATCAGTGAAATGGAGACCCGCAACACCACTTTATATAGAGAAAAGTGGTAATCGCAGGCATCACGAAAACATTTCTATATAATTTTTACCCCCTCGAACCCCACTTTTATATAGTAAAACTGGGGTTTGTAGGGGTAAACCTTATTTTTTCTTATTTCTACTCTAAGATATAGATTGTGGGTACTCGTTAGAACCGCCTCATCGAGGCGGTTCTAACAAGTACCTACAATCTATATTTTGAGCTGAAATCAGAAAAATATCACAATTTTTCATCTCAAAATTTTCATTTTTCGGCGATAAAAGTTACAATGTTTTGGTATACATGTAGGCGTGTTTTCGTAATGGGTATTCATTACTTTTTCCTATTTCTGCTCCAAGACATAGGTTGTCGGTCAATGAGGCAGTTCTAACGAGCACACACAACCTTTGTTTGGAGCAAATATAACTTAAATATCACAATTTTTTCATCAGGTAAGTAACCATTCATCACGAAAACACGCCTGTATAATTTTGAGCCCCTTCAACCCCCCTTTCATATAGCAAAACTTGGGCTTACAGGGGTAAACCTCGTCTTTCTTATTTCTGCTCTAAAATATAGATTATGGGTACTCGTAAATTTTTCATTTTTACGGCGTTAAAATTTACAGCGTATTTGCATGGGCGTGTTTTCGTAATGTCGGACATATGAAAAAAAATGCACTATGTCCTATGGATATGTTACATGTATCGTAGTGAAAATATTGGCAGCCAGCATAGTACAAGTCCGTGTAATGAACGCCCCTCAACCCCCCCCCCCCCCTCCCCCCCCCCCCCCCCCCCCCACAATTAATATAACATAAACTGATTTTAACAAGGGTATACATGATGATTCTTATTTCTGCTTAAAAACGACATCACGAAACCACGCCTATAAAAATACATTATAAACTTTTCCGCCGAAAAAAACACGAAAATTTTAAGATGAAAAATTGTGATAATTTTCTTATTTCTACTCAAAATATGGATTGTGGGTACTCTTTAAAACCGCCTCATCTAATGAGTACCCACAATGTAATTTTAGAGCAGAAATAAGAAAAAATACGGATTACCCCTGAAACCCCAGTTTTGCTGTATAAAAGTGGGGTTGAAGTGGGTCACATTTAGTTAGGCGTGCCTTCGTGATGTTAACGCCTGTCCAAAGAAACCCTGATAAATATATGTACAAGTTGCAAACTTGTAACACCGGTTAACAAGTCCCTGAAATGAACGCCCACATATAGTGAAAAGTGGGGTTCACGTGAGTATACATTATTTTGCTTATTTCTGTTCAAAGCCATACGTTGTTTGACACATTTGAACCGCCTCAATGAGGCAGTTCTAACGAGCACCTACAATCTATGTTTTGAGAATAAATAAGAAAATTGTCACATCACGAAAACACGCCTATATAATTTAACTCCCTTGAACCCCACTTTTTTATATAGTAAAAACTTGGGTTTGCAGGGGTAAACCTTATTTTTCTTATTTCTGCTCTAAACTATAGATTGTGGGTACCAGTTAGAACCGCCTCGACGAGGCGGTCCTAACGTGTACCCACAATCTATATTTTGAGCAAAAATAAGAAAAAAATATCACAATTTTTTCATCTGAAAATGTTCATATTTTCGGCAGTAAAATTTACAATGTATTTTTTTGTCGCGAAAAATTACCGTTTTGGAGACATAAACGAATGCACTTTACTGATGTGTTATCGAAATGAAGTTTCCCAATCGCCCAGATACTGTGACAAGAAAAACAATCGCCCAAAGAAGCAGTCATTAGAAAACAGAAAAACAAAAAACATTCGATTTTACTGAATAAGTATTTGCCCTCGCGTTTCAATAAACATCTATGAAAGCAGTTAAACGCATAAAATTGTTTGTTTTGCCTAAAGGTACATGTAATCAGAAAAAAATCACAGAAAATACTCGTAAATTCAAAGGAAAGAGGTATACTGTATATAGGTTGCGCCAAGCAAAACGTCATCATCACGTGAACAAGTCCGCGAAATGAACACCCCTATACACCCCATGCACTTTATATAGAGAAAACTGTGGTTTAGGGGGCGGGGGGGGGGGGGTGGGTATACATTATTTTTTTCTTATTCACGGCTGGTAAACTCGTAAGGGGTAACCGTCGGTTATGCACTCAAAATCCTTACGGGAGCTTCTGATTATGCCTTCCGAGACCACAAATATGTCAACAAACAGGTGAGTGTTCCTGATATATGATTTTTAGTCATTTTTGTAAACATATTCTGAAAAATCGGGCAATGCTATTCTCAACAACTTTCATTTCTGCATCAGAAAAGATGGGTGTGGACATGAGAAGGCAGGCGGCCGATTTTTAATTTAATTTCTCCCCGAGGAAGGTAGTCAGATATTTCTGTTTTGGCCTGTTTTCTAGTGCCGAATGAAGGCATTTTCCGCTACCCGGACGATGCGAAACTAGTCCAACATGCCAAATAACACGAATGAGCGATGGTCTCCCCATTCACCGGCAACGTGGAATGGGGATACCACCGAACGGCTACGGTGTAGTGCCAGAATGGATTCGTTCCCTGGGACCCCACCAGCTGACGACCCGCGACACAGGGAAACTGGAAGCAACAACAACATCAAAATTATATAGGAGTTAGGCGTGTTTTTGTGATGGTTTTCGCGGATGGGCGCTCAACGAAAACTCAGATCAACGTGCGTGTACCCACAATCTATATTTCGAGCAGAAATAAAAGAAATATCACACTTTTTCAAGTTACAATTTTCAATTTTTAGCGGTAAAATTTACAATGTATTTGTAAAGGCGTGTTTTCGTAATGATTGGTGAATACATGAATATGTGTGTTTTCGTAAAGCATCGGTCCCACAGAGCTTGCCACTCACTTTGCGACTTATTTCGTTTGCGACTTTTGTATGTTCTCTTCGAAAATGATCGCCGATCCGTCGCCGTACAATCGTCGATAATTTTGCATGAAGTCGATGATTGATTGGCGACCTGTTACCGTATGATCGGCGACTGGTTCGTTCGCAACTACTTTAGACTGATCGGCGACCAATCAGCGACTCTTCTGAGACTTGTTGCAACCGAACGGCGACTGCGGTAAAAAAAAAAAAAAAAACGTTGTAGTTGGCACTGCAAATTTTAAGCGCCGTCTCATCAGTCACCAGTCGTAGATCAATCCCCGAACAGTCGCCGATCAATCGCGGAACAGTCGCCGACTGATCGCCGATAGGTCATACATGTACATGTAGCATCAGAGTCATTGTGTTGATTTTATCGATCGGCGACCTATCGGTGACTGGCCGGCGACTGTTCGGCGACTTCCATTAGACCATTGCACCAGTCCGCGATCAGACTACATGTAACAAGCACACACAACATATGGTCAGTGAGCATTTATAGAAAAAATAACAAGGATTTTCATCAGGAAAGTCCGTAATGGTGTGTTATCGTAATGTATGCCGACTCGCACTTCTTTCCTAAGCAGCCTTAGACCTTCTAAGCGTTTTGCCACTACTCATACTCGTATTCGGTCGGTTTCAGCCCTGCACCATGCAGTCCAATCTATTTCTCTAACCCTCGATGGGCGTGGTCGCGGACATGTTTTGTAAATGGGGAGTTTAAAACAAATATTAGCAGAAGGACAAACGGTAATGAATCTGATGAGACGTCTGGGTATGACCGGTCTCCTGTTGAAAGGACAGACTTACTATGAAACAGGGCTAAACAAACAGAGCCACTACTGGTATAAGGGCGTGGCATATCATTTCAGGCATAAAAATAAGCCGACCGATTAACAGCAAAGCATCGAGAAATTACGAAACCGCACCTAGATACAAATGCATTGTAAACTTTACCACGAAAAAACGAAGATTTTAAGCTGAAATTTATTATATTTTTTCTTATTTCTGCTCCATGACGATAATACACCCGTGCGACAAAGTGCATTTTTCATATCCCCAAAATTGCAACTGTTCTGATGAAAATCTGTGATATTTAACTTATTTTTACTGCAAACATATGTTGTGGGTGCTCGTCAGAACCGCCTCATTGAGGCGGTTCTAACCAGTACCAACAGCCTATGTCTTGGAGCAGAAATAAGAAAAAGAATGTAAACCCCCGTAAACCCCAGTTTTAGGGATGTTCACTTCACGGACTTGTTCACGTGATGCAAAATATAGATTGTGGGTACTCATTAAAACCACCTCATCGAGGCGGTTCTAACGAGTACCCAAAATCTATATTTTAGAGCAGAAATAATATAAATAAGGCTTTCCCCTGTAAACCCCAGTTTTACCATATAAAAGTGGGGTTCAAGGGGATCACAACTAGATTGGTGGTACTGATGGGTCAATTGTTTCTTAGTGTGGGCTGGGAAAATGATCCTGGACGGGACTCGGACTGTTTTGCTCAACCCTTAAACTACTGTGCTTATAGCAAACGGCCCCCGCCCATCGGGGCTTGAAGAAATAGATGGGCTGCATGATGCTTCCACGCAGAGCTGAAACCGACCCGCACACGAGTACTTGTAAACTGCTTAGAGGATCTAAGCCTGCCCAGGCAAAGCGGTGTGAATAGGCCCGTCCATGCTAATAAACCCTAATGGTTTCATTGGATGGCAGGGTTTGAGATTTCATTTCATCTAAAGTCGCACAAAATTGGAAGCGACGTCTCCAAAATGACATTTACAGTGTTGACGGGGACGTTAAACCTCAAATCAAACAAACAAACAAAAACTTAAAACAAACAGCACTGACCCTGATCAGACGCCGCATTCTGTGGCGTCAGATCTGAGTCTACATTGTTTGCCAGTGTCCAAGAAGATGGGCAGAGTCAATGGTTTACAACACAGCACTCTGGCTTTACGACAAGAATACATGAGGCATGGCTGTACTGGAAATCAGTGGAAGTTTCGTAAACATCAACAGGCTGAGCATAAAATCCTGTGCTTAGTAACTTTGGGTCGACTGACAATCGACCCAATGTTGAAAAAGTGTCCCCCATGCCTTAGCATTCACTTATTTATGTTCTTCATTTGCGCATGCGCAGCTTGCTAATAAGGTTAAATGCTTAATGTACATGTAAACGTCTCTTCTACATGTCTATGAATAGCAATGGCTGGAGCGAGACTGCGCTAATGCTCAGACTCGCCTGAGCCTTTGTTGGTCGCCTGTAAAATAAATACTATTTACATGTACATATGAACCGGGTTTTTTTTTCGGCGTGGGGTGGGGGGGGGGGTGCCGTCATTTTGTCAACTCCAGCAATCAAAAAGGGTAAAAAAAGACATTCATCACGATAACAAGCCTGTATAATTTTGACCCTTTTAAAACCCACTTTTATATGGTAAAACTGGTGTTTACAGTGGTATATAATTTTTTTCTTATTTCTGCTCAAAAACATATATTGTGGGTACTCGTTAAAACCGCCTCGGTGAGGCGGTTCTAACGAGTACCGACAAACTATGTTTTGAGCAGAAATAAGAAAAACATTATAATTTTTATTAGAAAATTTTCTCTTTTTTATGTGGTTAAAATTTTCCATTATATTTGAATAGGCGCGTTTTCGACAATGTTCGACAGTATACGACGAACACTCTACGGGTTTATGTTCTGTGCTTTAGTCCTTGACCTAGAAACACCATGTACACTCTATGGTTTCAGTTCTGTACACAGTTGTAGTCATTGCTTCTAAAGGATTACATTTTTTACACTCCGATGAAAACACTTAGAAGCCTCCGTGGTGTAGTTGTTACGCTACTCGCCTTGTAAATCAGGGATCGCATGATCGATCCCGTGCTTTTCCAGACTTTCGGATGAGTCTTTAAACCGAGGTCCCATCTCCGTTTGACCTTAGCTGTTGGTGGGATGTAAAACTCTAACACTCACTCACTCGATGAAAACACCATTGTTGCTATGATGAATAATAGAAGTGAAGGCAAAAATCAGACCTGACATCCCACATCCAAGAATCATGTACCTTCCCACAAAATGACCAAACTACGACAGAAAAAACGCCTTGACACGTTCAGTATAAAGTATTTTACTGGGTGCGTGGGTGGGGCTAAAATCGATTTCATCACGTGAACAAGTCCGTGAAATAAAGACCCCCTAAACCCCACTTTATATAGAGAAAACTGGGGTTTACGGGGGTAAACATTATTTTCCTTATATCTGCTCCAAGACATAGGTTGTGGGTACTCGTTAGAACCGCCTCAATGAGGCGGTTCTAACGAGCACCCAAAACCTATGTTTGGAGTATAAATAAGAAAAAATATCGCAAATTTCATCAGAAAAATTGCAGGTTTTTTTAGGTTTTAAAAATGCACTATATCACACGGATGTGTTATCGTAATGTACGTGGCCACAGTCCTCGCCCACGGTTCTGTCGTAGTTTAGATAAATAAATTCAGTGTTCAGTCCGCATGAAGGATTTCTAGCTCACCTGTGCAACATCTCCGAGAACATAAAAATCAATCGGATAGAGATATCATTACGCAAACACGCCTATACAAATACATTGCCACCTTTATCGCCGAAAAAATGAAAATTTTATGATGAAAAATTGTGACATTTTTTTTTATTTCTGCTCCAAATATAGATTGTGGGCACTTGTTAGAACCGCCTCATCGAGGCGGTTCTAACGAGTACCCACAATCTATATTTTAGAGCAGAAATAAGAAAAATAAGGTATACCCCCGGAAACCCCAGTTTTACTATATAAAAGTGGGGTTCAAGGGGGTCAAAATTATAAAGGCGTGTTTTCGTGATGTGAAACAACACTGAGGACTCGACAGCATGAAATAACTGACCTGCTGGAGAAAAAGAAAACCAACAAGTGGACTCTGGTTGGCCCCCATCAGACACAGAGTATCAAGCAACAACCGACATTAAAAGTGCAAAAATGTTTAAGAAACGCTTTAGGCTGGAGCCGTCAAAGAGTCAGAGATCCGACCGCCGGCGTGCAATTAAAGAAGGAAGCAAAGTTACAAACCGTGACTGGTTGAACTTCCATGCATGCAGACCATCGTATAACATTTAAATTGTACCCAATAGTTTTATATCGAAGACCGATGTTACGAAATAGGGTACTGAAATCATTGTAAGCATATATTTTTCTAAATGTATATACTAAGTCATCATAAAATGCAGGCTTCGCGAAGTTTATGATACCGATAACCCTGTTGAAGAAGTTTAGCGGTTAATGATATATTACGAGTGTTGAAGTCAGTCGCATGATTAGACACTATGGCAAACCGAATTAATTGGGCTATATAAACACCGTAGGATATAACACAGGGAATATCACCATCCAAGAAAGGGAAATTTACAAACTTTCAATTAAAATTGTCGCGTTTATCATACATTTTGCATGAAACAAACCCATCTAAAACAGATAAATATAAACCAGAAAACGGCGATTCGGTATCAGAAGGTAAATTTGACTGACCAAACTATCGAAACAGAAGTAAAGGCAATGATCAGGAGTCGATACAATTAACCCAAAACTCCCACAAAGTCACCAAAGGGAAAGAAACACAAACATGAAATAAATAGACCCTAATGGAAACACCACCAGCGATTAGCCAAAATGACAGTTACTTTCCCACAAACTGGCTAACGTAAGTATTGTCAATATTTGATAAATCATCCAAATCTCTACATCACAAAACACGCCTATATAATTTTGACCCCCTTTATCCCCACTTTTATACAGTAAAACTGGGATTTACAGGGGTAAACCTTATTTTTCTTATTTTTGCTCTAAAATATAGATTGTTGGTACTCAATAGAACCGCCTCGATGAGGCGGCTCTAACGAGTACCAACAATCTATATTTGGAGCAGAAATAAGAAAAATTTCACAATTTTTCATCATAAAATGTTCATTATTTCGGCGATAAAGGTGGCAGTGTATTTGTATAGGCGTGTTGCGTAATGTAGACATTGCGCTAGAAGCCTCAATAGCTTCAGATTGTTTTTCGACTGAAAAGGCACATCATGAAGTCTCTTTCATAACAGAACAGAAACAAAGTAGCCACAAGTGGTGCGCAAATCGTACCCAACGGATTTCCCTCATTTTGTCTGAACAACTAATTTACAAATCTTAAATAAATTGGTGAGAGCTTCACACACTTTCTGACATCGCCATAAGGTCTAATTTGTATGCTCTTCAGCTTTAAAAGAAGCATTTCTTACATCACGTGCAAGATAGAGATAATCTCCTCTATGGAAAGTTCATTTAATTTAATTATTAAGTTTTCCTTTCATAAGATTTTAAGTGTAGAGTAAAGCGAGGAAAAATCCTACGTAGACAGACTGATTGCACGAAAATGCCTGAATTTAAGATTATTTGATGGAAGAGCCTATTTGCAGTCAACTGCAAATAGCCAAAAAAACGTTAAAATGGCTATTTGCAGTCAACTGCAAATAGCCAAAAAACGTTAAAATGGCTATTTGCAGTCATTCTATATTCCTACCATTTACATGTGCGCCCAACCAAATTTCAGATCAGGCTGCGCATCCGCGCAGTCTATGGCTATTTCCAGTCATTCTATATTCCTACCATTTACATGTGCGCCCAACCAAATTTCAGATCAGGCTGCGCATCCGCGCAGTCTATGGCTATTTCCAGTCATTCTATATTCCTAGCATTTACATGTGCGCCCAACGACATTTCAGATCAGTCTGCGCATCCGCGCAGTCTATTCATAGTATGCGTTGTGCGCTCTGATCCGAGTCTTTGCTTGGCGCACGTGAAAACAGAAGGGAGTTACTCATTTTATAACAAGGGGAATGATGGGGAAAGATTTCTCACTTGTAGCATGCATGGAATTTCAAGAATAAATTTTGAAGGAATATGCAAACTTGTATCAACATTGCAAACAAATATTTTTTTATCATGTTTCATCTACAAGTAAGAAACGTTAATCTGAAAGTAATAAAACAGTTCAACCGTTCGGAGTGGCTATTGACAGTCGACTGGTAATAGCCAAAACACGTTGAAATGGCTAGTGACAGTCGACTGGCAATAGCCAAAATACGTTAAAATGGCTAGTGACAGTCGACTGGCAATAGCCAAAATACGTTAAAATGGCTAGTGACAGTCGACTGGCAATAGCCATTTTAACGTGTTTTGGCTATTACCAGTCGACTGTCACTAAGGAGTTTTAACTTTTTTTGGCTATTACCAGTCGCCCGTTTAACGTAAGTTTGCATCAAGTTAAACTCTTAGATGGTGGCGATTTTCTCAGAAAACACAGTAACAGAAACCCGCTGATCACTCGAGAGTTCCTCTGTCAGAAATTAAGTCCGATTAGCCAATACAATTTATATAGAGAAAAGGCTGACTAGGGTTGTTCAGGATAGCGTTGTTCACGTTCACAACGAATTGACTGCATTTTATTCATATAGCCGAGATTGTGAGCAGACACCTATAAACAACAGACTTTTATGAAATAAGAGGGCTTATGTGCAAGGAATTCTGCTTTCTGCATCATTAGCAGGCGGGGACACAGAAGGTGCCATTATGGTGAACGGACAAGAGCCCACTGTAACAAAAGCCCACTAGGGCAATAACCTATTGGACACTATCCCACAGGACAATGGCACACTGCTAAACTTTGGTAGGGAGGACAAATTTTGTTTGCTTTATTTGAGTCCAACAACAATGGGAGCCACCGTCTCCAAAATGACCTATACAGTGTTGACGGAGACTGAAAATCTCAAATCAAACAAACAAAACAAAATAATTTTGACCCCTTAAACCTCATTTTTATATTATAAAACTGGGGTTTATAGGGGTTCATATTATTTTCCTTATTTCTGCTCTCAGTCATACATGTTGTATACTCGTTACTTGCCGAGGCGGTTCTAACGAGTTTCCACAATGTATGTTTTTAGCAGAATTATGAAAATATATGAATAGGCGTGTATGGCATTAAAAGGTTTCTTTCTCGTGATATTATAATGTTTTGAATATAACTGATTGACCAGTAAAGGTCCAGATCAGATGCGGCATGTGTCTGTTTACGTATATCAACAAAAGTGACGTCAGTATCGAATGTAGGACAAAACGTCCCATGGACAAAACGTCCCATGCCTTTTTTGACCAGGTGAACAAAACGTCCAACGTCATTTTTTCAAGGTGGACAAAACGTCCCACATCATTTTTTCAGGGTGGACAGAACGTCTCCCACGATATTGACAGGGTGGACAAAACGTCCCATGCTATTTTGACAGGGTGGACAAAACGTCCCATATTCTTGAGGTGGTGTTAGGGAGGGGGTGATACATTCCTTTACTTTCCAATCAGAATGTGTTAATTGTAAGTAGTTAAAATACTTTCCCAGTTTGTAACTTTGTACTAATTTCTGGCCCCCGCCCATCGGGGCTTGAAGAAATAGATTTGGCTGCATGACGTTTCCACGCAGAGCTGACACCGACTGCACGCGAGTACTGGTAAATCGCTTTGAGGTTCTAAAGTGGTGCAAGTCCAACCGCCCATGCATATAAACCCTATTGGTTTCACTGGGTGACAGGGCTTGAGATGTCGGTTAAAGGTCCCACAAAATTGGAAGCAACGTCTCCAAAATGACCTATACCGTGTTAACGGGGACGTTAAACCTCAAATCAAATAAAGAAACAAATGTACTAATTTCATTTAAATTAGTTATCAATTAGATAGGTCTCTATTCCCAGCAAACCAGCCTGCGCATGCGCGCAGTCTGATCAGAATCTTGTCTGTTTGAATGAGTCTTCTAAGGGATCCGGATTAGCCAAAGACTGGGATGACTGAATGTACATGCAGGTTGATCTGAGTCTTCGCTGGTTGTACTAATATTATTGTAGGTTTTGTTACGCACAGGCTCATATGTTTTGTGAAAGAACTACTTTAACCCAAAAGACGCCAAGAAAAACTGCATGTGAAAATATTGTCATTTTATGTCGTTTGCTTCATACTTGCAAACTTTCGAAAACATTTGGCATGCGTGCAAACAGTATAGATCCCGATCAGACTGCTCGTCAAGTAGCAGACTGCTCTGGGTTTACAATGTTTTGCAACAAACCAGCTGACAACAAAGCCAACGAGAATTGTTGTGATTGGCATCTCAAGGTTTAAGTAAATTTATGATTTTTATAAGTCAGCCGTTGTTTATTGCGCTATCCAGGACAATAATTACCTATTGTTTACCCCTAAGGGATAGGTAAATAACCCTTTCACCCCCGAGATTAGGAATTGATCATAAATAATGACTTCAAATATATATGTAATTCTATATAAGTTTACAAGTTTTATCTTTCGATTTTGAAAGATCATTGTATTTATCAAACATTAATAAAAGACGTGCAAATTGTCTTTTGTTCGCAAATTTGTTTAATGAATCAAATATTATGAAATTTCGGCGCCTATGCAAATTTTATAAATAATTCAAGATACATTTAAAATACGTCCTCGATAGCAATACTTTCATTTAGAAAGTCTGTATCTACCTTGTGCGTGTGTATGTGGTATGTAAGGGCTTTGCAGTGTGGGTGTCTACATGGTTTACCGTCTATATACATACAGCCTATGTTCCAAATAATATTGTTTGCATGTAATTATTCCCACCTCATATTACATGTTCCGGCCCCCGCCCATAGGGGCTTGAAGAAATATATGGACTGCATGATGCTTCCACGCAGAGCTGAATCCGGCCCGCACACTAGTACTGGTAAACTGCTTAGAAGATCTAAGCCTGTCCAGGAACCGCGGTCCATGCTAATAAACCCTATTGGTTTCATTGGGCGAAAGGGCTTGAGATGTCATTTCACCTCAATGTCGGGTAAAAGTCCCACAAAATTGGAAGCAGCCTCTCCAAAATGACTATTACAGTGTTAACGGGGACGTTAAACCTCAAATCAAATAAAAACAAACAAAATCATGTTCTGAAGGAATCGAATAAACTTGTAATATAATTCTCTGTATTGGGTCCGAGTATAATTCGCTTACTTGCTGATGAGACGGTGCATTTTGAGCCTTATCTGGATCTACACTGTTTGCATAGGTATATGAACCGGTCGTCATGGTTGGAAGGTTTACGCCATAAACTTCTGCGATCAGCTTTTGTACTATTTTGTCATTTTGAACCCACATTTTTCGGCGCAGGTATATTATATAGGTATACTATGAGTACTGGTTATTATGAGTACTACCCATAGTGAAAGGCGCTTCAATATATGTATTATAAGGCGCTTTTAATGAGTGTCCACATCATGTAAACAAGTCCGGGCCATAATCACCCTAACTAAACCCTCTTTGTAAAGAGAAAATTGGTGATGGGTAAACGTCTGCTCCAAAACATAGGTTTTGGGTACTCGTTAGAACCACCTGAGTAAGTCTGGAATGGGTCTTCACTGTTTGTTCACTCTTAGTAAAGGCATATCCTTCCCAACGCTACGAAAACACGCCTATATAAATACATTGTAAACTTAAACATCCAAAAAAAACTTAACATTTAAGATAAAAAATGTGATATTTTTCTTATTTGTTCTAAAAAAAAATAGATTATGGGACCTCGTTAGAACCGCCTCATTGAGGTGGTTCTAACGAGTACCCACATTCAAAATTTTAGAGCAGAAATAAGAAAAATAAAGTTTTTCCCTGTAAACCCCAGTTTTACTATATGAATGTGGGGTTCAAGGAGGTCAAACTTATATATGCATGTTTGCGTGATGAATTTTATGGGCATATTCAAATACACTAGAACATAAGACAAGTAAAATAAAGGTTTTGAGTAATAGTGTCTTATCAAGCATCTGACCACCTAGATGATCGAATGTACTTTGCAGGTAGAAAAAAGTCACAGGAAAAAAAGTCACGGAAATAAAGTCGCAGTTTTGGGTAGGAAAAGAAGAGGGCCATGATGGCCCTGATTCGCTCACCTGATCTACAATGTTGCAATGAAATGGTAGGTAATAAGTAAGGTGCCTTGTCATAAGGAAAATACATGCCGATTATGATTTGTCTTAACTGGTTCAAAAGTTATGATAAAGTAGATCAAAGGTCAAGGTCACACGTCAAACTTTTGTATGGATGTGAAGCCATCATCACAAGGAATATACATGCCAAATATGAAGGCTCTATCTCAAACGGTTCAAAAGTTACGACAAACACGATCAAAGGTCAAGGTCACAGTTCAAAAAGGTTTTTCTATGATTTTTTGAGGTTTAACGTCCCCGTCAACATAGTATAGGTCAGTTTGGAGACGCTGTTTCAATTTTGTAGGATTTTTACCCGACATTGAGATGAAATGACATCTCAAGCCCTGCCACCCAGTGAAACCAATAGGGTTTATATACATATTGTTTCAGTCGAAACATACATTGTGGGTATTCGTTAGAACTTTCCAAAATCTATGATATGAGAATATGATACACCCATGTAAATCTTACTTTCTCTGTTTAAAGTATGGCTAACAGAAGTGTTCCTTATACGGACTTGTTAGCACTGCTAAACCGATGATGATGGACACTGATTAGAACCGCCTCGATGCGACGCAATATCCATGTATGTATTTGGAAACAAGAATGTATGTAGCAGGAAATCAGGAAAGAAAATCTAAAACTAACTCCATTTTATCTCCAGAACTAGCATCGTTCAGCTGAAATTTGAGTATTGTTTTCAGTCTAAACATAGATTGGGGGAACTCGGTAGAAACGCCCCAATCAGTAATCTATGTTCTATGTTCTAAGCAAAGATATAAGAGATTGAGGTATGCCCCTATAAAGTCCATATTTTTTCGGTATAAAGTGGTTTTAACAGGGGTGGTGGTCCTCATAAGGACCTGTTAGCTGATTTACTGCTAAAAACCGTTGAGGATGGACAAACATTAGAACCGCCTCGGAGCGGCGCAGTATATGTTTGTCTGCCCAGGATCATGGTGTATATGAAATATGACTTGCTGTAAAAATAATAACAATCGTATAGTATAAATAAAAAAGAAGAGAGAAAAAAAAAGAAGCAACTGGCAATAGCCAAAATACGTTAAAATGGCTAGTGCCAGTCGACTGGCAATAGCCAAAATACGTTGAAATGGCTAGTGCCAGTCGACTGTCAATAGCCATTTTAACGTGTTTTGGCTATTGCCAGTCGACTGTCAATAGCCATTTTAACGCGTTTTGGCTATTGCCAGTCGACTGGCAATAGACCTTTCCTTAACCGTTTTCATTTTTATAAGGTACAATTAAAACCGCAAAATTCGACAAACTAAACTGATCGTGAAATAATTTCTACTGTCATTCTCTCCCTTCCGCTGTTTCAAGAAGGGCACTTATCATTATCTAGAGAAATAGTGTGCACGCGTAAGAATGTAAGAATGCCCAGGAAAAGTGTGGCTAGGTAAACTGACCGGCTAGTTATGACCTAAAAGGGTTGACTTGACCGTTAAACACCAATACAAACAAACTCTCACTTCCGCTGATTCAAGAAGGGCATTTGTCAATATCTGGAGAAATAGTGTGCACACTACTGGTTAACCGCTTACGCGTGAGAAGGTAAGAATTCCCGGGAAAAGTGTGGCTAGGTAAACTGATCGGCTCGTTATGACCTAAATAGCGTTGACATAACCGTTTAACACCAAAACAAACAAACAAAACAGACTGTTAACATGAGCCGTGACAGGAGCCAATTGTTTTTGCCATTAGTTAGACTAACAAGCATGGATATGCCGGTCGCGGTAGCTCAGTCGGATGCGCGTCTGACTGGTGATCAGGAGAACGCGGGAACGCGGGTTCGCCATAGACTGCGCGGATGCGCAGACTGATCTGAAATTTGGTTGGGCGCACATGTAAATGGTAGGAATATAAAAAGACTGCAAATAGCCATGTTAACGTTTTCTGGCTATTTGCAGTTGACTGCAAATAGCCACTCCGTTATTTAATACATGTACCTCATTGGAAATAGATTTCCCTTATCTTTCATAGATTTTGTCGCAATATTTAATCACATGCATTTTGATGGCATTTTGATGGCAGTCAGATAAGTTAACAATTTAGAAACTTCCGTAGTGGTAGAAGAACCCTAAATTTGCTATAAACCGTGCTATTTATGGTATTTTTTTAAGTTTAGGTAACTAATATAGTGTAAGTACGCTAAGTGCTTGCTAGAAATGCATCACGAAATATATAAATTGGAGCCCCTCGAACCCCGCTTTTATATTGTAAAAGTGGGGTTTACTGGGGTAAACTTTTTTTCTTATTTCTGCTCTAAAATATAGAGTGTGGGTACTCGTAAGAACAGCCTTGATGAGGCGGTTCTAACGTGTACCCACAATCTATATTTTGAGCAGAAATAAGAAAAATATCACATTTTTAATCTTAAAATTTTCGTTTTTGCTGGCGATAAAGGTTATCATGTATTTGTATAGGCGTGTTTTCGTAATGTCATTTGACTTGTACAATGTACAGTAATGCAAATCCGTAAATTGATTTGAACCATTTCTCCAATCGACTTATATGATTGACCCTGCATTGACTCTTGGTAGTATTTTATCATTATTAAGGAAACTCATCTGAATCTTCCCTAGCCAATCAAGCCAATGGACCAGCTGTCAGATAAACATTTATATAAGGTTTGATCAAGCGAAAACGTGTCTGTCGATACTTAAAACAATCCGGACCAAAACAAAATCAAAGCACTGAGAGTACTGGTGTGTCGATCGTCTCTGAGTTTTAGGTTGGGAAAATAGTTATAAACTGAGAATCGAACTGTTCATTTAAATTTAAGTAAGAACAGTAGATCTGATCAGATATCGCGCTATGTGGCGTCTGATTATGTAGATTCTGTTTGACAATGCCAAAGTGCACGAGCACAGTCCAACCGCCCCGCACATCGGGGCTTGAATAATAGATGGGCTGCGTGATGCTTCCACGCAGAGCTGAACTTGTGACCGACCGCACACGAGTACAAGTAAACCGCTTAGAGGATCTAAGCCTGCCCAGGCAAAGCGGTGCGAGTCGGGCCGTCCATGCTCATAAACCCTATTGGTTTCAATCCGCGACAGGGCTTGAGAAGTCATTTAATCTCATTGTCGGGTAAAAGTCCCATAAGATTGGAAGTATCGTCTCCAAATGACCTTTGCAGTGTTGACGTGGACGTTAAACCTCAAATCAAACAAACGAACGAGCTTAATGTCCTTCTTTCGCTTCGCTCTGACGTCTTAGGGATGCTATAAACAACCAGTACTTGGATTTTGTTCAAGGTCAGATGGTCAGTGAAAGTCACGCGGACAATATCAAGCAAAAGATTCTCTGCTTTATAACATAGATTGTGGGTACCCGTTAAAACGCTTCATTATAAGAAAAGTGTTCAGTCAATTTTTTGTCTGAAAAAAACAACAACAAAATATTGCAGCATTTCCGTCAAATTATTTACATGTACTTGTCATTTGTTAATGTGTTTAATTGTTTCCCTTCTATATACGCGTACATTGATTCATCTTTCTGAATTTAGAGTATTTCATTGATTATGCAAAACAATCTGTGCTGAAAAAATATTACATGCCAAGTTTAACATTTTATCCAGCTGCAAACAGTGTAGATCCATCGATGGCTTCTGATCAGCATCTACAATGTTTGTCGTTGTTTCTCCTCTCTCTTTTCTCCTCGCTCAGTCCAACCACTACACCCCAGCTCCTGAATAACAGTGATCTGTTACAGAGCCTCTTCAGCGATATTCTCAAACTAAAAAAGTTAATTTTACCTCTTGATGCAGGCCCGCACACAGTTGGAAGGGTGCAAACGGAGCCCCTCCCCACTTTTGGAAATTATCTTAGATTCATGCAGTTTTTCACCCGAAATTCGCACCCTCAACCCACCTCTTTTCAGAGTCTGCGTACGGGCCTGAATCATGTTCAAAACTGTTGCTACATACATATGGCGAACAGTGCCGACCATGCTCAGAAGGAATGTAGTGTCTATCCGACCTGGGTCTACGCTGTATGCCCAATAACGGTACCACCTTTAAAGACTGGGCTGCTCATTTTTTGCTCTTAAACATTTCAAGGTTCTAAACAGAAGTGCTAAAAGTCTATTTTTACTCGACTTGACATAGTTTTATGAATGGATTGTTCCGAAAACGTCACGTGACAGCATGTATTGTTTTTCTTTCATTACGTGAGCAACCTGGCATTCTAATACTATTTCGTTTAACCCTTAAATGCCACTATTTAAGCAAACAGTGTAGTCCCTGTGCAACCTGCTGAGCAGAAGCCACATTCCCCGGCGTCTGATCCTTGTATTCAGTGTTCACACGATTCCTGTCAAGACTCTATTGATAGTTCAGACTGCTCTGACCTATATGTTGCATCGATAAAAATAGTGCAACGTTTCAAGTTCTATTAATATTGATTTTCCCAAATCAGTGGTGGTCACGTGGACAACTGCAGGAATTCCGTTTTGCCATTTAGTTTACGATCGGCCCAAAAATCCGACTAAAAGCATGAGGATAACACTTACATATAACAACGTGCATTCATTCAAATCTCCAAAACGTTTTTTTTTTTTTTTTTTTTTTGATTGAAAATTCTATGATATTTTTTCGTATTTCTGCTCAAACCATATATTGTAGGTGCATGAAGCCATCCCAAGGTATCTTCCACATGTCTCCTAGCAAGAAAGATTCTGGCGAATGCATCACGCAAACAAGTCCTTGAAATTAATATGCCCTAAACGCCACTTTATATGGAGAAACATTGCGTTTACGGGGGTATACATTGTTTTTCTTATTTCTCTCCTAGACATAGGTCGAGGTCGAACGCGTTAGAACGGCCTCAAGGAGCACCCAAAACCTATGTTTATGCAGTAAAAATAGGAAAAATATCATTGATTTTCATCAGAAAAGTAGTCATTTTGAAGACTTTGTCACACGGTTTCGTTGTTGTACATGTAATACAGTGCACGACACGAAAACACACCTATATAATTTTGAACCCCCTGAACCCCAGTTTTATACAGAAAAACTGGTGTTTACGGCGGAAAAACCTTATTTTTCTTATTTCTGCTCTAAAATATAGAGTGTGGGTATTCGTTAGAACCGCCTCGATGAGGCGGTTCTGACGAGTACCCACAATCTATATTTTGTGCAGAAATAAGAAAACTTTCAGACTTTTTACCTTAAAATTTTCAGTTTTTGATGGTAAATGAAAAGGCGTGTTTTCGAAATGGCCAGAGCCATTGTTTGTCCTCTGTGCGATTTGGTTGATTTGAGGTTTAACGTCCCCGTCAACACTGTATAGGTTATTTTGGAGACGTTGCTTCCAATTTTGTCGGACCTATACCCGACATTGAGATGAAATGACATCTCAAGCCCTGTTTCCCAAATGAAACTAAAAGGGTTTATAAGCATGGACGGCCCGACTCACACCGCTTTGCCTGGGCACGCTTAGATCCTCCAAGTGGTTTACCAGTACTCGGGTGCGGCCGGATTAAGCTCTGCGTGGAAGCATCATGCAGACCATATATTTCTTCAAGCCCCGATGGGCGGGGGCCGCGCCTCTGTGCGATCAGTATCATTTTCACATGAGCTGGTTTAATCTTTAGAACCAATTAATTATCAAAGATAAAATGCTTCCAGATAATCATTGGCAGTGAAATGCTATTTAATTGTCTGTCCACCTATCTTGCAGATAATCAGATGCAACCACTAGCCACCAGTATTTCCACATCTTATAAAAATCTAACGTATCTGTGTACTGTGTCCTTGATCTGCATATGATCAAATTAAATGACTATACAAATCAATACCGGTGCTTTAAGCTCACTTAAGATGAAGGCTAATTGGTGAGTTTTTAGTATGACAAGGCTCCGTTCTCTGCCTGTCCGTCCATCCGCCTGACTGTCTGTCTGTCTGTTGTGTGTCTGTCAGTATTTCCAAACATCTCCTCTGAAACCACTGGGCCGATTGAAGTCAAATTTCACGTGGAGCATCCACGAGGTAGAGGAACGAAAATTTATAGGCCATGCCAATTGAAGGTAAAAACGCTTCAAATAACTTCACCAGAGCCATTGGGCTGATTGTCATGAAATTTGGTATGTAGCATAAGGGACTCGGAGTCAACTATAGTTTGTTCAAATGATGACCATGGATGACCTTGACCTATTTTACAACAAGGTCAAATTAGGTCACATATGTTTGTGTATCGGAAAAAATCAAAACCATGATATTTCCTTTTCGTTTTTTTTTTTTTTTTTTTTTTTTTTAGAAACTATTGCAGTCTGTGATCTGAAAATAAGTAGATGCTGGTAGCTAAATGAATAAATTAAACTTTATGAGTATTCAAGTTCAAGGTATTTAAGCTCATTCAGATATGAAAATTAAAACTTATTTTCCTCATAAACTACTTGGCTATTTATAACCACATTCCATATCAAAGCTTTTAGAAACAATGAAATGACAATTAATTCCTGTGGTTTGGTCACATGACCAATATGGCCGCCATGCCCCTTCAAAAATCTTCTCCGGAACCAGCGGGTCGATTATCACGAAACTTTGTACGTAGCATTGGGGACAAGTCAATCATGGGCTAATCTAATGAAGACCCCTTGATGGCCTTGACCTCTGCTGGCCATGGTGGACTTTGATCGCTTAGGATTTTGTATGGGGAAAAGTCAAACCGTGTATTTTTCGGAAACTATTTTAGCCTGTGGTCTGAAAAATTGTACATGCATTTATCTAAATGAGTAAACTAAACTACATGAGTAGTCAATGACAAGGTCAGCCGATGGCCTTTGACAAAGGTAATACAGATAAAAAATTAAAACAAAGTGTATTCGTTATTGTTGTTTTTCTGAGAAAAGTATGTAGCATTTGGGTCTCATATTTTTTTTTTTCAAATGATGACTCTGTTTTAACATTGAGCCAATTTACGCCAAGGTCATTTTTGAGTACACAAGCTTTTATATAGGAAAACAGTGGACATAGTTTATTTTTCGGAAACTATGGTTGCCTGTGAAGCTACAAGAATATAAAAGGTCAAAGTCACTCCTTGACTTTGGACCTCGGATACTCGGATTTCAAAATTAAAACATAATATTCATCAAAAAATGCTTGGCATCATGAAAACCAGCCTTGAACCCCACTTCTATATAGTTAAAATGGGGGTTTGCAGGGGTGATCCTATTTTTTCTTATTTCTGCTCTAAAATATAGATTGTGGGTACTTGTTAGAACCGCCTCGATGAGGCGGTTCTAACGAGTACCCAAATCTATATTTTGGGCAGAATTTAGAAAAAAAAAACAACAACAATTTTTCATCTTAAAATTTAAGTTTGTCGGTTGTAAAGTTTACAATGTATTTGTACAGGCGTGTTTTCGTAATGGCAAATTGAAGTAAAATTTCATATGAAACTTCTAATGGATACAAGAAATAATTTTTGTTCAACTGGTCCAGCCCACATGTCAAGATGGCCGTCATGAAAATAGAGGAAATAGAAAAAAAAATCTTCAAAAGAATTTTTCTCTAGAACCAGTGGGCCAATTGCCTAGAAACTATGACTGCAGCATTGGGGATTCCGACCCAGTGTCATTTATTCAAATGATGAGTCTCACTTGACCTTTCCCCATTTTATAACAAGGTAAAATTTGGTCACTTGTGTGAACCGGCCCCGATAGCTCAGTTGGTAGAGTGTCCGCTCCGGGGAACGGAAGGTCACGGGTTCGATCCCTGGCCGCGACATACCAAAGTCGTTAAAAATGGTACTAGCTGCTCCTCGCTTGGCACTCAGATTTATTGGGTACAGCTAGGACTGGTCGACCCATTGTCAGGATAATGTGACTGGGTGTGGTATCATGTAATGTGTCTGGGACATTGTACTTCAGTGAGGCAGCACTATAAAAGTGAGCATTGAGCTCCCTGTCGCAACCAGACACCGTCGTGATATGACTAAAAATTGTTGAAAGCGAAATTAAACCCGAATTCACACACACATTGGTCACTTGTGCTTTTTAACGGGAAGGAAGTGGACAATAATTATTTCTCAAAAAAAAAAAAAAAAACTGTTATTGCCTGTGCACTGAGATAGTTTTTATGCTATCAGCGAAGAAACATTTGTACCAAAGGTCAACGTGTCTCATTGACCTCTAAAATGCCAAAATAAACTTATTTTTAGAGAAAAAAAAAGCTGAGCATATTAAAGCCAAATTTCATATGAAGCCTTCATGGGATGACGGAACAAAATTTCGTTTAAAATGGTTTTAGTCACATGACTAAGATGACTTTAATGGTAAAATAGAAGTGAAGACAATGGTCAGGATTCGATACAATTTACCCAAAGCTCCCATTAGATACACCAAATGGAAAGAAACACAAACATGAAATAACTAGACCCTAATGGGAAACATCAATAACGGAAAACCAAAAGAGCAGTTACATTACCACAAAATGGCCAATTGGCTATCAAAAACAAAATAATACAAGACCTGTCGCCGGACAGGATAGCTCACCGGAAGTCGCGTTAGACTAGTCGTGCAAAGTCAAATTTTCAGACTCATAATAGAAACAAAGTCACTAGGAAAGAAACCAGTGCTATATCAATATTTGGGGCTCACGTATGATTCAAGTTTGTCTCATTATTATCACTTTTAATTCCATTTAACCCTTAGACATGAATCAACGAATCAAAACTTGCCAAATATAAAGGCTCTATTTCAAATGGTCAAGAAGTTATCAAAAAAGAAGATCACAGGACCAGGATCAAGGTTACAGGTCAAAATTTTATAAAAGAATGGGAAGGCAATGTGACATGGAACCTACATATCAAGTAAGAAAGCTAGTGTTAAGGCAATGTCACAAGGAACCTACATGGCAAATATGAAGGCTCTACCTCAAATGATTAGAAAATAATGATAAGTAGGTCAAAAGGTCAAAGGTCAAGGTCACAGGTAAAAACAATTTGTATAAGTGGTAAGGCAATGACACTAGGAACATTCATGCCAAATATGAATGCTCTATCTCCAATGGTAAGAAAATTATGATAAAGTAGGTTAAATGTCAAGGTCACAGGTATTTTTTTTGTATGAGTGGTAAGGCAATGTCACAAGGAAGCTACATGCTAAATATGAAGTCTTTATCTTTAATAGTTAAAATATTAGGTAAAAGTATATCAAAAGTCCAGGGTCAAGGTCACTGGTCAAAATTGTTTGTATGAGTGGAAAGGGAATGTCACAAGAAACATACATGCCAAATATGAAGGCTCTATCTCAAATGGTGAGAAATTTATAATAAAGTAGGTCACAGGTCAAGGTCAGAGGTGAAAATTTTTGTATGAGTGTTAAGGCAATGCCACAAGGAACCTACATGCCAAATATGAAGGCTGTATCTCAAATGGTTACAAAGTTATGATAAAGTAGGTCAAAAGTCAAGGTCACAGGTATTTTTTGTATGAGTGGGAAGGCAATGTCACAAGGAACCTACATGCCAAATATGAAGTGTCTATCATGAGCAATGAAGAATCCGATCAAAGCAGTCTGATCTAGTCTGCATTGTCATCTATCTATCCGCTAAGTTCTGCAACGGAAGGTTAGGTGTTTCTTCTCCGGGTCCTCCGGTTTTTCACCCAACTATGATTAACAATTGGCTCGATGTGAGTGAAATAATATTGAAAGGGCCGTAAAACCCCCCAAAAAAAAATCTATCTATCTATCATACCTTAGTTATTTATTAGTTACCATAGTTTTCATATATTTGTATGTCCAAAACCAAAAATTAAGGAACATTTTCATGGCATATATTTTTTTTCTAATATAAATTTAGAAAGTAGGTGGTAAGAAAATATTTTCTAAATACTACAGAAAAAATCATGTTGAATTCTGATTGCTAATAGTGAGTTGTCTTTATCAGATTAAATATGGCTGTATCAAGAAAAAACTATCTTATGCCATATTTAAATTTTAGCTGGGTAATTATCCTAAGTATTCAGAGGGGGGTGTTTAACGGCCCTTTCAAGGTTATTTCACTGATATCGAGCCGATTGTTAATCATAAGTGGGCGAAAACTGGATTACCCGGAGAAAAATCACCTGACCTTCCATTGCAGAACTTGGCGTCTCACACATGACCCGAGCGAGGCTCGAACCCAGGGTGGTGAGAGACCTAATGACTTAGAGTCAGCGCTCTTATCCATTAGGCCACGGAGGCCCGTTCCTAAGTATTCAGAGACCAATTTACTGTTGTGTATACAGGTTTGCAGAAGGGTTAACCTATTTTAAGTTTGTGTTTAGAAGAAAGTGGCCTGTTTAAATGTGCAGCCTGATCTGTGAACGGATGAGCCTGACATAGCTCTGGCTCAGTTGGATGCACATCTAATTGGTGTTCAGCAGGATGCGGGGTCGATACCTGCACGGGTGGTTTGTCTGATTTGAAGTTTAATGTCCCCGTCAACACAATTAAGGTCATTTTGGAGAAGCTGCTTTCAATTTTGTTGGAATATTACCCGACATTGAGATGACATGACATCACAATGCCTACAGCCAAATCAAAAAATGGTTTGGTGTAGTGTTAGAGCATCGGATTAGTGATCGAGAGGGTGCGGGTTCGATCCTCATGCTGGCCAAAGTGGTGTGTCCTTGAGCAAGACATCTCAATCCCTACCGCACAATAAAACCAATAGGGTTTATAAGCATGGACGGACAGACTCGCAGCAAAGATTTTGTTCGTTTGGAGGTTTAACATCCCTGTCAACACTATTTAGTTCATTTTAAAGGCATTGCTTCCAATGTATGAGTAATAATGCAATGTCACAAGGAACTTACATGCCAAATATGAAGTCTCTATTTCAAATGGTAACAATAAATAGCCATAGTGACCTAGACCTTGAGGCATGACCTTGAAAGTCTAACTGGCTGGAGGTATTATCATAAGCAACATTTGTGTGAAGTTATATTAAAATCAGTCGAAAAATGTAGGCGCCAGAGCGATAACAAAGTTTATCTAAAAATAGCCACAGTGCCCCTGACCTTGAGGCCATGAACTGCTCGAGATATTATCATAAGCAACATTTGTGTGAAGTTATACTAAAATTCCAATGAAAAATATAGGCTCTGGAGCGATAACAAAGTTTTTCTAAAAATAGCCACAGTGACCTTGACCTTGAGGCCATGACCTGCTCGAGATATTATCATGAGCAACATTTGTGTGAAGTTCTATTAAAATCTGTTGAAAATATAGGAATTAAATACCAAGTATGAAGGTACTACCTCAAATGGTTACGAAGTTATGATAAAGTAGGTCAAAGATAAAAAAATTTGTATGAGTGGAAAGGTGATATCACAAGGAACTTATAAGCCAAATATGAAGGCTCTATCTCAAATGGTTATGAAGTTATGACAAAGTAGGTCAAAGGTCAAGGTCACAGATATTTTTTTTGTATGAGTGCTAAGGCAATGTCACAAGGAACCTACATGCCAAATGTGAAGTCTCTATCTCAAATAGTTAAAAAATTATGACAAAGTAGGTCAAAGGTCCAGGGTCAAGGTCACGAGTTATGCACTATGTCGCACGTGTGTGTATCTTTATCAGAACAAGCCGATAATGTGCGCAAACGCTGTAAAGATCACAGAGAGCAATTGTTTATTCGTTGATAGTTGGTGAGCTTTATGCGAAATTGATCAATCGGAGAAGAGAGTGGTGATGAAATAATTCATCAAAGGAACAAGTCCGTGAAATGAAGACCCCCTAAACCTCACTTGATATAGAGAAAACTGGGGTTTACGTGGTTTACATTTTTTCGTATTTCTGCTCCAAAACATACGTTGTGGGTACTCGTTAGAACCGCCACAATGAGGCGGTTCTAACGAGCACCCACAACCTATGTTTGCAGTAGAAATAAGAAAACAATCACGGGTTTTCATCAGAAAAGTAGTCATTTTGGAGATATGAAAAAATGCACTATGTCGCACGGGTGTGTTAACAGGTTAATGTTACGCGGTATACTTTATCAGAACAAGCCGATAACGTGCGCAAACGCTGTAAAGATCACAGAGAGAAATTGTTTTGTCAGATTTATGCGAAATTGATCAATCGGAGAAGAGAGCGGTGATGAAATAATTTATCACAGGAACAAGTCCGTGTAAAGAACACCCCCTAAACCCCACTTTATATAGAGACAACTGGGATCTTCGGGGATACATATTTTTTTTTCTTATCTCTGGTCCAAGACCTCAATGAGGCGGTTCGAACGAGAACTCACAACCTATGTTTGCAGTATAACTAAGGCCTAAAAATAGCCGTTTATCCGCTAACCCGACCGACCCTGCTTCAGACTCACGACTCTACTATTTTTATCAATTAAAGAACAAAATAAAAAAAAATAAACACCGACCCTTCCATTTTCAATTCCCGACCCTACACAGTGTCGTCTTTGCATTTTCCCATAGTAATTTCGCGTTTTAAGTACATTTTTGTAGTTTTTGGTATTTAGTGTGTGTGTGAATTCGGGTTTAACGTCGTTTTCAACAATTGTTCAATCATATCACATAACGGGCCTCCGTGGCCTAGTGGTTAAGAGCGCCGACGCTTGATCATTAGGTCTCTCACCGCTGTGGTTCGAGCCTCGCTCGGGTCACATGTGAGATGCCAAGTTCTGCAACGGAAGGTAAGGTGGTTTTTCTCCGGGTACTCCGGTTTTCGCCCACCTCTGATTAACGATCGGCTCGATATGAGTGAAATAATCTTGAAAGGGCCGTAAAACCAAAACCCCCTAAAAATCAGTCATATCACGACAATGCTCACTTTTATAGTGCTGCCTCACTGAAGTATCATGCCCCAGACACATTACATGATAACACCCAGTCTTATAATCCTGACACTGGGTCGACCAGTCCTAGCTCTACCCCGTAAATCTGAGTGCCAAGCGAGGAGCAGCTAGTACCATTCTTAACGACTTTGGTATGTCACTGAGGCGGTTCTAACGAGTACCCACAGCCTATGTCTTGGAGCAAAAAATAAGAAAAAATAATGTGTACCCCTGTTAACCCCAGTTTTCTCTATATAAATGGGGGTTTAGGGGATGTTAATTTCTCGGCCTTGTTCACAAGTTTGTTTGAACTCAATGTCTGAAATACAGAAATAAAGTAAATATTCTAAGAAACGACCATTGCAATTTTCTAACCTTTGTAACACATTGTACGCGCTTTATTTGGAGAAAAGTTGGATTTACAAGGTTTTACATGGTTTGAGATTTTCTTTATCTTAGACAAAGATTGTGGATACTCCTTCGAGGCGTCACGAAAATACGTCTATATAAATTTGACCCTCTTGAATCCCACTTTTATATAGTAAAGCTGAGGTTTAGTTTATACTAATTTATTTCAGTTCGATTGCGATGAAAGCTTCAAGCTTATTGAATCGCTCTCGAACACTTATTCCGGGTGTTTTCGCGTACGAGAGAGAGGCAGTGGCTTTTTCACCACTGCTACCCATTTACACCTGGGTGGAGTGGAGCAGTGTCATTACGTGTCTTGCCCAAGGACACACGTCGATACCGGTGGCCGGATTCGAACGCACAACCCCTCGATCATAAGTCGAACGCGTTAACCACTGCACTATCGAAGCTGACAAGCTGAGGTTTACAGGGGTAAACTTTATTTTTCTTATTTCTGCTCTAAAATATAGATTGTGAGGCGGTTCTTACGAGTACCCACGATTTATATTTTGAGCAAAAATAAGAAACATGTCACAACTTTCATCTTAAACTTTTCGGGTTTTTTTTCGGCGCTAAAATTTACAATGTATATGCCTGTTTTCGTATTAATGGTTCACAATCTATATTGTCACAAAAATAACGCATCACGATAACAAGTCGGTTAAACAAAGACCCCACGGAACCCAACTTTATATAGAGAAAAGTTGGGTTTACGGGGGTATACATG
This sequence comes from Lucinisca nassula, assembly GCA_963580285.1. Classification (NCBI taxonomy): domain Eukaryota; kingdom Metazoa; phylum Mollusca; class Bivalvia; order Lucinida; family Lucinidae; genus Lucinisca; species Lucinisca nassula. Next base: position 149,951,099 of record OY757014.1, read on the forward strand.
ATCTGCCTTACTTTTGCTCAAAAACATAGATTGTGGGTACTCGTTAGAACCGCCTCATTGAGGCACTTCTATCGAGCATCCATGAGGTGGTACTAACGAGCACCCACAATCAATGTGGAAAGCAGAAATAAGAAATATGTTATCATTTTTTACAACTATTTGTAATTTCTGACACCATGTTGGACGCCATTATTTCACACGGACATGTTTTCCTAATGGATTTTGAAAACACGTTTGTGTTGCAGTAAATTTTTCACATCTCTTAAATGACACAGTTTTCTGGTGAATATTTGCGATACTTTTGAATTGTTCATATGTCACTAATACTATAGTTTAATACTTCAACACGGCAATTCTTACACAAGTAGTTCTTGAAATGCATGCAAATAGTTCAGTAAGAGAAAAGGATTTGTATGTCACATTCCGATTGACAGCAATTAAAAGTTTTTTTTTCCATTTACACTTTGTGAAAAAAAAAAAGGTTCTGATTATTTTGGATACAATATAAAAAGATCATTTGACGGATATTATAAGGCTGCGTAAGGAACATAGTGGACTCAGAACCATTGGCGTTTGTGTTTCAAACATGCCAACATGTGCATTATGCTGTGCCCTGACTTTGGAGAGAAGCAATACAATATTAAAAGATGTACCACTTTAGTCAAAAAGATAAATATATAGCTGTCCACAAGATATCTTTTTATTACGTTTCTTGAAAAAAAAAATAGTTATATGTTTCGAATGAAGTTTATAACTGTTAATTGAAAGGGGTTGAAAACAATTTGCTATTCATCCATAATTATGCTGTGTAAATGGCATTTCTCTAGCGATACAATTGCAGGTAAATGCGGGTTGAAATGTAAAACTTGTTTTCTTGACATAAAATCGGATTTACAAGGGCATCATATGAGCACGTTAATGTGATGAAAATAAAATTGGATAAGATTTCCAATATTGTTTGCTGGAATGCACATAAATAATAACAATAATAATAATAATAATACAATAATTACGGGCCTCCGTGGCCTAGCGGATAAGAGCGCTGACTCTTAGTCATTAGGTCTCTCACCGCCGTAAGAAATAATAATAATCATCAAAACGATGGTAATAATAATTTTATCTTGCTACTACTCCCACATCTACTACTGCCACTACTACTACTAATACTTCTACTTCTACCACTTCTGCTTCTATCTCTGGATTACTACCACTACTTCAACTATTATTATTATAATTATTAATAACGTGATGAAAATAAATTGGATAAACACTAGCTAATATTGTTTGTAGGAAAGAACATTTAACAATGATAATTGTGATAACAAATGATAATAAACGATAATAATAACAATAATAATAATAATGATAATAATAATAATAACCTGTTGGACCTGATGTAAGAAAGTATAAAGAAGACTAGTTTGTTTGTGTGTTTCTTTGTATTTTGCTGATTGTGCTTGTCGGTAGGGCTGTGTTCACTGATCAGTCATGGTCGAATTAAATTCTGTGAAATATACATTGTTAAATTCAACACAGGTTTCCACGTCAATTGAGATATTCAATCTGTGGAATTCAACAAAAAAGAACAAAACATGTACAACCGGAATTTGATACTACAAATTCAGTGTGCAATGCACAATTGTTCACAAGACTGAGACGGCGTGTCATGTGCAAGAACAAAAAGTCTGGGTGGCATACTTCTTGAGTTATCACCCCTTTTAATAAAATAGAATGGCTACTTTTTGATGGCCATAACTCCAATACCTTTTGAGATATATTGATGGTACCCGGCACAGTTATTCACAAGACTGAGATTGCGTGTCATACACAAGAACCACCACTCTGGTTTCCATGGCTTTTTAATTATCTCCCCTTCCAATTAAATTGAGTGACCACCTTATGATGGCCATAACTCCAATACCCTTTAAGATATATTGGTGGTACTTGGCACAGTTGTTCACAAGGCCGAAACGGTGTGTCATGCATAAGAACCACAACTCTGGGTGCCATGGTTTTTTGTTATCTCCGCTTCCAATAAAATACCTTGTGATGGCCACATCTCCAATACTCTTTGAGATATATTGATGTTACTTGGTATAGTTGTACATGAGGTTAAGCAGGTGTGTCACGTGCAAGAACCTGTGTGCCCTGGCTTTTTAATTATCTCCCCTGACAATAAAATTGAGTGACTACCTTGTGATGGCCATAACTCGAATAGACTTTATGATATATTGGTGGTACCTGGCACAGTTGTTCACAAGGCCGAGACGGTGTGTCATGCACACGAACCACAACTCTGGGTGCTATGGTATTTTTTTAGTTATCTCCCCTTCCAATAAAATAGAATCTCTACCTTGTGATGGCCACATCTCCAATACTCTTTGAGATATATTGATGGTACTTGGTACATGTACAGTTGTACATGAGGTTAAGCAGGTGTGTCACGTGTAAGAACCACGACTCTGGGTGCCCTGGTTTTTTTTTTCATTATCTCCTCTCACAATATAACCTTGTAATGGCCATAACTCCAATACCCTTCGATATATATTGACGGTACTGGGCAAAATTGAATACAAGGTCGAGACGACACTTCATGCCTGAGAACCACAACTCTGGGGGCTATGGTATTTGAGTAATCCCCCCTTCCAATTTAACAGTATGACCACCTTGTGATCACCGTACCTCCAATATCCTTTGAGATATATTGGTGGTACTTGATGTAGATGTACATGAGGTTAAGCAGGTGTGTCATGCTCAAGAATTACAACTCTGTGTGCTCTGTTTTTTTGTTTTGTTTTGTTTTTTTTTTAGTTATTTCCCCTGACAATATAACTTTGTGATGGCCATAACTCAAACACCCTTTGAGATATATTGAAGGAATTGTATACAAAATACAGAAGGGGTGTCATGTGCAAGAACCACAACTGTTGGTGCTGTGGTATTTGAGTTATCTACCCTTCCAATATAACAGTATGACCAGCTTATGATCACCATATCTCCAATACCCTTTGAGACATATTGATGGTACTTCGTACAGAAATACATGAGCTTAAGCAGGCATGTCATGCGCAAGAACCACAATTCTGAGTGCCCTGGTTTTTAAGTTATCTCCCCTGACAGTATAATCTTGTAATGGGGATAACTCGAATACTTTTGTGATATATTGCTGGTTTTATTCTGGTGCACTTTGTATTGGTGAACAATATTCTGAAGGCCGTATTGGATTTTGGTCGGGGGATTTGCCATCTCTTCCGATGGCTATTTGTCTTTCCATAATGGAACAATGCAATCACAATCGAGTCACTTGATATGGCACTTTGTCTCATATCTTTTCTTGTATAGTTCTGGGTGAAGTTGTTTAAAACTAGCCATGCCGTTTGTTAACTTGTCGCTAAAACTTTGATGTTTTATATGTCAATTATAGCCTAATCATATGGGACAATTGGGATCATCATGCTTCATGTCAAATCAAGGGACCTTACCTGTACTGGCAGTTTTTCAAGCTCCGAAAATCCCGAAATAATTAAAACAACCTCAAAATGACCCAATTTGTTTTTATTTGATTTTCTCAAGTTTTACATTGGATGAAAGAAAAATCATTTTTCTACTTAAATTTTCAGTCACATTTTTCATTGCATAATGAATGTTTCAATTACTGTAGTTTAAAATCAGATACTATCGCGTATTTCTGCTAATTTACTATTGAAATACATTAGGCATAGGGTCTTATTTTTATTCTAAAATTGACCAATCTTAATTTGATGAAATTTACTCAGAGGCAATAAAAAGTATACAGTTTTTTTTTTTTTTTTTTTTTTTTTTTGAATACCGGATCTTGTATTGCTGTCTGTAATAAAATATGCCTATGTCAGTTTGTCCCGAACGTCTAAGTTTGTAAAAGTCCAATACTTTTCCTGTTGTAGTCATCCATGATAGAGTTATTGCCCTTAATTGATAATCAATATTTCCAACAAAATCTCGGGTTGTACTTGACATTCAAATCTATGCGCACCGCAAAAGTCATGAACGAATGTTCATCGATATGACGCCATCATTACTTTGCCATTAAACCCAAACAGCTTCAAACTCAATTGTCATTTCTGCCTGTTCCGAATTATCTCCCTTTCCATTAAAATCACAATGAATTAAATGAGTCTTTTTCTCAAATTGTGTAAGAGATATTCATTTGAAACATTGACATAGTTTTTGTTTTCCTCTGCTTTTTTATGCTTACTCCATGGTGATGCCTCGAAAATTACTCAAAGAAAAGTTAATCACCAATACAAATCCCAAAGAAACATAAAGCATTTAATCAAAGGAAGAACGTAAAAGGCGAAAATGACATTTTCTTTGACAAAAAATGTTGCATTTTACCTTGTGTTTAATTTAAATATGGGATATGTTCTTGCCAATCAGTTCCCCTTCTTTGAATCTGTTGCACGAAAAATCATTTACTGAATAACACTTACATGTATTCGAAACACATGTTTAAAGGGAAACTACTCAAGACAAAATATTGGATCAGACCCCCTGTCCATTTCAAGTGTCGCAATTTCATTATCCTTTAATCAATTTTAACGGAAACTGCTGCAAATTATGCGGAAGTAGTTGTTCTTATTTATGGTGCCACATAGGTATGTAGAGAGGGAGACGTTGGGACGCAAATCGGCGTTCAGTAACCTGTATACTTACTTTTGCCTCTCAGTATATATATAAAATTATATTCAAATTAACGGTAACATATTGATTTTTTTTAATCTTAAACCACATTTTCGCTATCTAGCGTACTAATGCTAAAATTTATGTCAGAGTATATATATTTTGTCGCGTAACTTTAATCGGTTACTCACATTTTTCAGCAAAAATATCACCGTGTTAGATGTTGTAAATACTAGCACACGTATTAATTTGACCACTAACGAGCTTGTTAAGATAATAATGCTTTTAACTCCTGTATTCTGGACATGATTAATACTGTAAGACTGAACACAAATCAATAGGACACTACTCGTACTAAGGACAAATATCTATGACATTAATGGTTCTTGGCAAATCTTCAGAGAACATAACTGTTTAAAATATGAATGATAAAAAAAGACAGACATCCTGTTAACAAGTCCGTGAAATGAACACCCCTCTTAATCCCACTTTATATAGAGAAAAATGAGGTTTACAGGGGTATACATTACTTTGCTTATTTCTGCTCCAAGACATAGGTTGTGGGTGTTCGTTAGAACCGCCTCAGTGAGGCGGTTCTAACGAGCGCCCACAACCTATGCTGTGAGCTAAAATAAGAAACATATCGCACCTTTTTATTGGAAATGAAGCCATTTTGGGGATATAAAAGAATGCACTAAGCCACTAGGGTGTGTTGTCGTCATAACAACTACTGAGGACAACCTTGATTCATGAAATTCAGAGGACTTGATGAAAGCTCAGTCAACATTGGTTGATTTGATTTGCGGTTTAACGTCCCCGTCAACACTGTATAGGTCATTTTGGAGACGTTGCTTCCAATTTTGTGGAACTTTACCCGACATCGAGATGAAATGAAACCTCAAGCCCTGCCGCCCAATGAAGCCAATAGGGTTTATATTATAAGCACAGACGGTCCGACCGCTTAGCCTGGGTAGGCCTAGATCCTCTACGCGGTTTACCAGTACTCATGTGCGGTCGGTTTCAGCTCTGCATGGAAGCACCTTGCAGCCCATGCATGTGTATATTTCTTCAAGTCCCGATGGGCGGGGACGTAGATGAAAATTTGTAATACTTTTCTTATTTATTACTTCGGCTCCCGCCCATAGGGGCTTGAAGAAATATATGGGCTGCATGCTGCTTCCAGGCACAACTGCATCCGGCCCGCACACTAGTACTGGTAAACAGCTTAGAGGATCTAAGCCTGTCCAGGAACAGCGGTGCGAGGTGGACCGTCCAAGCTAATAAACCCTATTGGTTTCACTGGGCGACAGGGCTTAAGAAGTCATTTCATTGTCAGGTAAAAGTCCCACAAAATTGGAAGCAACGTCTCCAAAATTACCTTTTCAGTGTTGACGGGGACGTTAAACCTCAAATCAAACAAATCAAACAAATCTTATTTTTATTCCAATCATATGTTGTCTGCACTCGAGGCCGCCCAAACGAGTACCCACAACCTATGTCTTGGAGAAAAAAATAAGGAAAATGGTTTATACCCCTGTAAAGTCCAAATTTCTCTATATAAAGTGGGGTTTAAAAGGGTGATCATTACACGGAGCTGTCAACATAATGGGCGGGTGTAGCCGGATCTAGGGATTCCTCTGGATGCCGCTGGCATATCCGTGGCTATCATTACTATATTTCATTACGTGAACAAGTCCGTAAAATGAAGACCCCCTAAACCCCACTTTATATAGAGAAAACTGGAGTACGGGGTAAACATTATTTTTCTTATTTCTGCTCCAAGACATAGGTTGTGGGTACTCGTTAGAACCACCTCACTGAGGCGGTTCTAACGAGCACCCTCAACCTATGTTTTGTGCAGTATTAAGAAAAATATCAAAGATTTTCATCAGAAAAGTAGCCATTTTGGAGATGTGATAAATGCACCATGTCACACAGGTGTGTTATCGTAATGTGGTATCAATTTATTCCGTTTTGAACGTCCTTGTATTACAATTCCATTTCTTGAACGCCCTGTAAAGCTCACTTCATTACGATAAAAAAAAACAGTGCATATATTGCATTTTTTTTTCACATCTCCAAAACGGATACTTTTCTGATGAAAATCCATGATAGTGTTCTTATTTACACTGCAAAATAGGTTGTGGGTGCTCGTTAGAACGGCCTCATTGAAGCGGTTCTAACGAGTACCCACAACCTATGTCTTGGAGCAGAAATAAGGAAAGAATTATAACCCGCCGTAAACCCCAGTTTTCTCTATATTAAGTTAAGGGCTGTCCATTTCATGGACTTGTTCACGTGATGATATAGAGAAAAAGCGACCTTTATGTGCGTACTTAATGTTCCGTGTTCCTTTTCGTTGGTACTCGTTGGTACTCATCGAGGTGATTCTAGAAATAAGAAAATGTAAAAAAAAATAATAATCTGAAAAAAGGGTAATTCTAGAGATATGTATGTCGCCATTTTAGCATACCGGTATGACGGCAGTCTGTTGCTGCACATTGTCTGCCGAAATTTAAATCAAAGCACTGAGAGTACTGATGGGTCGATGAACAAGACAAATCCGAAAAAGAGACGAAAATGATAGAATTCTTTTCGGTTATACTTAGTTTAAACTTTATTTTATTTGTATAACTAATACATAGTCATTCAACACATAGAAGCTACAAAGTAACAATGTTATACAAATGGGATTCAGATTCGGTTATACTTGGTGTAGAGGAAAACAAACAAGTTGTTCTTATCGAATATACAGTGACATTCGATAGCTCGAACACGAGCGGCTCGTTTACAATAGCTAATTCGAACTCGTGTGGAGTCATAAAAATTCTCCAGATAATTTTTCAGGATAACATCACGTGAACAAGTCCGTGGAATGAGCATTCCTAAATACCACTTTATAAAGAGAAAACTGGGGTTATCGGGAGTATACATTACTTTTACTTATTTCTGCTCCAACACATAGGTTGTGGGTACTCGTTAGAACCGCCTCAATGAGGCGGTTCTAACGAGCACCCGCAACATATGTTTGCAGTGTCAATAAGAAAATTATCACGAATTTTCATCAGAAAAGTAGCCATTTTAGAGATGTGAAAAGATGCACTATGTCGTACGGGCGTGTTATCGTTATGTGTGTGGAGGTTTTGTTGATTTTATCAGGAAAAGGCATGTTGTGTTGTGCTCATCAGAATCGACTCATTGAGGCGAATCTACTGACAACACACAATATGCCTTGCATGTTGCGTTGTACTCTTTAAAATCGCCTCATTGTGGCGATTGTAATGAGTACACACAGCATGCCTTTATTGATATTGATGGAAGATAAAAAATACAGTTAAGGGGAATGTATTACACACACCTTCAGGGTAAGCAACTCCTGAAAAAGTATTTTTGTCTCCCATGTCAATAGGGGTCAACTCTTAAGGGAAAGAATTTGCTTCTCCGGAGCAAATTCTTTCCTTTAAGAGTAGACCACTTTTTCAGTGGAACAGGGCTTGTAGAAAAGCGAACAGGAAGTCCCGAAAGTTGTCAACCTTTGAAAATGGCGGAAAAAATCTGCGAGGTGTTCTCATTCCCCTTAAATCATATTTTTATGTTTTGTAACCTGGCGCAATAATTAAATCTCAGTAGTTCGAACTATCAATATCTCGAACAAATCTCCATGGTCCAAAAGGTATTCGAGCCATTGAAGTTCGACTGCATTAAAAAGAAATGCATCATAGTGTTTGTCGGTAAACTGGGTTCAGATCTGTAGAGAGCTTCCTTGTCAGTGAACTGTCTTGTTCCCGATTACTAAGACATGCTTTGCTGGCTGGGTGCTCGTATGGTTTGTGAGTGGTCCATTATTGGCAACTCTTCAATAGAACAAGTAAAATATACTACTCATATAGTATCTTTTCTATGAACATTTGGACAATATTCCATAGAGGATCTTACATGAGTGTTCATGTATTATTGAATTTATTAAACGATTTGAGGAAAAGGGATAAAATGCTCGGCAAAGCCTCGCATTTTATCCCTTTTCCACAACGAGTTTAATAAATTCAATAATGCATGAGCACGAATGCAATATTCTATTTATCATATGACATTTAAAACGCATTTTATTCACGATTGTTTACAAAAATGTCAATTTTCCGCCGTAAGTAAACGCGACGTCGTTAAGGACGTCGTACATGTAACGTTACGGGACGTATCTAGCTAATTTGCATATTTAATCCACTAGTGGATTATCGAAAATATTACATGACGTTATTACACTCTCAGACGCGACGTCATATGATAAATCCATTTATAGTATGGTGTTAACACCTCAAATGAAAGTAGAAACAACTTGTGACACGCCAGGAAATCATCAGGAAATCATCAGAGAATCATTTAACTCCAAGTGACAAGTTTTATCTAACTGCAGGGAATCAGCATTCACGAAATGAAAATACATCACGAAAACACGCCTTTATAATTTTGACCCCCTTGAACCCCACTTTTATATAGTAAAACTGGGGTTTACAGGGGTAAACCTAATTTTTCTTATTTCTGCTCTAAAGTATAGATTGTGGGTGCTCGTTAGAACCGCCATGAATTTCTGCTCTAAAATATAGATTGTGGGTGCTCGTTAGAACCGCCTCATGGCGGTTCTAACGAGTACCCACAATCTATATTTTAGAGCAGAAATAAAAAAATATCACAATTTTTCATTTTAAAATGCTCGTATTTTCAGTGATAAAATCGACAATGTATTTGTATAGGCATATTTTCGTAATGAGCACGTGTATTTACCAAGTCATCATTTTCGAAGTACATGTGCTTATTATGTATTATGAGGCAGTGTGCTGGTCGCACCAGACTCATTTAAGAAATCATTAAACCTATGCACTAAAATGGCGTTTTTCTTATGGCTAAGAACTAGCATTTTTAGATAAAAATGTTCGAGTAAGGGGAATAGGAACACCTTCAGGGTAGTAAACTTCTGCAAAACATTTTGTCTCCCATGTCAATAAGGTTTATAGAAAAGCGAACAGGAAGTCGCGAAAGTTGTCTCGCTTTGAAAAATGGCGCAAAAATCTGCCAGGTATTCCCATTTCCCTTAAGTCCAAATATAAAATGTGGGTACTCTTAGAACCGCCTCATTGAGGCAGTTCTAATAAGTACCTACAATCTACATGTAAGTTTTTTAGCAAAATAAGGAAAATAATGAATACACCCGAAAACTTCACTTATATCCATCATGCCTATACTAATACAGTGTAATTTGTTTAGCCCCAAAAAATGAAAATTTTAGGATGAAAAATTATGATATTTTTCTTATTTCTGCTCAAAATATAGATTGCGGGTACTCGTTAGAACCGCCTCGATGAGGCGGTTCTAACGAGTACCCACAATCTATATTTTAGAGCAGAAATAAAAAATAAGGTTTACCCCTGTAAACCCCAGTTTTTCTATATAAAAGTGGGGTTCAAGGGGGTCAAAATTATATAGGCGTGTTTTCGTGATGTGTATAATATGGCGTTTCACATGGACATGTTAACCCGATAGACTATGATTTTATTTAACATGTATTAAAATACCAAAAACATTGAGGCTTGAGCAAAGTTAAAAGAGGGATTATACAATTTTTTTGAAAATTCTTAGTTTAAAGCAGGATGAAAGCAGTCACAAAGAGTGTCATTTTTTTGAAAACCGCATGAAAAAATTCCAATTCGTTCTAAAGTTATGCTCATTTATATTTAACATACATGTACCTATTTTCCTCTAAGAGAAACCTCCCTTGAATTTACTTTGATTTTAACCCACATTGCAGTACTCTGTGATGGAAAAGTGGCTTTAAACGTTTTTAAAATAATTCTAAACTACCATATTTTCCGTATTGCAGTTTTCTACTGCAGTTTTCTGTACCGTTTGATTACTGTGTATGTTGTTCATAATTTAGGATAGAAATGAGAAATTTGATTTCCAAATTCAAACTTAAATTTACATTGACATTATTTTTTAAAACTGTTTAAAACTACCGTTAAATTAAAAATTTCATCTGGTCTAGTCAATGTACTGTGTATTTTACATGTCTTTTAAACAGATCAGTAAGTTCTGTATGTTATTTCATCCACTTACATATACAGAAACTGGAATTTAAATTAATTTAAAAATATTTAAAGTGTAAATTTAAGGTTTACGTACAATTGACAATAGGAGAAAATTGGTTTAGCATATCAGTTGAGTTCAGTTTCAATATTTCAAATATGTGACTATACAGTTCCTGACAAGGATTTTCATATTTAAAACGTTTAAAATTTTAATGTGTTTCTATGACATCATAGAATACCTCATGAATTTAATGAGGCAGTCTGAAGTTGCTTTGTTTCCATGAAATATTTCACACTTCAAATTGTAATATCTTGGAAACTACTAAAAGTTATTTGATTCGGTTTTCGCCATTCGATTTCTTGAATCAATGTCTTTTTTAAACTTAATGGATTTCTATACATTTGTATATGACCTTTAAGTGACTTTGTTTGTATTGAAGTTTAACGGCCGAGTCAACACTATTTTATGTCATTTTTGAACCAGTCAGATTACCTGTCCACACTTTTTTCTGCGCATGCTTATACGTAAGCGGTTATCCAGTAGCGTGCACATTCTTTCGAAACTGACAACTGCCCTTCTTGAATCAGAGGAAGGCAGAGAATGACCGTAGAAAAGATTTCATGATCGATCTCCACGAAAGAATGTTGCCGACCCGGCAGGTATCGAACCCGTGTGCTCCTGATCACCAGTCAGACGCGCACTCGACTGAGCTACCGAGGCCGTCTAAGTTTAAGTGAACAACATCAGATCACAAGCAAACCCCGAAGGGTTCTCTTAAACTTGGCTCGTGACCCGAGGTTAACTTAAAAATAACCGGCCTCTGTAGCTCAATCGGCTGTGCGTCTGACTGGTGACAAGGAGGACGCGGGTTCGATTCCATTCTTTCGTGAAGCTTGATCATGAAATACAGTCGAACTTCGATGGCTCGAACCCCTTTGGGACCATGGAAATTTGTTCGAGACAGGGGTAGTTCGAGCCACTGAGGGCTAATGCCGGGAGGCATAACGACATACTTAAGGACATCTTTTTCTGTGTTCTATAATGAAAAATGTATGCTGTGTGTACTCATTAGAATCGCCTCATCGAGGCGATTCTAATGAGTACACACAGCATACATTTGCAAGATAAAGGACTAAAATCTCCTCTATTATCCCCCACTATTTCTTATGTAGAGGATTTCCTTAGGGGCTCAAGAATGGGTTCGACATATCCATGGTAAACGAGCCATCGGCGTTCGAGCCATCGAAGTTCTACTGTAGTTTCTACGGCCATTCTCTCCCTTCCGCTGATTCAAGAAAGGCATTTGTCAGTTTCTGGCGAAAGAATGTGCACTGTACTGGTTTACCGCTTACGTATAAGTCTCGGCCCCCGCCCATCGGGGCTTGAAGAAATATATGGGCTGCATGATGCTTCCACACAGAGCTGAAACCGACCCGCACACGAGTACTGGTGAACCGCTTGGCGGATCCAAGCCTGCCCTGGCCAAGCGGTGCGCGAGTCGGACCGTCCATGCTTATAAACACTATTGGTTTCATCGTACGACAGGACTTGAGATGTCATTTCATCCCAATGTCGGGTAAAAGTCCCACAAAATTGAAAGCAACGGCTCCAAAATGACCTTTACAGTGTTGACGGGGACGTTAAACCTCAAATCAAACAAAACAAACGTCAGGAAAGTGTGGATAGGTAAACTGACCGGCTCAAAAATGACCTAAACCGTTAAGATCCAATACAAACAAACACAAATTAAAATTTTCGTCCCAATAGATAACTATAGGTCAGCATGTCAACATGTCCCTGAAATAAAGATCCCCGTACATCCCACTTCATATAGAGAAAACAGGGGTTTACAGAGGTCTACATTATGTTTCGTATTTCTGCGCCAAGACATAGGTTGTGGGTACTCTTTTTAACGAGCACCAACAACCTATGTCAGGAATAGAAATAAGAAAAATATCACAAATTTTCACCAGCAAATCAACCGTTTTGGAGATCAGAAAGAATGCACAGTGGAGCACATTACGAATACACGCCTATTCGAATACATTGTAAATTTTACCACCGAAAAATGAAATTTTTTAGATGAAAAATTTCGATATTTTCTTATTTCTGCTCAAAAACATAGATTGTGGGTACTCGTTAGAACCGCCTCGACGAGGCGGTTCTAAGGAGTACCCACAATCTATGTTTTAGCATAAACAGAAAAAATAAAGTATACCCCTGCAAACCCCAGTTTTACTATATAAAAGTGGAGTATAAGGGGGTCAAATATATATAGGCGTGTTTTCGTGATGACGAGTGTGTTACCGTAATGTTGTTTTTTTTTTCAGTAAATGAACAAGTAAATAAAGTTGTGCGCTGGCTCATTATTCAATTAATCAGACTTTTTCACTCATTTCCATGCTACAGTGCCTATGAGCAGTTGCTGTCTATGTGCTGGTAATGCTTGGGCCGGAATTGTTTTTTGTTTCTTTGATTTGAGGTTTAACGTCCCCGTCAACACAGCATAGGTCATTTTGGACACGTTGCTTCCAATTTTGTGGGACTTCTACCCGACATTGAGATGAAATGACAGCTCAAGCCCTGTCGCCCCATGAAACCAATAGGGTTTATAAGCATGGACGGTCCGATACTCACACCGCTTTGTCTGGGCAGGCTTAGATCCTCTAAGCGGTTTACCAGTACTCGTGTGCGGATCGGTTTCAGCTCTGCGTGGAAGCATCATGCAACCCATCTCTTTCTTCAAGCCCCGGTTGGCCTCCGCAACGTAAGAACACATTACTGCAGTATTTGTGCCTTTGGAAACCAGGACGATAACCCATCCGTATGACATAGTGCATTTTCTCACATCTCCAAATATTTTTCGTATTTATGCTGCAAACATAGGTTGTGGGTGCTCGTTAGAACCGTCTTATTGAGGCGGTTGTTACGAGTTAATGTACCAACAAACTATGTCTAGGAGCATAAAGAAGTAAAATAATGTATACCACCGTAAACCCCGTTTTTTTCTATATAAAGTGGGGTTTATGGGTGTGTTCGTTTCACGCACATGTTCACGTGATGCGCTTATATACTGTAAGTTCGCCGTTTGTATCAATGGTTTAAGTATTTTGTTGCGCAGTGAATCTGACAGAAATTTGATTTGCATGTTTTATATGACGATATGCAGATAAAATTCAATTCAATGCAAATCAAATTGTTTTATATTTTTTACAAGTAAAAGAAACCAAGCGAATGTATCTGCCACTAAAATCGATTCCAGCTATTGGCCATACTTACATTAACCCATTTAGTACCAGAACCCCAAAAACGGGTACCCTGGCAAACAATGCAGGCCCAGATCAGACGCCGCAGAACGCGGCGTCTGATCAGGGACTCCACTGTTTGCTAACAGTCCAGTCATTTTCAAAATAAATTTTGATGAAAACACAACCTGACACCCCTAAATTTAGAAATGAACTCCTGCTATATATAAGGAGGAAGATTCCATTTGGTACAAAAAAGGTTAATAACCGTTTAAATTCTAGTCATTTATATTAATACGCCCACGTGAGGTTATACGATCTTCATTGTTCTAATATGACATGTGTCTTTCTATTTTTCTACGAAGATTTACAATAGTTTTTTGACATTTTCTTTGTATTGGGTAACAAACATTTTGGCATAATTAATATAAATTCTCCAAACATACGAGGGTCGGCCAATAAGTATCTGGCTTAGCATTACGCAAACACGCCTATACAAATACATTGCCACCTTTATCGCCGAAAAAATGAAAATTTTTAGATGAAAAATTGTGATAATTTTCTTATTTCTGCTCAAAATATAGATTGTGGGAACTCGTTAGAACCGCCTCGTCGAGGCGGTTCTAACGAGTACCCACAGTCTATATTTTAGAGCAGAAATAAGAAAAAATAAGGTTTACCCCTGCAAACCCCAGCTTTACTGTATAAAAGTGGGGTTCAAGGGGGTCAAAATAATATTGGCGTGTTTTCCTGATGAGAGTCACGCTTGACTTCTTTTCCACATAGTGACACCACAGCAATAAGCACTGCCCCCCCCCCCCCCCCCCCCCCCCCCCATCGATGTTCCAAGGTTGGAAGTCCTGTTTTGTAGAGTTCAGGGTCATCTTGCTGGATGTGACGTCCAGGCTATTCTTTTTTTAAACAAAAAGTAATCACTGGGCGCCAGATCAGGAGAATTGGGTGGATGGGATAAGGGTTTGAATTTTGAAACCGTTCCGCTTCATTGCGTCCACAGAAACTTTGCAAGTATGGACTTTAGCACTGTCATGTCATGTCATGTAACAAAGCAAAACGTCGGGCAAAGGCTATTTTTTAAATTTGAGGAAGGTAAAGGGGTTCATTAATTAGCAAAATCTAAGGCAAACAATTTTGGAAAGATATAAAAAAGTTTGTCAAACAAAAAGGCAAAACTTCTGACAGTCTTACAGCAGATAACTTTTTTGAGCATTTTTCACCAGTTTTCCAAACAAGTACAAATGGAAAGAGATCCGAAAATATACCTGTTGCAGAAAATATGAATTTTACTTTGGATAGCCCGATCACGAATGAAGAACTCAAAAGGGTTATCTTGTCTTTAACATTTCGAAAACACGCCTATACAAATACATTGTAAACTTTACCCCCGAAAAAAATAGAATTCTAAGATGAAAAATTAAGATATTTTTCTTATTTCTGTTCAAAAAATAAATTGTGGGTACTCGTTAGAACCACCTCATCGAGGCGGTTCTAACGAGTACCCACCATTTATATTTTAGATCAGAAATAAGAAAAATATGGTTTACCCCTATAAACCCCAGTTTTACTCTATAAAAGTGGGGTTCAAGGGGTCAAAATTATAAAGGCCTGTTTTCGTGATGAACTAGTAAAAGGCCACAATCAAAGCACTGATGGAGCGTAGCTTTGATAATTTGATTTAGCGTCTGATTGGTATTTTAATTCAGGCTCATATTGATCCAATGAACATAGCTGTTTGAAGCTATTCTGGGCCAGAAGTCGTGTTAAAGCAACAAGACCTATATTGAAATTAACTCACGCTAAGGTGTAGATCCCGCAACAACCATCACGAAAACACGCCTGTTCAAATACATTGTCAATTTTTCGAAAAAAAAAAAGAAAATGGAAATGGAAATTTTAAGATACAAAACTGGGATATTTTCTTATCTCTGCTCAAAAATTGATTGCGGGGACTTGATTGAACCGCCTTGACGAGGCAGTTTTATCAAGTACCCACAATCAATGTTTTTGAGCAATACAGCAACCATGCAGTTCTACAGTTTACTTGAAGATGTCTGCTTACATGTAGCTATAGTTCGTGCAATAACTGCGGCTTGAGAAATTGTTTGGCGACTTTAAAGTTATTTTATGTAATCAGTGTTTGAAAAATTCCCTTGGGGAGGTTATTTATCTTGCATTAGACATTCTCCTTGGTTACGTCTTGATGATGTTTATCTTCATGTGAAAAATTAGCATAATTTTCCCAGCAGTTTATAAGTTATACATCCATAATCAGTCTTTAAAAATTGCCTCGTGAGGCTGTTTATAAAGCTATCTGCAATAGACAATAGCATTAGCTTGATCTTGTCAATTTACATCTGCATGCAAAACATTATAAAAATATACCCGTCGGTTGAAAGTTATACGACCGTATCAGTGGGTGAATTTTTACATTGCCGAGGCTAAAATAAAGAAATTGGGCATTCTGGAATCTCGTTGGTTAGATGTGTACATCATCTATTTGTATGCTAACAGTTGTCAAAAATATTCAAGTAGATTAGAAGTTACACTTCGAAATAATTTTTCAGTTTGCCTAGGCGAGGCCGTTTGTAAAGTAATTTGGCATAAGGCAATTTGCGGGTTATGTATTGTCAATATCAACCTGTATGCCGAAAATGATCAAAGCCGGGTTTAGATGTTATACTCCGTATTCATTTTTATATTATTTTGCCTCGGCGACGCCATTCATAAAGTAATCTTGCATAAAACAGCCTCATGGGTTAGGTATTGTCAATATCAATCCGAATGCCAAAAACGATCGGAATATTCAGAGAGGTCTGAACATTATACTCTGTTAACATTTTTCTAAATATATATTGCATCGGTGAGGCCATTTATGAAGTGATCTTGCATACGACAGTTTCTTGGGTTAGTTATCATAAGTTGTCAATATCAATCCATAGGAATATTTGAAGAGGTTTAGACATTATACTCCATTATTATTATATAAAAATAAATTGCCTCAACGAGGCCATTTATGAAATGATCTGGCATTAAGGCAATTTTTTTGGTTAGATATTGTCAATACAGCACAGTGCACAGTCTTTTACCGGAAACCAACAACTGCTCTTCTTGAATCAGCGAAAGGGAAAGAATCGCCGTGGAACAGGTTTCACGATCAATCTCCCCTGGAAAGAATGATGCCGAACCCGGCAGGTATCGAACTTGCGTCTGAGCTGATAATTTGATTTATTTATGGTCACATGCCTAGGACGCAGACAGGTCGCTTTAAAAAAGTAAAATTGCCCCCCCCCCCCCCCCCCCACACACACACATTAACCCATACTCTGAGTATATGTCTAGCAGCCTTTTTAGGGACAAACATAGCAGACCCAGATCAGACGCTACAATAAGTGGCGTCTCATCTGTGTCTAAACTGCAAAATTTACTGCTTACAATATAAACCTTGACGTGCACCTGTCCAAACTCATTCCAACTGTCTTATTTTGGTAATACATTATCGACCCACACTGCGTGCTTTTAACCCATTTTAAACGAATGGAATCCTCAACACCTTATATCACTATGGAATGAGTTCATTTTAAAATCAGGGATGTCAGGTTGTGGCTTCCATGAAATATTTGGCAAAATGGCTGAACCTTTTTGTAAGTATGCAGTGCAGGTCATAATGAGACTCCGCGTTCTGTGGTATCTGATCTGGGTTTGTCCTGTTTGCAAGTTGCCAGGTTTGGGCTTTTATGGTACAAATGGGCTGTAAACTGGGTTACATAAACTGAACTATAAAAAGATTAGACTGCTACACAGTTCATCTATTAAAAAATATTCATCTATTCCGTTTGAAATAGGTGGTCAGTGAAGCAGTCTATAAGAAGATACCGCATGGCGTAATAATCTTCTATGTTAACACGGGGTACTATGTTTTCAATGGTGATTGGGTCATATGCAGTAACACCGAAAGTAGTGCAGAAATCACTTCTCATCTCACTGGAGCTACCAGAAAAGTAGCCATTTTGGAAATGACCAATTAGAAAGCACCTCTGTTGAGGATACAGCTGTTGTTACTATTTTAGACATTAACTTATTTATGCTTCTTTATTGTGGTGATGCTATATTATTTGCTAAGTCACCACAATGTCTACAGAATATGTCGAATAAGCTTTATGACTATAGCACTCTTTGGGATATTAAAGTAAATACGGACAAGACTAAAATCATGATCTTTGAAAAGGGCAGAAAATCCAATGTTGATATCTATTACCACGATATATTATTAGAAATCGTTGAACATTTCAAATATTTAGGTGTTATGTTCTACAGAAATGGTTCTTGGAACAGAACACAAAAATGTTTATCTGATTATGGATCCTTTGCATTGGATAATTTGAACAGACTTTTCCAAAATATAACGCTTTCATACCAAGAAAAGTTTAAACTTTTTGACTCCTTGGTGGCTCCGTGCTAAGCTATGCTGTAGAGGTATGGGGATTTCACAAAGGCCCGGATGTCGAACGCACAAAATTTTGCAGGAGCCTACTGGATGTCAAGAAGTCAACAAACTTGTCTGCACTATACAGTGAATTAGGCAGAAAACCTCTGATTACGTTCAGAAAAATAAGAATACTTAGATATTGGATGAAATTGTTGAATACTGATAATGTTCTGCTGAAACATGTTTATTCTATGCTGCTAGATGACATTATAGCTGGTAACAACTATAATGGTCACAACTGGGCGTTCCAGATGAAAGCTCAAAGTGATATCCCAGTCAATGAAATAAAACAAAGAATTTTAGACCAGGCGGACCAAGAAATATTAATGTCAAATAGCATCTCAACAAAACTGCAGACATACTGCCTATTTAAGTTTGATACTAAGCGTGAATCTTATTTAGACAGTATTTCTGTAAACAAATTTAAATATGCATTAAGTTGTTTCAGACTTAGCTCTCACAATCTTGCCATTGAGACTGGTCGATATTACAACATTCCAAAAGAAGACAGAATTTGTATATATTGTAACATGAACAAAATAGAAACAGAATATCACTTCTTGCTGGTGTGTCCCTTCTATACAGAGCTACGACGTAAATATTTTACCCCATATCACCGTAGATGGCCGTGTCTGACGAAATTTAAAAGCTTAATGCAAAATAAACCTGAAGGTGCCATCAGTGGCCTAAGCAATGAGGCGGTTCTAACGAGTACCCACAATCTATGATTGTGAGCAAAAATAAGACAAATAATGAATACCCCCGTAAACCCTATTTTTCTCTATAAAAAATGGGGTATAGGGGGCTCTTCGTTTCACGGACTTGTTATCGTGATTGTTTTAAGACATTCAAGACTATTTAGCGTTCTTGCGTGCGTGCGTGCGTGCGTGTGTGTGTGTGTGTGTGCGTGTGTGTGTGTGTGTTTTCTTAGCCTTACGAAAACACATCCATGTGCTTTAAAAACGGCATTCATTGGTTCAGATTCCACTGATTTAAAAAGGGAAGTTGTCAGTTTCTGGCGAAAGAATGGGCACTGTACTGGTTAACCACTTACGCATAAGCCTACCCAGGAAAAATGTAATTAGGTAAACCGACCAGCTCAAATTGACGTAAAATCGTGTTTACTGTGCCGTTAAACTCCAATACAAACAAACACCATCACGAAAACACGCCTATATAATTTTGACCCCCTGGAACCTCACTTTATATTGAAAAACTGGGGTTTAAAGGGGTAAACATTATTTTTCTTATTTCTGCTCTAAAATATAGATTGTGGGTACTCGTTAGAACTGCCTTATCGAGTGCCCACAATCTATATTATAGAGCAGAAATAAGAAAAATATCACAATTTTTCATCGAAAGGAAGGTTTTTTTATTCGGTAAAATGTGCAATGTATTTGCATAGGCGTGCTTTCGTAATGACAACTTATTGGTCCAGCGCTTACACTTTAGGTGACAATTTGTATTTTTTCTTATTTCTACATCAAACATACATGTAGATTGTGGATGCTCGTTAGAACCGCCGCAGCGAGGTAGTTCAAGCGAGTTTTGTTTGATTGTTTGTTTAACGGCCCAGTAAACTCTGTTTTTGGTCATTTTTTAGCCAGTCAGTTAATCTATCCACACTTTATCTGGCCCGACTTAAACGTTAGCGGTTAGTTCACTAGTACCGTGCACATTGTTTTGCCAGACAACTGCCCTTCTTGAATCAGCGGAAGGGAGATAATGACCGTCGAAACAATTTCATGATCAGTCTCCACGATAGAATGTTGCCGATCCCGGTAGGTATCCACACCCTATATTTCTGAGTAAATATCAGGAAATTAATGTGACCCCCTATAGACTCTATATAGTTTTCTCTATATAAAGAAGGGTTCAGGGGGTCTTCATGTTTGTGAACTTCTAATACATGATTGAGGTATACACACGTACAACCCCTTGGAAACAAGGAAAAAGCTGATGTCTATTTCTTCTGTGATTTTGTGATCATTATGAAAACATACCTACACATATATACAAATACATTGTAAACTATCCAGCCGAAAAAACGAAATTATTAAGATGAAAAATTGTAATATTTTTCTCCTCTCTACTCAAAATATAGATTATGGGTACTCGTTAGAATCGCCTCATCGAGGCGGTTCTAACGAGTACCCACAATCTATATTTTAGAGCAGAAATAAGAAAAATAAGATTTACCCAGGCAAACCCCAGTTTTACTACACAAAAGTGGGGTTCAAGGGGGTCAAAATTATGTGATGGTGACCATCACGTTAACAAGTCCGTGTAACAAGCACCACTCTAAACCCCACTTTATAGAAAAAAGGGTAGTTTACGGGGGTAGTAATTAGGCCTTAAACATAGCTGTGTTTCCGCTAACCCGACCGACCCTGTTTTTTGATAAAATATCATAAAACTGTCAAAAAAAAAAAACCCTGTGACTTAAAATTCTGTTCTTTTGTTTCCTTGATGCTCTCAACCTCATTATATGAATGTTTCTGGTATTATGGCTGGAATTTAGCCCATTTAAAGATTGTTGCCCTTTTTCCATCAAATAAAAACTTGACTAAAAATAAAAAGTTTAATGACCTACCGACCCTAACTTTTTTTAGCGGAAATGCAGTTTTTTAGACCTTAATTTCCTTGCATGTGCGTAAAACGGGGCTTGAAGAAATATAATGGTTGCATGATACTTCCACGCAGAGTTGAATCCTACCCACGCACGAGTACTGGTAAACCGCTTATAGAATCTAAGCCTGCCCAGGCAAAGCGGTATGAGTGTCGGACCGTTCTTGCTTATAAACCCTACTGGTTTCATTGGGCGACAGGGCTTGAGATGTCATTTCATCTCAATGTCGGGTAAAAGTCCCATAAAATTGGTCGCAGCGTCTCCAAAATGACCTTTACAGTGTTGACGGGGACGTTAAACCTCAAATCAAACAAATCTAGATTTCAAAAGACACAATATTGGCGCACGTGTGTGTTATTGTAATGTCTGGGTACGATATTTGGCTCACCCATGTGGCAAAATTTTGTTTTCTTGGCTCTATCATCTCGATAGCAAGTCCGTGAAACGAAGACCCCTCTAAACCCCACTTTAGAGTGGGGTTTATTGTTTGTTTGATTTGAGGTTTAACGTCCCTGTCAACACTGTAAAGGTGATTTTTGAGACGTTGCTTCCAATTTTTTGGGACTTTTACCCGACATTGAGATGAAATGACATCTCAAGCCCTGCCGCCCAATGAAACCAATAGGGTTTGTAAGCATGGACGGACTGACTCGTACTGCTTTGCCTAACGAGCGCCCACAATCTATGTTGAAAGCAGAAATAATAAAGATGTTATCATTTTACCTAATATTTATCATTTTATGACACCATGTTGGACGCCATTATTTCAGATAGACATGTTTTCCTAATGTACCGTATTTCTCCTGAGTCACGTGACTCAGACACCTCAGCCTCTCACCATACTTAACAAGAACAACTTACCACCCAATTTTATGTCAAAATCTGCGGCGTCTCATCTGGTTTTGCACTGATTGCCGAATCTTTGAGGCAAATATTTCAATTACCTTTTTCTTTGATAAAAATACATTTCTTTACATATTTGTAATCCAAACGTACTCGTAAATTATACTCGCAATCTTTAATTTCGAGAAAAAAATACAATAATTATGTAACGTATAGCCTTGAACATCCCACGTTTCTTTATATACAGAATTTTTTAAAGAAACTGGTTTGTTTGTGTTTGATTTGAGGTTTAACGTCCCCGTCAACACTGTAAAGGTCATTTTGGAGACGTTGCTTCCAATTTCGTGGGACTTTTACCCGACATTGAGATGAAATGACATCTCAAGCCCTGTCGACCAATGAAACCAATAGGGTTAATAATCCTGGACAGGCTGACTCGTACCGCTTTTCCTGGGCAGGCTTAGCCTGCGGATCCTCTAAGCGGTTTACCAGTGCTCGTGTGCGGGCCGGGTTCAGCTCTGCGTGGAAGCATCATGCAGCCCATCTATTTCTTCAAGCACGATAGGCGGGGGCCGACAGAAACTAGTAAATGCTGGTTCTATTGCCTTTGGTACCTACTGGTGGCTCTGTCGGGTGTCGGCCTTGGTGGAACAGTGAAGGGTCCTTACGATAACACACTCGTGTGACAAACTGCATTTTTCTCATCCCCAAAATGGTAGTTTTCCGATGAAAATCTGTAATATTTTACCTATTGTTACTGTTAACATAGTTTGTGGGTGCTCGTTAGAACAGCCTCATTGAGGCGGTTCTAACGAGTATCCACAACCTATGTCTTGGAGCAAAAATAAGAAAAATAGTGTTTACCACCGTAAACCCCTGTTTTCTCTATATAAAGTTTGGTTTAGGGGGGGGGGGGGTTCATTTCACGGACTTGTTCACGTGATGTGATAACACGGTGTTTAATCGAGGACTTAAAGGTAATTGCCGAATTCCATACATCAGGTTGATAAATCCGTGAAATCAACAACCCTTTAAACCCAACTTTATATAGCGAAAACTTAGGTTAACAGGGGTATACATTATTTGGCCTTTTTCTGCGCCAAGACATAGGTCTAACGAGCACCCAAAACATATCAAAACTCTTCAAAGGAAAGTGTAGCTACTTTGGAGATATGAAAGAATGCACTATGCTACACGGGCGTGTTATCGTAATGAAAAAATAATCCCTTCGATTCTCTCTCTCTCTCTCTCTCTCTCTCTCTCTCTCTCTCTCTCTCTCTCTCTCTCTCTCTGTCTCTCTCTCTGTCTCTGTCTCTCTCTCTGTCACTCTCTCTCTCTCTCTCTCTCTCTATTTCTCCCTCCCTCCCTCCCTCTCTCTCTCTCTCTCTCTCTCTCTCTCTCTCTCTCTCTCTCTCTCTCATGATTTTCTCATCAGGGACAGTGAGTGAGTGAGTGTTTGAGTTTTACGTCCCACCAACAGCTAAGGTCATACGGAGACGGGACCTCGGTTTAAAGACTCATCCGAAAGTTTGGAGAAGCCCGGGATCGAGTAGCGTAACCACAACACCACGGAGGCTTCTCTCATCAGGGACAAAGTTATTTCCAAAATAAGTTCATCGCGAACACACATTCCTACCTCTATAGGGTGTAACTTTTACGGTAAACGAACGGGAAATCCTCAGTTTATAAACAAAGTGACTGAAAATATAGCAGATGAATGCGCGCCTCTTTAGTGATTAAAGATGCATTAGAAAATAGTATATTTAATAACTGATGCATTTAATTCGGCTTATTGAATTTATCGCAAATTATTTGAAACCGTCATTCTTGCCAAGATTCTTTATTGTTGAGCTTCCTAAGCTTAAACCAATATCCATCGCTCTTATACAATCAGACTTTTAGATACCATCTCAATAATCAAAGCACTGAGAGTGCTGATGGAGCGTAGCTTTTATTATTTGATAGAGTTAGGCAAATTAAGCGTCTGATTGGTATTTTAATTCAGGCTCATATTGATCCAATGGACATAGCTGTTTGAAGCTATTCTGGGCCAGAAGTCGTGTTAAAGCAACAAGACCTATATTGAAATTAACTCACGCTAAGGTGTAGACCCCGCAACAACCATCACGAAAACACGCCTGTACAAATACATTGTCAGTTTTTCGGCAAAAAACAAATGGAAATTTTAAGATACAAAATTGTGATATTTTCTTATCTCTGCTCAAAACGTTGATTGCGGGGACTTGATTGAACCGCCTTGACGAGGCAGTTTTATCAAATACCCACTACCAATGTTTTAGAGCAATACAGTAACCATGCAGTTCTACAGTTTACTTGAAGATTTCTGCTGAGCTATAGTTGGTGCAATAACTGCGGCTTGCGCAATTGTTTGGCGGCGTTAAAGTTATTTTATGTAATCATTTTTTGAAAAATTACCTTGGGGAGGTTATTTATCTTGCATTAGACATTCTCCTTGGCAACGTCTTGATGATGTTTATCTTCATGTGAAAAATTATCATAATTTTCCCAGCAGTTTATAAGTTATACATCCGTAATCAGTCTTTAAACATTAGCTCGGTGAGGCTGTTTATAAGCTATCTGGCATTACACAATATCATTAGCTTGAACTTGTCAATTTACATCTGCATGCAAAACATTATAAAAATATACCCGTCGGTTTGAAAGTTATACGACAATGTCAGTGGGTGAATTTTTTACCTTGACGAGGCTAAAATAAAGAAATTGGGCATTCAGGGATCTCGTTGGTCAGATCTGTACATTATCTATCTACATGCTACAGTTTTCAAAATATTCCAAGTAGATTAGAAGTTACACTTCGAAATAATTTTTCTGTTTGCCTAGGCGAGGCCGTTTGTAAAGTAATTTGGCATATGACAGTTTTGCGGGTTATGTATTGTCAATATCAACCTGTATGCCGAAAATGATCAAAGTCAGGTTTAGATGTTATACTCCGTATTCATTTTTTTATATTATTTTGCCTCGGCGAGGCCATTCATAAAGTAATCTTGCATACAACAGCCTCGTGGGTTAGGTATTGTCAATATCAATCCGAATGCCAAAAATGATCGGAATATTCAGAAGGTTTGAACATTATACTCTGTTAACATTTTTCTACATATATATTGCATCGGCGAGGCCATTTACGAAGTGATCTTGCATACGACAGTTTCTTGGGTTAGTTATTGTCAATATCAATCCATAGAAATATTTGAAGAGGTTTAGACATTATACTCCGTTATATTATATAAAAATAAATTGCCTCGACGAGGCCATTTATGAAATGATCTGGCATTAAGGCAATTTCTTTGGTTAGATATTGTCAATGCAGCACAGTGCACAGTCTTTTACCGGAAACCAACAACTGCCCTTCTTGAATCAGCGAAAGGGATAGAATCACCGTGGAACAGATTTCACGATCAATCTCCCGGAAAGAATGTTGCCGAACCCGCAGGTATCGAACTTGCATCTAAGCTGATAATTTGATTTATTTATGGTCACATGCCTAGGACGCAGACAAGGTAACATTGTCCCCCCATTAACCCATACTCTGAGTATATGTCTAGCAGCCTTTTTAGGGACAAACAAAGCACACCCAGATCAGACGCTACAACAAGTGGTGTCTCATCTGTGTCTAAACTGCAAATTTTACTGCTTACAATATAAGCCTTGACGTGCACCTGTCCAAACTCATTCCAACTGTCTGATTTCGGTAAAACATTATCGACCCACACTGCATACTTTTAACCCATTTTAAACGAATGGTATCCTCAACCTTATAATAGTATGGTATGAGTTCATTTTAAAAGCAGGGATGTCAAGTTGTGGCTTTTACAAAAATATTTGGCAAAAATGGCTCGCAGTAACACCGAAAGTAGTGCCGAAATCACTTCTCATTTCACTGGAGCTACGCTGCAAGAGCTACGCTAAAAAAAGGACTGTATGGAGTAAGGCCACAATATACAGAGGACCCGCGTTATAACGACAGACACTCTGCTTCTTCTGTACGGATTCCCCATTCTATTAAGAACTTTAATAATATGTTGCCTTCGGTATTGGTTAGACCCTTAAATTTGTCTTCTGTAACTTCAGTTAATCTCAATGGAGCAGGCAATACCAATGTTTTTGGGAGTAGTCTTCGTATAAGACTATCTCCTCTCAAATCGCCCATCCTTCGAAAATATATATATCCGTGGAAAAGAAGTGGAATGTATCCTAGTATTTCTAAGTGCAATGCCAAGAGGTGTAGATGTTATTCGCATTTAAGAACTGCGTCTACCGTTACTTCATCTGTAAATGGTAGACGCTGCTCTGTAGTTAACATGTCTGATTTGACATGACAGTCTACAGATTTAATTTATCTAATTACATGACGTGCTGCAAACTGTAATATGCAGTACGTCGGTCAAACTAACCGCATGCTAAAAACTAGATTGAACGAGCATTATCGTAGAATGAGTAAGCCTAAGAAAACTGACAATTTCTTGTACCGTCACTTTCGACGTAAAGGTCATTCTGTAAATAACATTGTTATACAACCAGTGGAAAAACTTTATTACGATGCAAATTCTACATCTAGATTCAAAATAATCAAAAGACATGAAGCTGAACTGAAATGGATTAAATTTTTACAGACCCCTTTTCCACTGGGGTTTAATGACAACATTTATCATGAGGGTAATATTTCCAGAATGCCGGACTTTGATATTTTCTCGCTCCTGGAATGTCGAAAACGCAGAACTAGATCTCACGGCACCAGGAAAAATGGTAACTTTAAACGTAAATCACGCGCGTTTAAACGAAACAATACTAGACTGAAGTGACTGTCAATTATATTATTAAATCATGGACGCCACTCTATGCTTTCGTTTTTAAGTTCATTACCCGTTTCTGTTTTACGTCTTCTGGACACCGAGGCGAATAAATTCTACGATAGTTCTCATCAGTTATATGATGCGGCTCTCTTGACTAGAGGCTATACTCAGCATGCTCTCCGTCCTTACATTGATTCTGAAATTGACCATGGACGCCATTTCTTCAAAATATCCTTCATTAATAAGGGTATGGATTTTATAGATTTGCATAGTATCTTCCGTGAGAGATCGGTGCTTCCGTTCCTGCTTGTTTTCGGAGTGCTGAAACACCTATAATTTGCTATAAATATAGCAGACCTGTTGGATCTATCATTTTTGATTTCAATAGGCTTCTTTCAGATCTTGGTGTTGGTGTTGATGCTCC
The DNA here is from genome assembly GCA_963580285.1 of Lucinisca nassula. Lineage (NCBI taxonomy): Eukaryota > Metazoa > Mollusca > Bivalvia > Lucinida > Lucinidae > Lucinisca > Lucinisca nassula. Next base: position 149,978,316 of record OY757014.1, read on the forward strand.
TGGTTCATGTGATTGTAAAAACTCAAAGTATTGCTATCCTGCTGCTGGCCATGTAGTTGCTGACAATTGGAAAATTATTCCTGATTCTAGGATAAGGAATATAATTTCTAAAGGACCGAAATGTCGGTTTCCTTCTGGAATTGATTTCAGTAAATGTAGAGATGAAATCGCTGCTTCCTTGAATGAATTCGGTAATCGATGGTGTAAGCGAGAGTATGTTGAGCATAAAGCCCTTAAGGACTGGAAACTTAGCATTTTAAAACTAGTGAATAAACGCATATCTTTCTATTCTCAAAATACTAACTTATTACCTCCTAAGCCCAAGACGTCTTTACGTCATCTTATACTAGGTATTCAAGAATTTCATAAGAAGTTTGTTTTGGCCCCTGCAGACAAGGCCGCTAACAACGTCGTCGTTGTGTGACGGCTCCACTATGTTAACACGCTTAAGCAGGAGCTTGGTGGTACTAAGGCCTATGAACTTCAACCTTTAGCTGAAGAGAGAGCTATAGTAGATAAAACATGTTTGTCTTTCAGCCACCAAGTTTGCTGTGTGTGTTAACGAAGGCCAAGACAAGCTTCCTACGCTATACTGGTTACCAAAACTTCATAAAAGACCTTACAAAGCACGGTTTATTGCAAATTCTAGCTCTTGCACTACCACTGAACGTTCTAAATTATTAACTTCCGGTCTTACTGCTATTAAAACGCATGTAATTAAATATTGTGATAAAGTCTTTGAAAGATCAGGAAGAAATCTGTTTTGGTCTATAAAAATTCGAATGAGGTTTTAAATAAATTGAAATCCAGACATTTTCGTGCTTCAAGTCTGTCTACTTACGATTTTTCCACTCTTTACACTACACTTCCTCATAATCTTATAAAAGAAAAGCTAAATGAATTAATTGAATGGGCATTTCACAGAGAAGATTCTCTCTATCTTGCATGTAATGTCATAAATGCATTTTTCACTTCTAAAGAGCATAAGAATTATACACTTTGGTCATGTCAGAAAGTATGTGATGCCCTCACCTTTCTACTTGACAATATTTATATTAGATTCGGTACTAAGTTATTTAGACAAATTGTGGGTATTCCGATGTTTACGAATTGCGCACCTCTTGTGGCTGATCTGTTCTTGTATTGTTATGAAAGAGACTTCATGTTGTCGCTTTCCATTGATAACCAATCTGAAATTATTGAAGCTTTTAGCTCCACTTTTAGATATTTAGATGTTTTGTTAAATATTGATAATACATATTTCGATGGTTTGATCAGTCAGATTTACCCCCCAGAACTTCAGTTAAATAAAGCAAATTCTTCTGATACCGAGGCCCCGTTTTTGGATTTACATCTATCTATTGTAGATGGATTTGGTTCGTGCAAAATTTATGATAAACGCGATGACTTTGATTTTAAGATTGTAAATTTTCCTTTTTTGGATGGTGATGTTCCTCGTGCGCCATCATATGGCGTTTATATTTCGCAATTAATTCGATTTGCTAGAGTGTGTAGTCATGTAACTGACTTCAACACTCGTAATAAATTATTAACGGCTAAACTCCTTAATCAGGGTTATCGGTACCATAAACTACGCAAAGCCTTTTCAAAATTTTATAGACGCCATTCTGATATAATTTCAAAATTCAATATTGGACTTAAATCTCTTCTGCAACAAGGTCTATCGGAACCCGAATTTTATGGTGACTTAGTATATAAATTCAGAAAAATATATAACTGCAACGACTTCAGCACCCAATTTCGTAAAATCATTCTTCGATATAAAAAGATTGGGTACAAAATGGATGTTATACGACAGACTGCATGCATGGTGGTTAACCCAATCACGGTTGGCAGCTTTGCTTCCCTCTTTGGTTGCACGCCGGTGGGTCAGGCCTCAGATTCTATGACGGCTCCAACGTAAAGGCTTATTGAGAATTAGAGAGATCTAATTCAAGGTAATGTTGGTTGGTGCCTGATGCTCTGTCTCTGGTCGGGCCCATCGGAGTCTAACTTTTGGTTTTCTTTTGCTCCAGCATTTCAGTTGTTTCTTGCTGTCGAGTCCTCACCGTTGTCTCACCTCTGTGGTTCTTTGATTTTTGTGTTCACGGAGATGATGCACTGATGAGTTAGGAGGCCTTCATGCGGACTGAACAAATAATTTGTCTAAATCGCGACGGAAGTAAGGGCGAGGATTGTGGCCACGTAAAATCGATTTAAGCCCCCCCCCCCCAGTGGAAATCATTCCACTGACCGTTCCAAGGCGGTTCTTCTGTGGCGGTTTATTTATGGTATTGTTTGTTTCTTACTGTGTGTATCACTTGTGTCTTTTTATTTTGGATGGCCATATGGTCATTTTGTGGGAAAGTAACTGTCCTTATGGCCTTCCTTTGTTTAGGTTTCCATTATGGTCTGGTCGCTTAATGTTTGTGTTTCTTTCCCTTTGGTGTCTTTGATGGGTGGAGTAAGTTAATTGTATCGATTCCTGATCTTTGTTTTACTTCTACTTAACCATTTTGTAAGTATGCAGTGTAGGTCATAATGATACTCCGCGTTCTGTGGTATCTGATCTGGGTTTGTCCTGTTTCCTAGTTGCCAGGTTTGGGATTTTATGGTACAAATGGGCTGTAAACTGGGTTATATGAACTGAACTATAAAATGATTAGACTGCTACACAGTTCATCTATTAAAAATATTCATCTATTCCGTTTGAAATAGGTGGTCTGTGAAGCAGTCTATAAGAAGATACCGCATGTCGTAATAATCTACTGTTAACACGGTGTACTATGTTCTCGCTGGTGATTGGGTCATACGCAGTAACACCGAAATAAATTCTCATTTCACTGGAGCTACGCTGCAAGAGCTACGCTAAAAAAAGGACTGTATGGAGTAAGGCCACAATATACAGAGGACCCGCGTTATAACGACAGTATTTGTTCCCTTTATTGTGTCGTTATGAAGAAATTGCCGTTATAAAGAATCCCAGTTTGGCGTATGATAGGTAATAAAAGGCCTTTTCACCATTATTACTACAAGAAACAAATGTTATAGACAATTGTTAGAATCGCCTCGGTGAGGCGATTCTAACAAATATCTATATTTGTTTGTTTGATTTGAGGTTTAACGTCCCCGTCAACACTTTAAAGGTCATTTTGGAGACCTTGCTTCCAATTTTGTGGGATTTTACCCGACCTTGAGATGAAATGACATCTCTAGCCCTGCCGCCCAATGAAACCAATAAGGTTTATTAGCAAGGATGGGCCGATTCGTACCCCTTTGCCTGGGCAGGCTTAGATCCTCTTAGTGGTTTACCAGTATTCTTGTGCGGGTCGGTTTCAGCTTTGCGTGGAAGCATCATGCAGCCAATCTATTTCTTTAAGCACCGATGGGCGGGGGCCGTAACAAATATCTATAACATTTGTTTCTTGGAGTATTAGATAACAAGACCCTTTCATGACTATGGACTCGATTTGTGCATTTTTAACCCGAGGGAAGCCAGCGCCGCTCGGAACCTAGGCTAAGCCTTTAGCTAAGTAGTCAGTCCATTCAAAATGCCGTTTTAACGAGATTTGCCGTTATAACGAATGTCAGTATAAAGAAGGTTGACTGTAGAAGCCATCTGCTCAGGATCTACACTGTTTGACATTCAGTTCATGAATTTGTAGGAATTAATTGCACCAGGTAATCTGATTCGTTCAAAGTCAGAAATGGGTGCGGCTAAGCTGAATATTCAGCATGAGAAGGGTTATAAGCAGAATTAGTCTTAATTTTAGCTCGTCTTAATAGCGGAATTCAACTGGTTGTTTTTAAGAACTGAATCAGTGATAGTTTAACTTGGTCTCAATAGTGAAACTTCGCTGTATCTCCTTGAAAATTAGCATACGATGTAGATACGTTAGATGGTAATCGATTGCCAGAACATGTCATTTATAGGAACAAAGGGTGACAGGACGGCTATGCAATGAGCTTGATATTGATAAACAGAGCGGTCTCTCGAGGCATTCGCTTTCCCTCTCTCTCTCTCTAACAAGTATCGGAGACGGCATCGAAGACAGCAATGTTGTTACTAATCGGAAAAAGGCTAATCATACTGAATGACGGTCATCTGATATGAATGTTACGGGTGTCAATGAGTCGTATAACTATAATCAGTCTTTGAATGAGTCTGTGTTATGGGACATTATTCAGGACCATTTTGCAAGATCAAACGAGACGCTGGGAACCACTACGCTCATTCTTGTAGGATTATATGTACTGGTGTTTTTTCTCGGGATTTTTGGCAATGGGTCGCTCGCTGTGATTGTTATGACCAGAAAACAGCTGAGGAATGTAACCAACTTATTTATTTGTAGCTTGGCGGTGGCTGATCTTGCAGGTGAGATTTTAACCCTTTTTGTACCAAATGGAATCTTCCTCCTTATATACAGCAGGAGCCCATTTCAAACTTTCGGGTTGTCAGGTTGTGTTTTTATCAAACTTTATTAGGAAAATGAATAAACTTTTAGCAAACAGTGGAGGCCCTGATCAGACGACGCGTTCTGCGGCGTCTGATCTGGGCCGGCACTGTTTGCCATGGTACCCGTTTTGGGGTTTCTGGTACCAAATGGGTTAATAAAACTGCTTTTGATTGAAATTTTGCTTAATCATGATTTGGCCTTATCATTACATATTGCTGATTAGCAGTGTGGGCATGACATGCACAAACTCTTACTTAACCAATGTTTACGGTAGAGTAGAACAGAATGGAATAGAATATGTTTATTTCCATTTGGGCCCATGGAGGGCACATAACTGCACATACATATAATACAAGTAATATCATTACACGGCCCTGCCCATCGGTGCTTGAAGAAAGAGATGGGTTGCATGATGCTTCCACGCAGAGCTGAAATCCGACCACACACGAGTACTGGTTAACTGCTTAGAGGATCTAAGCTTGCCCAGGCAAAGCGGTGCGAGTCGACCCGTCCATGCTTGTAAACCCTATTGGTTTCATTGGGCGACAGGGCTTGAGATGTCATTTCATCTCAATGTCGGGTAAAAGTCCCACAAAAATGGAAGCAACGTCTCCAACATGACATATACAGTGTTGACGGGGACGTTAAACCTAAAATCAAAGAAACAAAATATCATTATAACATTACAATGGTATTATATTATAATTATCTCTTATGCTTCGTTTGCACTGGCTTCGTACACTATAATAAATTATTAAATATTTTTCAGACACAAAATTGGAAGCAACGTCTCCAAAATGACATATACAGTGTTGACGGGGACGTTAAACCTCAAATCAAACAAACAAAATATCCTTATAACATTACAATGGTATTATATTATATTTATCTTTTATGCTTCGTTTGCACTGGCTTCGTACACTATAATAAATTATTAAGTATTCTTCAGACCCAAAACTGAGCCTCCTTTTTTGTTTTAACTCATATTTTATATGAAGCTTATAGATGGACAAAAGCCATTTTGATTAATCACCTAGTTTAATGAATGAGAACATATATGTGAAAGCAATGATCAGGAATCAATACAATTGCCCAACACCTCCCACCAGAGACACCAAAGGAAACGAACATGACATAATATGGCAATATATAATGGTTCTACAAATTGTGTTTTTAACATGATTAACTATGATATTTTTTCTTATTTCTGCTCTAAGCCCAGATTGTAGTGCTCGTTTGAACCAACTCAATGAGGCAGTTCTTACCAGTATCCACAATGTATTCATTACGAAAACACGCCTATACAAATACATTGTAACCTTTATCACCGAAAAAAATGAAAATTTTAAGATAAAAAATTGTGATATTTTCTTATTTATGCTCAAAAGAGAGATTCTGGGTACTTGTTAGAACCGCCTCATCGAGGCGGTTCTAATGAGTACCCACAATCTATATTTTAGAGCAGAAATAAGAAAACTTTTCTTATTTCTGCTCTAAAATATAGATTGTGATAAGGTTTACCCCTGAAAACCCCAGTTTTTCTATATAAAAGTGGGGTTCAAGGGGGTCAAAATTATATAGGTGTATTTTCGTCATGTTTTTGAGCATAAAGAAGAAAATTATGTATTCCCTTGGAAACCCCACTTTTCTCCGTATAAAAAAGGTTTTAACTCGGGGTCTCTTTGGTGTCTCTGATGGGTGGTGTGGGTTGATTGTATCGATTCCTGATCATTGCCTCCACTTCTATTTCGAAGGTGTTCATTGCATTGGCTTGTTAACGTGATGACGGAACGCTAATTCTATTAATACTTCACCCGTTTTAGTTGTTCATTTTTAGTTACGTTTATCCTTTCAGTTTAATCATTACGATAACTCACACGTGCGACATAGTGCATTTTTCACATATCCTAAATGGGTACTTTTCTGATGAAAATCCTTGATATTTTTCTTATAAATGTTGTAAACATAGGTTGAGGGTGCTCGTTAGAACCGCCTCAGTGAGGCGGTTCTAACGAGTACCCACAACCTATGTCTAGGAGTAAAAATAAGAAAAATAATGTTTACCCCCGTAAACCCCTGTTTTCTCTATACAAAGTGGGGTGTAAGGGGGTGTTCGTTTCACGGACTTGTTCACGTGATGATTTGTCATGTTGGTGATTCTGATTCTTTCCCCCATTATTTGTATTGCTCCTTTTTAGTTAGGGTTGGATATTCTGGGTCACCACATGTTTGGAAAAGAGCTGATGATTCGGGTTTACCTGTTGTCCGTTTTGTTTACTGTCGTCACGCCATGTTTCGACTTCTTTCGTGAAGAATTTGGGATGTGATTGTATCAGTTCCTGCTCATTTCTCTTTTTTAATTTACTTATATGTTTGTTGGTTAGTACCTGAGGCTCTCTCTCTGTCTCTGGTTGGGTCCATCGGAGTCTACCTGTTGGTTTTTGTTTGCTTCAGCATTTCATTTATTTATTTATTTTATTTTATTTCCTGTCGAGTCCTCAGCGTTGTTTCATCTCTGTGGTTGTTTGATCGTTGTGTTCTCGGAGATGTTGCACTGATGAGTTAGGAAGCCTGAATGCGGACTAAAATTATTTGTCTAAATCGCGACGGTAGTAAGGGCAAAGACTGCGGCCGCGTAAAATCGATTTAAGCACCCCAGTGAAATTCTTCCAGTGAAATCCTTTTCACCTTCCGTTCCAAGGCGGTTCTTCTGTCGCGGTTTATTTTTGTTATGATTTGTCTTTAAGTGTATGTATCGCTTATGATTTGTCTTTGAGTGTAAGTATCGCTTATATATTTTCGAGTTGGATAGCCAGTTGCCCATTTTGTGGGAAAACAACTTTCCCTTGGGGTTCTAGTTGTTTCATGGTTGTGTTTCTTTCCCTTTGATGTCTCTGATAGGAGGTGTGGGTATGGATTTCTAGTTATTACCTTCACTTCTGCTTTAAGGAAGAACAAGGCTCGAAATGCGGGTGGTCTTACTTTTTATTAAAGTACACTCGAAGAAGTGATCTGGAAAATCTACACATTGAAACCTTTTGGTTAGAAATTCATCTTAAAACGATAAAAGTATTACTGTTTAGTTTGTATATCATCACGGTTACAAACCCGTGCGACATAGTGCATTTTTTCACATCTCCATAATTGCTACTTTTCTGACGAAAATCGATGATATTTTCATTATTTATAAAGCAAACATAGGTTGTAGGTGCTCGTTAGAACCGCCTCATTGAGGCGGTTCTAACGAGTACCCACAACCTATATCTAGGAGCAGAAATAAGGAAATTTATGTAGACCCCCGTAAACCCCTGTTTTCTTTTTATAATGTGGGGTGTAAGGGGGTGTTCTTTTCACGGACTTGTTAGCGTGATGCGCGGATGATTTTGCAGCTTCTCAGTCACTTTTTATCACAGAAATTCAAATTCCAATCGAAACCGCTTTAGATGATACGCAATATCTCATTTTCACAGGCGATATTAATTCGCAATAGCCAGTAATAGCTTAAAGGTACGTCAAGATAGAAGTGAAGGCAATAACCAGAAATCCATACCCACACCTCCCATCAGAGACATCAAAGGGAAACACAACCATGAAGCAACTAGAACCCCAATCCCAAAGGAAAGTTACTTTCCCACAAAATGGCCAACTGGCTATCCCATTTTCATAGGCGACATTTCATTTCGAAAACACCCATACAAATACATTGTAACCTTTATCGCCAAAAAAGATTAAAAATTGTGATATTTTCGATATTTCTGCTCATAATATAGATTGTTTGTACTCGTTAGAACCGCCTCGTCGAGGCGGTTCTAACGAGTACCCACAATCTATAATTTAGAGCAGTAATAAGAAAAATAAGGTTTACCAGTGTAAACCCCAGTTTTAATGTATAAAAGTGGGGTTCAAGGTGGGGGGCACAATTACATGTGTATCGCTTATATTATGTCGTTTTTGGGTAGCCAATCAGCCATTTTGTCCTTTTGACTTTCCGCAATTGGTGTTTCCATTAGGGTCTAGTTATTGCAAGTATGGACTCTAGCATTGTCATGTTGCAACAGCACACCTTTTGTAATTTTGCCACGCTTTTTCTGTACTATAGCCACACGCAATTGGTTAAAACTATTTGCATAATAGTCCACATTAATAGTCTGGTCATGAGGTAAATAGTCCACAAACTGAACCTCCTTGCTGCCTCATCATTATATTAAAAGCGTGCACTTACCGCGGGTCAGTACCTTGGTTAGGCCAGTTTAATATTGAACGACCCCGTAGATTGTTTGCATTCGTTAGAACCACCGAACATTAGAAATGTCTCAATTAGGCGGTTAAGAAACATACTCGTAAATTATACTCGCAATCTTTAATCTTGAGAAAAAATACAACACTTATGCAATTGTATAGCCTTGTACATCCCACGTTTCTTTTTATAAAGATGTTTTTTATAGAAACTGGTAATGTTGACACAATTTCCTTCAGGGTGATAACAAGGTGTTTTTATCGAGGACTTAAAAGTGTGTGTGTGTGGGGGGGGGGGGGGGGGTGGGTGGGGGGGGGGGGTTAACGTCGCTTTCAACAATTTTTCAGTCATATCACGACGGTGTCTGGTTGCGACAGGGAGCTCAATGCTCACTTTTATAGTGCTGCCTCACTGAAGTATCATGTCCCAGACACATTACATGATACCACACCCATTCACATTATCCTGACACTGGGTGGACCAGTCCTAGCTCTACCCCGTAAATCTGAGTGCCAAGCGAGGAGCAGCTAGTGCCATTTTCAACGACTTTGGTATATCGCGGCCCGGGATCGAACCCGTGACCTCCCGTTCCCCGGAGCGGACACTCTACCAACTGAGCTATCGGGGCCGGTAAGAGGAGAACATAAAAGTCATTGCCGAAACCCATGCATCAGTTTGGCAAATACGTGAAATGAACAACCCTCTTTACCCCACTTTATATAGCGAAAACTTGGGTTAACAGGGGTATACATTATTTGGCTTATTTCTGCACCAAGACATAGGTACTTGCCAACTTAATTAGGCGGTTCTAACGACCACCCAAAACCTATGATTTGAGAATAATTAAGAAAAATATCAAAAACCTTCATAGGAAAATGTAGCCATTTTGGAGGTATGAAAGAATGCACGGGTGCATTAACGTAATGAAAACATAATCACTTCGATTCTCTCTCTCTCTCTCTCTCTCTCTCTCTCTCTCTCTCTCTCTCTCTCTCTCTCTCTCTCTCTCTCTCTCTCTCTCTCTCTCTCTCTCTCTCAAAATTTTCTAATCAGTTCATCGCAAGGACAAATACTCTCTATAGGATGTAACTTTGCGGGAAACGAACGGGAAATCCTCAGTTAATAAACAAAGTGACTGATAATATAGCAGAGGTATGCGCGCCTCTATCTGATTAAACATGCATTAGAAAATAGTATATTTAATAACTGTTGCATTTATTTCGGCTTATTGAATTTATCGCAAATTATTTGAAACCATGATTCTTACCAAGATTCATTATCGTTGAGCTTCACAAGCTTAAACCAATATCCATCGCTCTTACTATCAGACTTTAAGATACCATCTCGATAAAAATGTACGGCCCCCGCCCATCGGGCTTGAAGAAATAGATGGGCTGCATGATGCTTCCGATGCTTCCATGCAGAGCTGAAACCGACCGCACACAAGTACTGGCAAACCGCTTAGAGGATCTAAGCCTGCCCAGGCAAAGCGGTGCGAGTCCGCCCGTCCATGCTTATAAACCCTATTGTTTTCATTGGGTGACAGGGCTTGAGATGTCATTTCATCTCAATGTCGGGTAAAAGTCCCACAAAATTGGAAGCAACGTCTCCAAAATGACCTATGCAGTGTTGACGGAGACGCTAAACCCCCAATTCAGACTAAACAATAAAAAGGTCTGTGTGGAGAACGGCCCCAATATCCAGAGGACCCGCGTTATAACGACAGTATTTGTTCCCTTTATTGTGCCGTTTTAAAGAAATTGCCGTTATAAAGAATCCCAATTTAGCGTATGATAGGTAATAAAAGGCCTTTTCCCCAGTATTACTCCAAGAAACAAATGGTATAGACATTTGTTAGAATCGCCTCGGTGAGACGATTCTAACAAATATCTATAACATTAACATTTGTTAGAATCGCTTCGGTGAGGCGATTCTAACAAATATCTATAACATTTGTTTCTTGGAGTATTAGATAACAAGACCCTTTCATGACTATGGACTCAATTTGTGCATTTCCGAGCCGAAGGAAGCCCACGCCGCTTGGAACCGAGGCTTAGCCTTTAGCTAAGTAGTCATTTCATTCAAAATGCCGTTATAACGAGCTTTGCCGTTAAAACGAATGCCAGAATAAAGAGGGTTGACTGTATGTATATGAAATACAGCCGATCTGCATTAGCTTGAATACCTTTGGGACCATTATGAAAACACGTCCGTGTGACAAAGGGCATTATTTCAAGTCGCAGTTACGGTTATTTTTCTGATGAAAATTTGTGTTATTTTTCTTACAGATATCCTAAACATAGATTGTGGGTGTTTGTTAGAACACTGCCTCATTGAGGCGATTCTAACGAGTACCTACAAGATACATGTATGTCCATTACCCAACGCTATCAAAATGCATGTACATGTAATATACAGTTTATTGACTCAGCCCATTTTAAATATAGGATATTCAATGTCCAAAGGGCAATAACTCCAAAAACAGGCAAATCAGAGTTACGGTTCATATGTTCTGCACGTCGTCTTAGGGTGCTTTACATATCTATGAAGTTTCGTGTAAATATCTCAGATGGTATTAGAGTTATAGAGCGGACACGTTAATGTGATGAAAATAGCTGTTCAATGTTCAAAGGGCAATAACTCTAAACGTAGGAAATTCAGAGTTACGGTTCATATGTTCTGCACGTCTTCTCATGGTGTTATACATATCTATGAAGTTTCGTGAAAACATCCCAAATGGTATCAGCGTTATGGAGCGGACACGAAACTATGATAGACATAGTTATGTTCAATCTTCAAAGGACAATAACTCCAAAAGTAGGAAAATCAGAGTTACGGTCTATATGCTCTGCATGTCATCTCATGATGCTATACATATCTGTAAAGTTTCGTGAAAATATCTCAAATTGTATCAAAGTTATGGAGCGGACACGAAACTATGAGGCGCTGACGGACGCACGTACGGACGTCCATATGGACGGACGGACACTCAAAATGTCGGAGGGTATAACATAATACCCCGCCAATTTTTGAGTGGCGGGGCATAAAAAGCTACCGTAAGACCGCCTTTGGGACTATCAGATGTGGTCTCAAAGGCCACTTTTGAACAGTCCCAACAGTCACTTACTATAAAGAAAGAAAAGACTGAAACCTTAAAATACATGTATGTTTTTAAAAGATGAATCAGTGATAGTTTAACTTGGTCTTAATAGTGAAACTTCGCTGTATCTCCTTGAAAATTAGCATACGATGTAGATATGTTAGATGGTAATCGATTGCCAGAACATGTCATTTATAGGAACAAAGGGTGACAGGACGGCTATGCAATGAGCTTGATATTGATAAACAGAGCGGTCTCTCGAGGCATTCGCTTTCCCTCTCTCTCTCTCTAACAAGTATCGGAGACGGCATCGAAGACAGCAATGTTGTTACTAATCGGAAAAAGGCTAATCGGACTCAATGACGGTTATCTGATATGAATGTTACGGGTGTAAATGAGTCGTATAACTATAATCAGTCTTTGAATGAGTCTGTGTTATGGGACATTATTCAGGACCATTTTGCAAGATCAAACGAGACGCTCGGAACCACTACGCTCATTCTTGTAGGATTATATGTACTGGTGTTCTTTCTCGGGATTTTTGGCAATGGGTCGCTCGCTGTGATTGTTATGACCAGAAAACAGCTGAGAAATGTGACTAACTTATTTATTTGTAGCTTGGCGGTGGCTGACCTTGCAGGTGAGATTTTAACCCTTTTTGTACCAAATGGAATCTTCTTCCGTATATACAGCAGGAGTCCTTTTCAAACTTTCGGGATGTCAGGTTGTGTTTTCATCAAACTTTATTTGGAACATGACTAAACTTTTAGCAAACAGTGGAGGCCTGGACGTTCTGCGGCGTCTGATCTGGGCCTGCACTCTTTGCCATGGTACCCGTTTTGGGGTTTCTGGTACCAAATGGGTAAATAAAGCTGGTTTTGATAGAAATTGTGCTTAATCATGATTTGACCTTATCATTACATATTGCTGATTAGCAGTCTGGGCATGACATGCACAAACTCTTACTTAACCAAATTGAATGTTTACGGTAGAATAGAACAGAATAGAATGGAAGATGTTTATTTCCATTTGGGCCAATGGATGGCACATAACAATACATACATATAATACAAGTAATATCATTATATGGCCCCCGCCCATCGGGGTTTGAAGAAAGAGATGGGTTGCATGATGCTTCCACGCAGAGCTGAAATCCGACCACACATGAGTACTGGTAAACTGCTTAGAGGATCTAAGCTTGCCCAGGCAAAGCGGTGCGAGTCGACCCGTCCATGCTTGTGAACCCTATTGGTTTCATTGGGCGACAGGGCTTGAGATGTCATATATCTCAATGTCGGGTAAAAGTTCCACAAAATTGGAAGCAACGTCTCCAAAATGACCTAGTGTTGACGGGGACGTTAAACCTCAAATCAAACGAACAAAATATCATTATAACATTATAATGGTATTATATTATAATCTGGGGCCAGTTGTTCAAAGCATCGTTAGCTTAACGAGCTCGTTAGTGGTCATATTGTTAACTCTTCTAGCAAGTACAATATCGTAAATTTTGGTATTTTTGCTGAAAAAATGTGAGCAGCTTTAGCGTCCGCAAAAGCTGCTCACATTTTTTCAGCAAAAATTTCATCATATTTGCCATATTTAATGATCAAAGTTTTAACGGTACGTTAACCAACGACGTCGTTAGTTTTGAACAACTGGGCCCAGATAATTATCTCTTATGCTCCGTTTGCACTGGCTTCGTACACTGTAATAAATTATTAAATATTTTTCAGACCCAAAACTGTTCCTCCTTTTTTGTTTTAACTATTTTATATGAAGCCTATAGATGGGCAAAGGCAATTTCGATTAATCACCTAGTTTAATGAATGAGAAAATAGATGTGAAGGAAATGATCAGGAATCAATACAATTGCCCCCATACTTCCCACCAGAGACACCAAAGGGAACGAAAAACGAACATGACATAATATGGCAATATATAATGGCTCTACAAATTGTGTTTTTAACATGATAAACTGTGATATTTGTTTCTTATTTCTGCTCCAAGCTCAGATTGTGGTGCTCGTTTGAACCGACTCAATGAGGCAGTTCTTACCAGTATCCACAATGTATGCATTACGAAAACACGCCTATACAAATACATTGTAACCTTTATCACCGAAAAAATGAAAATTTTAAGATAAAAAATTGGGATATTTTCTTATTTATGCTCAAACTAGAGATTCTGAGTACTTGTTAGAACCGCCTCATCGAGGCGGTTCTAACGAGTACCCACAATCTATATTTTAGAGCAGAAATAAGAAAACTTTTCTTATTTCTGCTCAAAAATATAGATTATGAAAAAGTTTACCCCTGAAAACCCCAGTTTTTCTAATAAAAGTGGGGTTCAAGGGGGTCAAAATTATATAGGCGTGTTTTCGTCACGTTTTTTAGCATAAAGAAGAAAATTGTGTATTCCCTTGGAAACCCTACTTTTCTCCGTATAAAAAGGCTTTAAGTCGGGGTCTCTATTGGTGTCTCTGATGGGTGAGTGGATTGATTGTATGGATTACTGATCATTGCCTTCACTTCTGTTTCGAAGGTGTTCATTGCATTGTCTTGTTAACGTGATGACGGAACGCTCATTCTATTAATGCTTCCCCCTTTTTGGTTGTTCATTTTTAGTTACGTTTGTCCTTACAGTTTAATATTTGTCATGTTGGTGATTCTGATTCTTTCTCTCATTATTTGTATTGCTCCTTTTTAGTTAGGGTTGGATATTCTGGGTCACCACCTGTTTGGAAAAGAGCTGATGATTCGGTTTACCTGTTGTTTGTTTTGTTTACTGTCGTCACTCCATGTATTGACTTCTGTCGGGAAGAATTTGGGATCTGATTGTATCAGTTCCTGATCATTTCTCTTTTTTAATTTACTTATATGTTTATTGGTTGGTACCTGATGCTCTCTGACTCTGGTTGGGCTCATCGGAGTCTAACTGTTGGTTTTCTTTTGCTCCAGCATTTCATTTATTTATTATTTTTCCTCAGTGTTGTTTCATCTGTGGTTGTTTGATCATTGTGTTCTCGGAGATGTTGCACTGATGAGTTAGGAAGCCTTAATGCGGACTAAAAAATATTCGTCTGAATCGCGAAAGTAGTAAGGGCAAGGACTGCGGCTGCGTAAAATCGATTTAAGCACCCCAGTGAAATTCTTCCAGTGAAATTCTTTTCACCTTCCGTTCCAAGGGGGTTCTTCTGTCGCGGTTTATTTTTGTTATGATGTGTCTTTGAGTGTATGTATCGCTTATATATTTTCGATTTGGATAGCCAGTTGGCCATTTTGTGGGAAAACAACTTTCCTTTGGGGTTGGGTTCTAGTTGTTTCATGGTTGTGTTTCTTTCCCTTTGATGTCTCTGATGGGTGGCACGGGTTAATTCCTGATCATTGTTAACGTGATGACGGAACGCTCATTCTGTAAATACTTCCCGCTTTTTGGTTGTTCATTTTAGTTACGTTTGTCCTTTCAGTTCTGATGAATATGTAAGTTACCCATTACGATAACACACCCGTGAGAATTGGAGCATTTTTACACATCTCCAAAATGGCCATTTTTCTCATGAAAATCCGTGATATTTTTCTTATAAATACTGCAAACATAGGTTGTGGGTGCTCGTTAGAACCGCCTCATTGAGGCGGTTCAAACGAGTACCCACAAACTATGTCTTGGAAAAAGACAAATAATGTATACCCCAATATACCCCAATTTTCTCTATATAAAGTGGGTATAGGGGATCTAAATTTCACGGACTTGTTCACGTGATGCATAAAGCAACTTATGCATCGATTCAGAATCTACTGAGAAGTTTGGAGTGTCAAAAACGCTAATTTTGAACATCTTAACATTTAGATGGTAATATTACATGCACAACGAAGAAATACCACGATTTCTCAATGAATTAAAAATTATAATCACCTCTGGCCTAGGATGATTTCCTATAAGAAAATATTTCCCTCTAGTCGGTCCTACTTTTCCAATGCAATCGTTAAATTTACGCGGGAACCTTTAATTCATGTCGATGCGTTGTTCTCGACGTGACGTCAGCGGCGTCTCCAAACATGTATACAACGTTCAGAAATTATGGCGTTGGAATCGAAGGCAGTGTTGAATTAAAGAATACATAGACATAACCTAGAATTAGCCGTAAGTTTGGTTATTTTACTCTCGCATTTTTAATTGTTTTATCACAATAATAATTTTAATTCTTTGATTTTCATTCAGTACAATAGAAACCGCTTTCAAGATGGCGTCTATACAGTTTTTGTTTCAGTCAGCTCATGTGTCACTGCGCCCACTACGTATACCGTTTGCATGGTCTGTATGTTAAGAGTGAACTGTACAAAGAATTAGATGAAAAATTATCCATTAGCTTTATCAAAATGCATGTAATATACAATTTATTGACTCAGTCCATTTTAAATATGGGATTTATAAACCTCGGGAGGTTGAACATCCGATAAAGAAACTCGTCCGCAAGCGCCCTCGTTTCTTTATCGGATCTTCAATCTCCCTCGGTTTATAAATCCCAAAATTTAAAATGGGATGAGTAATAAACTCTATTTATTTAAATGGGATAGCATTATTAACGATACTTATCCATTTCATCAAGCTTGTGTATACTAAATGGATTATTTTTTGAAACCCTGTAAAAAATGTAGTCCTTGTATTCGGAAAGTTTTAATAAGACAAAAAGATAGACCGCGGTCTAATGATAATTCAATGACGTTATAGGTTATTGAAACAGTATTTTGAAACAAGACAAGACCCACACCGCATATTACGAGGACTGTTCAAATATGAATGCAACTAAGCACATAAAAATGATTCCGTGATCGATTTCGATGAAAACTTTATTTTGTCCTCAAAAAGTATTCCCCTTAAACAGATATACAAACTTTCAGTCTTCTAATCCAATCATTGAATGCATTTTGGTAGTCTTTTCGAGGTATACTATGAAGGCACTGCTTTATTGCAGAACCGAAGTTGCGCTGTACAAATTTTCGACCAGAAAGGTATTTTTTCAGCCGCGGGAACAAAAAAAGTCACACGGGGCAAGGTCAGGGGAAGGGGGGTGAGGGGGTTCAAAAACCTTTTCCTGCTTCAGATAGTCTTGCACAATGAACGCCTTGTGCGATGACGCATCGTCCTGTAGCAATCTGACATTGGCCAAACCAGTTGCGGGTCTTCGTTCTTTGAAATATTTCTTCAATTTTGGAAGAACTTTATTCTTGTAAAACTTCGCCTTTACAGATTTGCCTTGAGGCACAGCAACCTGAATATCAGGGCCCTGATTTGAAAAGAATATGGCATACATTACCTTCTTGACGCTCATGGTCCGCTTTGCAATGCATGGTCTTTTGCAATACTTTGTTGCCCATATTTTGTTCTGAATCTTTCGTTTTGGCTAAAAAAGTGAACCCATGTCTCGTCACCTGTGACGACATTAGCGAAAGACCGTGCATTGTAATTTGGAAACTTTTTAAGCAACTTCTTGGCGCACTGAACGCGTGTCTTTTTCTGCTCATCTGTCAACAGATGGGGAATCCATCTAGCACAGATCTTTCTTATTTTCAAATCCCGTTTCAGAATTGTATGAGCTGCTCCTAATGAGAAGCCAGCCATACTAGCTATTTGCCTAGTGGTGTATCGTGCATCGGAAGCAACTATTTCTTTCATTCAAGCAACCATCTTGGCAGATGTTGCTCTTTTCGGCCGACGATCATGTGGTTCATCTTCTGTTGATCGTAACCCACAGCTGAATTTCTTACACCAACGAAAAACTGTCGGAAAAGACATTTCATTATGCCCATAAACCGAACATATTTCATCAAAAATGTCTTTGCACCGTATACCAAGAACACAACGATTTTTAATATAGGACCGTACTTCAACGGCGTACTCTGACCTTCTTCAAACCATGTTTTTTATTAGTATACAAGAGTAGACAGTGTTTATCGAACGATATACATGGCTAAAGTGGACGGATTTTAAAAGGTTTGGTATCAATGTATAGGTAAAATGTTTTTCTACTCTGTGATATTTATTTCCAGGTGATTTTCGCATTAGTGCATGAGAAAACGTTCTACTTGCATTCATATTTGAACAGTCCTCGTATACTAACAACGAGACATACGGCTCCCGCCTATCGGGACTTGAAGAAATAGATGGGCTGCATGATGCTTCCACGCAGAGCTGAAACCGACCCGCACACGAGTAGGGGAGACCGGGGCTAGTTGGTCCGTTGGGCAAGTTGGTCCGAGCGCAATTTCTCTTAACTGAGAAGGGTCATAGCAAAATGACTTGGCTCAGTGGAATGCATGATTGCGCGACACACTTTCTGAAGAAAATTAGATGGCGATCAAGAAAGACGTAAAATTTTAAAGAACAAAAACGGATTTTGTACCACAAAAGTGACTTTATCACAAATGGATTTTGTCTTTTTTGTGTGTAACAAAAAACATGCAAATATTATACTTTTCCTGAAAGCTCATTATCTAAGGTATTCAAATGAGTGTATTTGGTGTTTCTAAATTCAATGACGTTCCTGTCATTTGTGAAGATCTACCGGGCGCTAGGGTCGGGGTAAGTTGGTCCATTTGCGACGGGGCAAGTTGGTCCGTCATTTATCAGAGCCTGGCATTTTCTTAATGAAAAACAGCAGCAAATTATTGAACAAGTTACATAGTACCAAAATCGTTCTGAGAAATACATATTAGCCCCAGCTGTTGAAACAAATCATAATCTTAGGACCAACTAGCCCCGGTCTACTCTGCGGTATGACTTGAATGGGGTTTGCCATTCAAATCGGCGTTTTTTTGATAAAAAAATAACTATTAACATGCACAGCTGGCTGATCATCTCAGGAATTTGTGTTAAGATTATCGCCCGGCAGTCTACTGCATTGTTACTGAAGCCACGCAATTTCTCAGATCTTTTGTCAAAAGTGGCATTTATCGACCCACCATTATTTCCTGATTTTCTCGTTGAATCCCAGTCGGTCCAACTTACCCCGCGGCTCAGACCAACTTACCCCGATGGTGGGGTAAGTTGGTCCGTTTTACCTCGTCTTGGAAAACGGCAATATTTGTAAGAATCTGTCATTTTCCGGACGTGAAAATATGAAATAAGGTGGAGAATGGTTAATACTAGTTGCATTATTTGAAAGTATTACAAGCTAATGAATATATTTGTGAGCATCGGAAAAAATGCAATTTTCGGACCAACTAGCCCCGGTCTCCCCTACTGGTAAACCGCTTAGAGTATCTAAGCCTGCACAGGCAAAGTGGTGCGAGTCGGCCGGCCCAAGCTTAAAAACCCTGTTGGTTTCATTGGGCGACTGGGCTTGAGATGTCATTTCATCACAATGTCGGGTATAAGTCCCACAAAATTGGTAGCAACGTCTCCAAAATGACATTTACAGTTTTGACGGGGACGTTAAACCTCAAATCAAACAAACAACGAGACATAAAGTAAATAACATGAACAAAAATGCAAAGCAAACACTTATTGATAAAGCTGACGGTTTTCTTTTGACCCAAGAATCAGGGAAATATAATAAAACGTTTTGGCAAGTTATGGGGCGCTTTATTGGAAAAAAAAGACATCAAAGCGCTTATCAGAAAAGATAGCTATGGCGTCATCGATAACTGTACACCACGGCTAGAGATTCTGTTCATCACGTGAACAAGTCCGTGAAATGAAGACACCCTATACCCCACTTTATATTGAAAAACTGAGGTTTACGGGGGTAAACATTATTTTTCTTATTTTTGCTGCAAGACATAGGTTGTGGGTACTCGTTAGAACTGTCTCAATGAGGCGGTTCTAACGAGCACCCACAACCTATGTTTTCAGTGTTTATAAGAAAATTATCACTAATTTTCATCAGAAAAGTAGCCATTTTGGAGATAAGAAAAATGCACTTTGTTGCACGAGTTGTTATCGTAGTGTACAGGTTCTGTTTACGCATTTAGGAAATACATAGAAATAATAGTTTTACTTGTCCAAAGAAGAAGATAAAACATTTTTTTCCTGTTAGGAAGTTATGTATTGTAATGTGTCCTATATGTGACCACAGAAATATACTTTCGAAAATTAAAATAATTAGTTAACAGTTTTATTGCCTTTAACAATGTACTTGTTATCTTAGCAGGGCTTTGTTATATTAGCAGGGCTTTGATGGTGACACCCTGTACGGTGTCACCATCAAAGCCCTGCTAAGATAACATTTAACACTTCTAATTTATAATGGAACATACCTTTTTTCATTCTCTTTGCTTGTCAATTTTATTAACTTATTATCAAATGTATTTATTTATGTATCTATTTTTTCAATCCAAAAGTTGACTGACATCATTTTCCACTGAGCCTTACTTCTGAGGGCCACCCCTTTGCAAGAAAATCAATTTTGTAAATATTTATTTGTTTTTTTTTAATTATCGCGCTGTCCCATTTAACTATACGTTGAGTTCAATTTATTTTTCATTTAGACAAATCCTTGTTTTACGAAACTTTCATTAAATGAAATTGGAAATATTAAATACATTTGCATAAACAAAAATCAAGCTTGCTTAAAATTAAAATTACAAATATTGTTTTTCTGTTCGACACCTACCACATATACGAAGTAGATTACGAAAAAACACTTATACAAATACATTGTAACCTTTATCGCCGAAAAAATGGAAATTTTATGATGAAAAAATGTGATATTTTTTTCTTATTTCTGTTCAAAATATAGATTGTGGGAACTCGTTAGAACCGCCTCATCGAGGCGGTTCTAACGAGACCCCACAGTCTATATTTTGGGAGCAGAATTAAGAAAAAATAAGGTTTATCCCTGTAAACCCCAGTTTCACTTTATAAAAGTGGGGTTCAAGGGGGTCAAAATTTTATAGGCGTAATTTCGTGATGGAAAAATAACACACATACAAGCAAAACAAAATATAAGATATAATCCCCACGGGGTTAAATATTCATCTCCCGGATAGTATTTCAAATATTTTCGCGGCCCCCGCCCATTGGGGCTTGAAGAAACATATGGGCTGTAGGCTGCTTCCACGCAGAGCTGAATCCGGCCCGCACACTAGTACTGGTAAACCGCTTAGAGGATCTAAGCCTGCCCAGGGACCGCGGTGCGAGGTGGACCGTCCAAGCTAATAAACCCTATTGGTTTCATTGGGCGACAGGGTTTGAGATGTCGTTTCATCTCAATGTCGGGTAAAAGTCCCACAAAATTGGAAGCAACGTCTCCAAAATGACCTTTACAGTGTTGACGGGAACGTTAAACCTCAAATCAAACAAAACAAATATTTTCATGGAAAAAATCCGACAAAAACACAAATAAACACAAAGTTTTTTATTTTTATTTTTTTTAATCTATTATTCATAGGGATAATGAAATCTAACATCTATTCTTTGGTCCGAGCAATGCAAACGCCATTGATTTGTACCGGTGTGTGTAGCCACTATGAAAGGCGTATGACGTCACGCCATTTTTCTGATTAGCGCTTCTGACTTCCATTAAGAAAGAGCGATGCTTCTTGAAAAAGCTGAGGAGCTTTACTCCTTTTTTTTGCCTAAACTCAACAATAGATGTTGCAGATCCTGATTTAGCTTTCTTTGGGAATCGCTCTGATGTAGAATTGTTTCAAAATAGAAGTGGAGGCAATGATCAGGAATCGATACAATCAACCCACAGCTCCGATCAGAGACACCAAAGGGAAAGACACACAAACATGAAACAACAGACCCTAATGGAAACACCAACCAAAAGGACAGTTACTTTTCCACAAAAGGCCAATAGGCTATCCAAAATAAAATAACATAAGCGACATAAACACCCAAAGACAAACCATTACAAAAACAAACCGCCACAGAAGGACCGCCTTGGAACGGTCAAGTTTACAAGTCCGAATTTTAGAATCGGAAGGGATTGATGATCGAATAAAGCAACGGGGTCGGATCAACTTGTTAAAATCGACTCGTAATAATATATTTGTACCACTGACCAAATAGTTTAATTTGTCTTATCCTGAGCTGCATGTATATAATTTTTCGCACGTGCTGTCAGTCTTTAAAAAAGGAGATAAAGCAATACACTGTAACAACTAATGTACTATAGGCCAGTGTCGTTGACCGGGTCGACCACGAAGTCAAGCAACGCGAGCACGCTACATTGGTGGCAGCGGTGGGATAGAAACCGTGCCGCTGGGTTGTTGCATTTCTCCCCCTCATCTCTTGACTTCGTCCCGAAGTCACACATGACTCGCAAGGCTACACCTGAGGGCGGAGTCTATATAACAAAGCAGCGACACTTTTTCTATCCCACCGCTGTCACCAGTGAAGCGTGTACCGGGTCATCCACGAAGTCAAACAATGCGGTCACCCATCCAGGTACTAACAGTAATGTTAGTAAAACGTTCGAACGTGTTGTCTTTAAACACATGCACAACCACCTAGTAGAAAATAACATTTGTTTTTGTAAATATCAGTCAGGTTTTCATCCGGGTCATTCCACAGTGAATCACTTAATTGAACTGATGCACAATGCTTGTTTATCCCTAGCAAATCACGAAACAAATTGTCAAATATTCTTGCGATATTTCTAAGACATTTGATATAGTTTGGCACAGGAGCCTGTTACATAAATTTGGAAAGTATGGTTTCATTGGCAATCTCTTACTATGGGTCAAGTTATTTAATGCAAAGAAGGCAAAAAGGTTTTTGTATTTGGAGCTTTATCTTATAGCTCAGTGGTGAGTGCACTTGCCTCTGATGCTAGAGGTCCCAGGTTCGATCGCCGGCAGCGGCGATATAATTTCGGTGTCCGAACACGCTCCATTGGTATCATTTGCAGGGATGAATGTCATAAAGTGCACCGTCCTTCGGAACGGGACGTTAACTGGAGGCCCCTGTCACGGTACAGGGAGAACCTTCCCCTGTGCAGGTTAAAGATCCCTACCGTAATTACATGATTACTGTGTAGGCTTTCATCCTGCAAACATGGAGTGTATATAATGTACACCTGCGGTAATGTTCAGATGTGACCGACGCAGTATAGATAGATAGATAGATAGATAGATAGATAGATAGATAGATAGATAGATAGATAGATAGATAGATAGATAGATAGATAGATAGATAGATAGATAGATAGATAGATAGATAGATAGATAGATAGATAGATAGATAGATAGATAGATAGATAGATAGATAGATAGATAGATAGATAGATAGATAAGGCAACAAATGTAGGCGTACCTCAAGGATCGGTTCTTGGGACATTATTATTTTTAGTTTTCATGAATGATATAGCTGAAGAACTAACTGGAATTGCACTGTTGCATGCTGATGAAACCTCTCTTAACTACTCATCTTCTGATATAGCAGAAATCGAAGCAATACTAAATAGTGACCTCGAAAATTTAACAATTCAGAAAATTCAGTGGCTTATATGTTTTATTCCTACAAAAAATGAAATTATTCATATGTTTATTTGTAATCATTTTTTGGCCCTTGGCTCTAGTTTGAGCTTCTACTAGAAAAGGTTCTTGCTTAAGAAAAGAATTCATTCCTCATGACCACGATGTTTTTTCTTTCTTTTCAAGAATTTACCAATTTTTTATTTTTAAAGTTTGTCATGGCTGAACATTTCTCCCGTGCCTTTACCTGGGCCCCGTTTGATATACCTGAATCAGATCGTGTCTCTGTTTCAGCGTTTTATTTCTGCAGAACAAAATCACAATACCGGAACAAGTGAACCAAACGCCCGCCATTCATGTTTCAAAGCGAATCAAATACATCAAAGATGAAGGCCACGAACATACCACATGTTCCTGCTTCATTGACCTGCAGATGAGCCCCGCCAAACGCATTTGTGTCTTCGAGCATTCCGTCATGACAAATTTTAGCTTCGCATGCCAAGCCATTGAAAGGGGCCAGGGATATGGCTTTCTGTCTGAAGGTTCCTCTTGATTCACTGCTTGTATGAGCGAGCAGCGAAGGTTCAGGCGAGCCTGCGCGGGAGCAGCGAAGGTTCTGGCGAGACTGCGCGGATGCGCAGGCTCGCCTGAACCTTCGCTGCTCGCATAGGCGATAAGTACCAAAATCGCTTGACGGGGCCTAGATGCTGTGGAATGGACTTACAGGGAAGGGTTAAAGTACAAAAGAATTTCAGACACTGGAACTGGAAAAATGGTGGAAAAGCAGTATTCACGAACAAATGGAAATCATCTCCTTGGTCGGTGTTTGCAATTATTTTGCACATTTCAGAGAATACATTGCTGTCGATTACACAATGTTCTAGCATAATTGCATCACGCAAACACGCCTACACAAATACATTGTAAATTTTATCGGCGCAAAAGGGAAAATTTTAAGATGAAAACTTGTAATATTTTTCTTATTTCTGCTCCAAAATATAGATTGTGGGTACACGTTAGAACCGCCTCATCGTGGCGGTTCTAACGAGTACCCACAATCTATATTTTAGAGCAGAAATAAAAAAAATAAGGTTTACCCCTGTAAACCCCAGCTTTACTATATAAAAGTAAGGTTCAAGGGGGTAAAAGTTATATAGGCGTGTTTTCGTGATGGAGCCAGCAATTATTTTGCACATTTCAGAGAATACATTGCTGTCGATTACACAATGTTCTAGCATAATTGAATTCTTTCAGGACACCAAAACAAGCAACAGGAGTAACTGCATGTCTCTGGCATCCATTTTGAATCATTGATTCGAAATATAGTGTTTTAGTGGCAGAAACATGTTTACGATCACGAAATCGTGATTTGGAATGACTTTTCTGATTCAGGTAAATCATACGCGTCTCAGATTTGTGTTTTATGAACCGTTTTTTTTTTTTTTTTTTTTTTTTTTTTTGCGGCCTTGTTTTTTTTTTTTTTTTTTTCTCGTTAACACGTTATAAACAGTTAGAAGAAAGTCAGTCTTTTTAAAGACTGTCTTTAAATTTAAAGACTGTTTGTAAATTTAAAGACATTTTAGTCTGTAAATTTAAACACTGTCACAAATAAAATCATGAAAATGGTGTAAAACGGAAAAATCGCACTTTGCTGTTTATAGTAATTTGGCCGTTGTCTAAGGAATATTTAATTATGTGTAACTACAAATTATATAGTTGTCTCTATTTAATTAAATTCCTTCCGCCATAATTAAAGAGTTCTCAGAAAAACAGTTTTGTAATAAGATTCATATGTAAAATGAGCTCAGGAATGAATGTTTGTAACGATTTGATCATTTTGTCATTATACGGACCACTCGCTTCGACAGACAGATTTTCTGACAGCTAAAATTGATGACAGTTTCAGACGGACTACAACAGTAAAATGTCCGAAAACGAAATGACGTCAGTACGAAACTCATCTTATGTTCGACCTTTGGCAGATACATGTATTTCCTCCCTTACTGCGAACTTTCACGGCATTAGTGGTCTAAGGGAAGGAACTGTGTTGGTTTATTTCTTAATTTCTTAATTATTTCCATCATTAAAACGATATAAGAAGACAACCAGTGCTTCAGCTGAAGTGCACGACCCGCCGGATGCTTTTAGCTTTATGAGTATTACCATATATGGGTATGGCGGCCATTTCGGTCATGTGACCTGGACCTTAAACGGTTCCCCCAGTAAATGCGCCTTATCGTAAGGAGCAAAAATATATCTTATACTTTAGTACTGTATTCTGAATCGTTTGCAGGATAAAATGCATTCTCACTTTTCCATATGTGTCAAAGTTTGACCTAGGCACAAAGAAGGTCAAGGTCAACCCAGGGTCACCATTTTAGCAATTTATGATGGGCCTACGTCCCAGATGCTATTTATCAAGTTTCGTGGAAATCTGCCCAGTGGTTCTGGACAAGACTATTTTTGAAGGGTTTTTACCATATATGGCTTGGCGGCCATTTTGGTCATGTGACCTGGACCCCATTAGCAAATTTTGGTTTCCCCCATCCCATAGAAGCTCCATATGAAATTTGACTTCAATCGGCCCAACGGTTTCCGAGGAGAAGCAGTTCGAAAATTTTCACATTTTTCGCCTCGGCGAGGCTATACTAAATGGAATGTAATATCATGCAAGTTCATTGGTTAGATCGCATAGATATCTATCAGTGTGCCAAAATTGTTTAAATATTCCAAGCGGTTAAGTCACTATCACCAATTTTCACAAACGGGTTACGGACGGACAGACAGACAGACCATATATGGCTTGGCGGCCATTTTGGTCATTTAACCTGGACCCCATTAGCAAATTTTGGTTTCCCCCATCCCATAGAGGCTCCATATGAAATTTGACTTCAATCGGAACAACGGTTTCCGAGGAGAAGCAGTTCGAAAATTTTCACATTTTTCGCCTCGGCGAGGCTATACTAAATGGAATGTAATATTTCGCAAGTTCATTGGTTAGATCTCATTGATATCTATCAGTATGCCAAAAATTGTTTAAATATTCCAAGCGGTTAAGTCACTATCACCAATTTTCACAAACGGGTTACGGACGGACAGACAGACTGACAGAATGACAGACTGACAGAATGACACGGTGATTTTAGGGCACTCTTAGAAAATCAACCGACTTCAGTCGGTCGCTTTTTCTGCGGGTCGTGCAATAAAATACATGCAGTCTTTAGCAACGCGCGTTTTGTTAATGCGATGAATAGTGAGGCTGCGTATGAGAATGCGATTTTTTCGTGTTTCATCATTTTCATGATTTTCCGTTGTGTTACTCAGTGTTAGTCTTTAAATCTACAGACTGAAAAGTCTTTAAATTTACAGACAGTCTTTAAATTTACAGACAGTCTTTAAATTTAAAGACAGTCTTTAAATAAAACGACTTTCTTCTACCTGATAAACACCACTGTAACGCTGTGAACTCCGGTCTTTATAGAAAACTGGGGTTTACAGGGTTATACATGTACGGTAGTATTCTTATTTCTGTTCAAAGATATAGTTGATGCATAACGAAAACATGCCTATACAAATACATTGTAACCTTTATCGCCGACAAATTAAAATTTTGTGGTGAAAAATTGTGATATTTTTCTTATTTCTGCTCAAAATATAGATTGTAGGTACTCGTTAGAACCGCATGTAAACCCCAGTTTTACTGTGGGGTTCAAGGGTGGGGTTCAAGGTGGTCAAAATTATATAGGCGTGTTTTCGTGATGGAGACTCGTTAGAACCGCTGTATGAGCCGGCACCGTCTGAATGAGGCGATTTTAACGAGCGCCCACAACCTATGTTTAGGGTATTATATGTACTGAGAAAAAATCTGACAAATTTTCTTCAAAGTCATCACGAAAACACGCCTATATAATTCTGACCCCCCCCCTTAACCCCACCTTTATATAGTAAAACTGGGGTTTATAGGGGTAAACCTTATTTTTCTTATTTCTGCTCTAAAATATAGGGTTTTTGTTTGTTTGTTAGTATTGGAGTTTTACGGCCCAGTCAACACTATTGAGGTCATTTTTGACCCGATCAGTTTACTTATCAACACTTTCCTGGGCAGGCTTACATGTAAGCGGTTACATGTAACCAGTACAGTGCACATTCTGACAACTGCCCTTCTTGAATCAGCGGAAGGGAGAGAATGACCGTAGAAAAGATTTCATGATCAATCTCCACGAAAGAATGTTGCCGACCCCGGCGGGAAAAATAGAGAGTCTGGGTACTCGTTAGATCCGCCTCGATGAGGCGGTTCCTACGAGTACCCACAATCTATATCTTTAGCAGAAATAAGAAAAATATCACAATTTTTCATCTTAAAATGTGCTTTTTTCGGCGCTAAAATTTGCAATGCATTTGTATAGGCATGCTTTCGTAATGATGCATTATTTCACTTGTGTCCTATCATCTGATCATAATGTTACATTTTATGATGTTCTCTGAGTTTTATAATGAGCGTTCGACACCCTCATTAAACTGTGCGTGTCATAGTCATTATGAAGCGTGCAGACAGTAAATGCTATAAATGAACTGAAATCATTACGATAACACACCCGTGCGACATAGTGCATTTTTCACATCTCCAAAATGGTCATTTTTCTGATGAAAATCCGTGATATTTTTCTTATAAATACTGCAAACATAGGTTGTGGGGGCTCGTTAGAACCGCCTCAATGAGGCGGTTCTAACGAGTACCCACAACCTATGTCTTGAAGCAAAAATAAGAAAAATAATGTATACCCCCGTAAACCCCAGTTTTCTCTATATGAAATGGGGTATAGGGGGGTCTTCATTTCACGGACTTGTTCACGTGATGTGGAGTTTTTGATATTTTCTTAAATATGGCTTTAAATCACTTCCTGGTTACATAAGCAAGCTTCCGTTCAACAGCAGTCATATCAGGTATTTTGCAAGAAACATTTGCAACACTGATAAATATTTTGATGCATCAAGGCAAAAAATGTCAATATTCATTTAATACAAATTTACCATGTACATTCTGAGCGTGTTTACAGAAAACCCTATAGTTAACTATTCGGGCGCAATGTTGTTGTACCAAAATAAATACGATTGAATTGTTGTCACGTGGTCATAAAGTAGGGTTTAGAGTGTCGTTCGTCTCACGGACTTGTTCCCATGATACGCATTACGAAAACGCGCCTATATAAATACATGTACATTGTAACATTTATCGCGGAAAAAATGAAAATTTTAAGATGAAAATTTGTGATATTTTTCTTATTTTTGCTCAAAATATAGATTGTTGGTACTCGTTAGAACCGCCTCATCGAGTACCCACAATCTATATTTTAGAGCAGAAATAAGAAAAATAAGGTTTACCCATGTAAACCCCAGTTTTACTGTATAAAAGTGGGTTTAAGGGGGTCAAAATTATAAAGGCCTGTTTTCGTGATGGGGAAGAGCATATAAAGTACAGTTTCAGCCAGTTGGGCCACTTCAATGACCCTGGAATATTTTCGATATTGCAAAATAGAATTGATAGATAGAAGATTTATTTTGTGTCGATTCCAAAGTTTAAAAAGCTCGTTGTTCAGACTGTAGTGTACTCTCCTAAAGCAGATTTGTCAGTCAGTAAAACCGATTGTGTGTGTTCATGAGCACATTTCTGATTTTACTAAGGAGATTTAGTCTATTTCTGTGCATCTACTTCACTTTGTCAGTAAACAGCAACAACAATTTAACCATTATCCCGGGTGTTCATCGTGATGTATTGCAGTTTTCCTTGGTAAGCCCCCGCCCATAGGGGCTTGAAGAAATAGATGGGCTGCATGATGCTTCCATGCAGAGCTGAATCCGGCCCGCACACTAGTACTGGTAAACCGCTTAGAGGATCTAAGCCTATCCAGGAACCTCGTTGCGAGGCGGACTGTCCATGCTAATAAACCCTATTGGTGTCATTGGGCGACAGGGCTTGAGATGTCATTTCATCTCAATGTCGGGTAAAAGTTCCACAAAATTGGAAGCAACGTCTCCAAAATGACCTTTACAGTGTTGACGGGGACGTTAAACCTCAAATCAAACAAAAAATTGCAGTTTTCCTTGGCATTTAAAGGACTTGGAATGGACTTTTTCCCAACGCGGATCTCTTTAAGACATGCTTACATTTGCCTTGGCTTCAACCAGACTGGCGACGTAAGTCTAAAATGTGAAGTCTCGGTGGAGGGATTTCTTGGTCCTAAAGTTTTTGTTGTTTTTTTTTGTTTTTTTTTTTTTGTTTTCGTTCTAAGCTCACGTATGCATGAAACTTATCCTGCTTATAAATTTTATCATGTGAATAATGAACTGTTGGCATTTTAAAATCTCATCACGAAAACACACCTGTATAATTTTGACCCCTTCGAATAAAAATCAAAAATGAGTTCCTTTAAGAGCAATGAAAACATTCATAAGAAAGAAGATGGGTCACACTACGTAGTTTCGGCTAATAAAGCCTCATCAGTGACCCTGTAATGATCCGGCAAAGAAAGCCAGAGGAAACATACTGCAATTTTGCGAATTTCGAATAGGCAGTCGATTCAAAGACGGATATAAATCAAAATGGGGTCCAAATAATTAAAAACCTGTCTAGAATATGAGTAAAACAGTAAAACTGGGGTTTACAAAGGTAAACCTTATTTTTCTTATTTCTGCTCTAAAATGTTTTTGTGGGTACTCGTTAGAACCGCCTCGATGAGGCGGTTCTAACGAGTACTCACATTCTATATTTTGAGTAGAGATAAGAAAAATATCATAATTTTTCATCTTGAAATTTTCATTTTTTCGGCGATAACAACTACAATGTACTTATATAGGCGTGTTTTCGTATTGTATGTGAACCCCTGTTAACCCTAGTCTTCTCTATATATACAGTGGAGCTTTCTATATTTATCATATGACGTCGCGTCTGAGAGAGTAATAACGCCATGTATTATTTTCGATATTCCACTAGTGGATTAAATATGCAAATTAGCTAGATATGTCCCGTAACATTACAAGTACGACGCCCTTAACGACGTCGCGTTTACTAATGGCGGAATATTGACATTTTTGTAAACAATCGTGAATAAAATAGGTTTTAAATGTCATATGATAAATAGAATCTTGCATTCGTGCTCATGTATTATTGAATTTATCAAACTCGTTGAGGAAAAGGGATAAAATGCTCGGCAAAGCCTCGCATTTTATCCCTTTACCTCAACTCGTTTAATAAATTCAATAATACATGAGCACTCATGTAAGATCCTCTATATACAGTGGAGCTTTCTAGATATACAGTGGAGCTTTAGATGGGTGTTCGTTATAATTACCTGCTTTGAGACTGGATATACAGAGGACTCTCGTAATAACGACAGTATGTGTTCCCTATTATTGTGCCGTTATAACGAATTTGCCGTTATAAAGAATCCTAGTTAGGAATATGACAGATAATAAAAGGTCTTTTCCCCATTATTTCTGAAGTATTAGATTATTAGACCCTTTCATGATTTTAATGGACTCGATTTGTGTATTTCCAACCCAAGGGAAGCCCACGCCGCTCGGGACTGAGGCTAAGCCTTTAGCTAAGTACAGTCCAACCTGTATTAAGCAAGCAGCTAAGGAATAACCAAAATGTGCTTGCTTAAGACAGATGCTTGCTTAATACAGGTGAATTTTAATGTATTTGCCATTTCTGGGAATTTCCAACCTAAGGGAAGCCCACGCCGCTCGGAACCGAGGCTAAGCCTTTAGCTAAGTACAGTCCAACCTGTATTAAGCAAGCACCTAAGGGATTACCAAAATGTACTTGCTAAAGACAGGTAGCTTGCTTAATAGAGGTGGCCACTATAACAGGTTTTACTGTAGTCATTCCATTCAAATTGCCGATATAACGAGTTTTGCCGTTATAACGAATGTCGGTATAAACAGGGTTGAATGTAGCTCAGGTTGGTGCAAAGGAAATTTTCACTGGTAGCGTTGATCGAATCGATACGGTGGAACTCTATCGCATTCGCTGTTCTGTCATTAACTAAATTAAGGTATAGCGGTTCGCAGAAGACTAAAAAGTTGATTGATAAATCCATCATTGATACAAAGATATAATGCTTTTAATAACACATATAGTTGACTAGGTGGCAGTAAGCAGTCTAAGATGATTAGAAATCTGGCTTCTGATCTAATCATTTACTGAGCATGATTAGTTCTAAGACACTTCAAAACAAACACGATTTTTCTAGAGGATATAAACCCCTTAAGGCGAATACATACACCTCATTCTAATGCACTTGCGTATGTAACGCGACGTCTGATTGGATAACGTCAAAATTAGTGCGATATACTGTCCGAAACCCGACGTCATCACGTAACGTCGCTTTTCATTGGCTGGCATATGGTTTTACGCAGCTCACAGCGCTTGCCGTTTTGTGCAAAATAGTTCAGTTTTTAAGAAAACACACACATAAGTGCATTAGAATGGGGATAATTGTAATGAAAATTGTCATTTGGGGAGGTAAATCGTCGTAAACCGAAATTTCCGACCATAAAACCTCCGATTTACCTCCCCAAATGACACTTTTGAATATAGTTATCCCCTAATTCTTTCCTATCTCTAACTTAGATATTTTATAAAGAAAACTGTCGTATTGTTAGCTCACCTGAGCCGAAGACTCAAAAGTGAGCTTATAATGTTATCTGTCTGTCGTCTGTCTGTTGTCAGTCTGTCAACAATTTCAAACTACTTCTCCTCTAAAACCACTGGGCCGATTGATGGAACAGCCATGGGATGGGGTTTCGAAAGTTTGTTCGCGGGGTCCAGGTGACATGAACAAGATGCCCATTATGCCAATATAGGGTAAGAACCCTTCAAAAACCTTCTCCGGAACCAACGGGCCATGAAACTTGGCATGTAGCATTGGGGACTCGGTCACACAATAGTTTGTTCAAATGATGATGATCCTCGGATGACCTTGACCTATTATACGCCATGATCAAATTCGGTTACAAAGACTTTTGTTTTTTTTTTGTTTGTTTGATTTGAGGTTTAACGTCCCCGTCGACACTGTAAAGGTCATTTTGGAGACGTTGCTTCCAATTTTGTGGGACTTTTACCCGACATTGAGATGAAATGACATCTCAAGCCCTGTCGCCCAATGAAACCAATAGGGTTTATTAGCATGGACGGTCCGCCTCGCACCGCGGTTCCTGGACAGGCTTAGATCCTCTAAGCTGTTTACCAGTACTAGTGTGCGGGCCGGATTCAGCTCTGCGTGGAAGCATCGTGCAGCCCATATATTTCTTCAAGCCCCTATGGGCGGGGGCGATCATAGACTTTTGTACGGGAGAAAAAGAAAATTGTTTATTTTTCGGAAACTAATGCAGCCTGTGATGATGCAATTAGATAAATGAGTTGATTAAACTACATGCATATTCAAAGAATGAGACCTTGGCACAAGGTCATTCAGATATGAAAATTGAAACTTATTTTCCTCAGAAACCACGACGCCAGTTGTAACCAACCTGTAGGTAAAAGGAAATGAAAACCGATTAAATGAGTTCGGTCACATGACCAAAATTGACGTCATGCCCATATAAGGTAAAAACTCTTCAAACATCTTCTTCTCCCAAACCAAAGGGCCGATTGTCATGAACTTTGGTGGGTAGCAATGGGGGCTCAGGCCCATCATAATTTGTTCAAATGATGACCCTCGGATGACCCTGACCTATTTTACGCCAATGTCAAATTTGGTCACATAGACTTTTTATTGGAAAAAAGTCAAAACTATGTACTTTACGGAAATTATTGCAGTCGCTAATCTGAAAATTGGTAAATGCAGTTAGCTAAATGAGTGGATGAAACAACATGAGTATTGAAGGCCAATGTCATTCCTTGACTTTGACCTAAAGCCTTTCAAATATGAAGACTAAAACTTATTTTCCACTGGAAATTCTGGGCCGTTTATGATCAAATTTTATATAAACGCTTATAGAAACAAGAAGATGAAAATTTATTAATATGAGTTTGGTCACGTGACCAGTATGGCCACAATGACCATATAAATTGGAAGCACTTTAGATATCTTCTTCTTCGGAACCAACAGGCCAATTTTCATGAAACTTGGTGTGTGGCATTGGGGACTTTGGCCCATTTATGTTTTTTCAAATGATGAGCCCTCCCCCTTATTTTAGAAAATTCTCTAAGTCATGCATTTTTTCACCCTCTGCAAAATACCTGAAATTCGCACTCTCCCCCATTTTTCAGAGTCTGCGTAAGGGCCTGAATCATGTTCAAAAACGTTGCTGAATTTTTTTATATGGCGAACAGTGCCGACCCTGGTCAGAAGGAATGTACTGTCTAATTATCCCATTTTGGTCTACGCTGTGTGTCTAATAACGAAACCACCTTCAAACGTCTGGGCTTCTCATTTTTGCTCTCTCAGTAATCTTAGCAAAAGTGCGAAAAATTTTGTTTACATTTTGTACACTCGACTCTAAACAACAGTTTTATGAATGGAATGTTCCGAAAGTCGTCACATAATTGCGTGGCCTAGATTAAGATATTGTCATTGTTTTCCTTTCATTACGTGTGCAACCTGGCATTCTTATGCTATTTCATTTAACCCTTAAATGTCACTATTGAAGCAAACAGTGTAGTCCCTATGCAACAGGCTGAGCAGACTCCACATTCCGCGGCTCTGATCCGGTATTCGCTGTTTACCAAACCCAGCACGCGATTCCTGTCCAGACCCTATAAATACATGTAGCTGTGATCTACATGTAACATCGGTAGAAATTGCGCGACTTTTTCTATTAACTACCATATTATTGGTTTTCCCAAATAACTGATGGTCACGTGAACAACAGCCGGAACTCAGATTTTGCCATTTAGTAAATTTGGGTCGATTAAACAATCGACCCCAAAAATCAGCCCTTGGCATTTGGTGGCCACAGGTTACACTGATTTGTTGTGTTGGTTGAGTTGTTGTTATTTAATACTGTCACGCAGAAAAAAAAATATTGGCTGATAGGATTTCTTTGTGTGGACCATTTCCTTTTGTAGACCCGTTCTGTTTGTCTACGTTTGTCTGCCCTCAGTTTTGGGGTAGAAATTATGCCCAATGCGTGTAAGGGCTAGCAAATGAAATTCGAGATGGCCAACCTCTGGGCAGACGAAAACCGTTCAGTAGGACAGTGGTTGCTTATTTTTGTGCGGAATAGTTCC
The DNA here is from genome assembly GCA_963580285.1 of Lucinisca nassula. Lineage (NCBI taxonomy): Eukaryota > Metazoa > Mollusca > Bivalvia > Lucinida > Lucinidae > Lucinisca > Lucinisca nassula. The sequence continues at coordinate 150,012,769 of OY757014.1, forward strand.
GTTTGGCAACTTCGATGAACACAAGGCAGAGTGTCGAAGTTCACACTGTGGCCTATGGGCAAATCTTACGCTAATCGACAGCCCCATACCTTTGCGTAATGTTTTCCATCAGATCAGGATCTACACTGTTTGCAATTCAATTAAAAAAATTAAATGAATACATAATATAATGTCTAGCTACACTTCCGAGTTTTATACAGTGTCCTGACTGCATTTGGTCATTGCTAAAATAATAGTAAGACTTACCCTGCTGAATAAATTAATAAGGCATACCCATTTCTGACTATCGTCCAGACAGTCAGAAATGGGCTTGCCCTGTTAATTTATTCAGCAGGGTAAGTATTAATATTATTCAGACATGTTAACAAACTCATACAGTTACGACATTCATTTGATTACATTTTTATTTACCCCAGATTCTTGACATATTTATTTCTGCAGTATCAGAAACTCTGACTTTGGTCTGCTGGTCACTGATTGAGCTGTCAATTTACGTCACATTACGATAACACGTCGTGCGTCATAGTGCATTTCACATCTCCAAAATGGCTACTTTTCTGATGAAAATCCATGATACTTTTCTTATTTATACTGCAAACATATGTTGCTGTTTTCGTTAGGATCGCCGACTCAATGAGGCGGTTCTAACGAGTACCCACTACCTATGTTTTGGAGCAGAAATAAGAAAAACAGTGTTCTGCCCCTTAAACCCTAGTTTTCTCTATATATAGTGGGGTTTAAGGGGGTGTTCATTTCACGGACTTGTTCATGTGATGAAGTTACAGGACACTTATACCTCAAGCAACAATCATATTTCTTTTATGATTGCGTTTGTTGTGCTGTATTAAAACACTTACAGACAGCACGGATGTGATTGTGGGCTGGACTAAAATAAACTTTATCTTGGTTACTTACGATTCCTTTACTCCTGTTGTGTTTCTTATAAGCCCTAATATGCCCAGAATACCAAAAGCGGTGCGAGTCGTACCATCCATGCTTATAAACCCTATTGGTTTCATTGGACGACAGGGCTTGAGATGTCATTTCATCACAATGTCGGGTAACAGTCCAACAAAATTGGAAGCAACGTCTCCAAAATGACCTACACAGTGTTGACGCGGACGTTAAACCTCAAATCAAACAAACAATCAGCCCTTATATGCCCAGTATACCAAGAACGGGACGTTTGCGAATAGGGCAGATCCTGATAAAATGCCACAAAACGCGGCGTGAATAAAATAAACATGGCACCGTTTAAGAAATGGGCTAGACAAAGTCAGAAAAGTCCGTAGACCATGTTTTGAGAAAAATATAAATTAATTAAAGCATTATTTCTAGACAGATACTATGCCGAGAAAAGCGAATAAAAATCAACAAAACGTCATCACGAAAACACGCCTATATAATTGTGACCGCCTTGAACCCCACTTTTATATAGTAAAACTGGAGTTTACAGGGGGTAAACCTTGTTTTTCTTATTTCTTCTCTAAAATATAGGTTGTGGGTACTCGTTAGGACCGCCTCAATGAGGCGGTTCTAACGAGTACCCACAATCTATATTTGAGGCGGTTCTAACGAATACCCACAATCTATATTTTTAGCTGAAATAAGAAAAATATCACAATTGTTCATCTTAAACTTTTCATTTTTTTTTTCGGTCATAAAAGTTACAATGTATTTGTATAGGCATGTTTTCACAGTTAATCATGAAATTGTAGTTTGAGTGTACTTATTAGATTTACCTCATCGATGCATAATAATAATAATAACAATAATAATAATAATATCTTTATTTTCAGAGGATAACATATTTAGCACCCAATACTAATCTTACATATGGTCCTCTATAAAAGAAAACATATATACATTAACAAATATATACAAATGTGATTAAAAGCACAAATACTTAAAAATTAAAAACATGCATTTCTAAAAAAAAAATACAATTAAGAATCCTTAAATTCAAGAATGATTTTAGAATACATTAAATTTCAGAATAAGACCATCTGAGTTAAAACAGTGCATGTGACTAATTTACAAAGTTGATTTGATGTTTGTTTATAAATGTTAAATTCTGTATAAACTGACAGCAGGTTTGAATTCTGTTAAAAGATACATACATGTATACATTATTCAACAATAATATATGTAGGTCATAAAATGAAAATGTAGCTACAAATAGTCAGCAAACTGGACATAGGGTGTTTAAAATGCTAAAATAGAAGATATCACAAAAATGATTTTCATGGCACAATTATTAATTATGAATGCATACTTTATTTTACTCATTTAATTCATTTTCTGCGAACAAAGATGATGAGTTTATAGAGGAGACAATTGGATATCTGAATGATGATTTAGCAAATATGACCTTAATCCATTTCTAAATGAATTTAAACGTTCACTTTGTCTTATGTCTACAGGCAAAGCATTCCATAGGTTAGCTCCGTCGATTTGAAACGATTTGGCAAAATAGTTGGTTCTTGCGACTGGAACTCGTAAATCGCCATTGTCAGCGGATCGCAGACACCGTTCATGGAATTCTGACGTCTTTTTGAACAGATTAGTAAGATATTCGGGTGCAAGTCCATTTAAGGTTTTGTACATCATTAAACATTTGTGATATAGAATTCGTTTCGGAAAGGAAAGCCATTCTAAATCTTTAAACATACGCTCAGATGGGGTCGTGATATCTGCCTGCAGGATTAGTCGCGCGGCCCGTTTTTGAAGTTTAAGCAGTCTATTAAGATTAATAGTGGAAGTACGACTCCACAGTATGTTCATCCATAATCGAAAATTGGGAGAATATATGAGTTGTAATACAGTTTCAAATGTTCTTTATTTACATATTTTGAAAGTTGTTTCAATAAAGTGATTCTACGGGTGATGTTGGAACACAAGGTATTAATTTGTTCGTCCCAGTTGAGCGGTTTGTCAATGATTACACCTAGAAGTTTTTGTGTTTCAACTTGTTTTATAATTTCATCTTCAAGATAAATCTCAATTGAATCTAAGAGCTGCAAATTTTGCCGTGTTCCTATCCACATAACAGATGTCTTCTAGACATGTATATGCATGTCGTTTGAATGGCACCAAATTTTAAAGCCGTTAGTTCCGCTTTGAAGTTTTTGTTGGACGAAGTCCTTATTTTTGCTTGCAATATGGACTGTTGCATCATCCGCATATAATTCGAGGTATGTTTCGTTTATGAATAGAGGTAGGTAATTCACAAAGAGAAGAAAGAGCACCGGGCCCAATACTGAGCCCTGCGGCACACCAGCTTTAATATTTTGAAATGAGGATGCGCATTTCCCGTCGACAATGCTTTGCTTTCTATTGAATAAATATGATTGAATAAATATGATTTTACCCAGCATAAAGAAGCGTCTGAAAATTTATAGAGCAACAGCTTCTTTAGAAGTAAACCGTGATTAACAACACCAAAAGCTTTTCTAAGATCAAAGAAGATTGCTCCAACTAGCTCACCGTGGTCGATGCTTTGCAGCCATTTGTCCAAAAGTTCAATAAGGACAATACAGATATTGGTCGATAATTAGAAGGATCTGTTTTTGTACCACCTTTGTGAATAGGTATTATTTTGGCCAATTTTAACCTATCGGAAAAATTGCCATTACTTATGCTTATGTTGATCATTTGATTCATGCATCGATGGGATTCGAACTGATAACTACTATTGCATCATCAGTGTTATTTATCACGTGAACCTACATCACGTGAACAAGTCCGTGAAATGAACACCCCTAACCCCCATTTTATATAGAGAAAACTGGGATTTACGATGTATAAATTATTTTTCATTTACTGCTCCAATACATAGGTTGTTGGTACGCGTTAGAACCGCCTCAAAGAGGCGGTTCTAACGAGCACCCACAACCTATGTTTTGAGTATGAATAAGAAAAGTATGACAACATTTCATCAGAAAAATAACCGTTTTGGAGATATGAAACAATACACTATGTCGCACGGATATGTGAGCGTAATGATTAGAGGTCCTTATTTATCTCCATCATGCCTCTTGACATGGCGTAATGTTAAACCATTACACTCAGTGGCTCGAACTACCCTTGTCTTGAACATTATTTCATAGTCGCAAAGGTATTCGAGTCATAAGAGTTTTATATCAATTGTCTAAACAACTATGGAACCAAGAACGTGGAATGTGGCCGGGATAGTGGCCAGGTAAAATCGATATAAGTCCCATTCCCCACACCACCCCGACCCCCACCCGCAGTAAAACACACACACATACACGCACGCGCGCACGCACACACGCGCGCGCGCACGCACACACGCACACACACACACACGCACGCACACACGCACACACGCACACACACACACACAAAACTACAAAAAAAAAACAGTTTTACTGACCATTCCAAGGCGGCTGTTCTATTGTGGTTTATAATCATTTTAGTTCATCTTTACTTGTATGTATTGCTAATATATTTGTCTACCCCATGGGCGTAGACACTATAAACTTAGGGTTTAACACGGAGTGAGTGTTTGGGTTTTACGTCCCACCAACAGCTAAGGTCATACGGAGACGGGACCTCGGTTTAAAGACTCATCCGAAAGTCTGGAGAAGCCCGGGATCGCGGGTTTAACACGGAAGTACAGCCATTGTTTACCCACAATGCAGGTTGACCTGTATATACAGTATATTTATAATGCAACAAAAAGTATAAGCTTTCACAAAAAGAGGCCCTTAACAAGTATAAGCTTTCACAGTTGATATGTGCTAAGTGTAGCCCTAGCTTTTTTCAAAAGCTTTGGATTGCCGGTTTGTCGCTAGTGTTGAAGCTGCTCTTACCATTTTTGGCGCGAGGTAATTGTCTATTATTTATCACCGAATGTCGTTGTTAATAAGTGGATAGCGTCATGTAATATTAATGATATGACCACGCGTGAAATAACACAAGGTTACTGGCGTGTTTCGTCACAGCGCTGTCCGTGACAGCCTGTACTTCGGCGATAAAATACGATTTTAAAATCTTAATATGACAAACAGAATCTCTCAAACGTGGTCGTTTCATAAAAAAAAAAATAAATAAATATGAAACACGCCAAAGCTGAAATGACCATTCGTATAAGATCCTCTATGATTGTGCATTCTTATTTCCATTTTTAGTTGTGCGTTTCCCTTCCTTGTTTAATTCAAGCTATGTCCTGCTATTTCCGCGACTTAGAAATGTTTCTTTCTTTGGTTTTAGCTACGTGCATTCTATAATTACATCTTAACCCGTTTCCCATTTTGAACCAGAAACCCTAACACGGGTACCCGGGCAAACAGTGCAGGCCCAGATCAGACGCCGCAGAACGCGGCGTCTGATCAGGGCCTACACTGTTTGCGAAAAGTTAAGCCATTTTCCAAATAAATTTTGAAAAAAAAACACAACCTGACACCCCTAAATTTTGAAATGGACTCCTGCTATACATAAGGAGGACTATTCGATTTGGTACAAAACGGGTTTAGATATATCTATCTTCTATTATTTCTATTCTTTAGATTTACTGTGACTTGTGATTAAATCTTTTCCTGAATATAAAGTCATTAATATTTCAGCTGGTTATAATAGAGTCTTGTAGCTGACAAAGGATAACAGGAATTAACCCTTTTGTACCAAATGGAATCTTCCTCCTTATATATAGCAGGAGTTCATTTCTAAATTTAGGGGTGTCAGGTTATGTTTTCATCAAAATTTATTTGGAAAATGACTGAACTTTTAGCAAACAGTGGAGGCCCTGATCAGACGCCGCGTTCTGCGGCGTCTGATCTGGGCCTGCACTGTTTGCCAAGTACCCCTTTCAGGGTTTCCGGTAGTAAATGGGTTAATAAATAATGCAGTGCGGTCATTTCTTCTGTTTGATAAATGAGATAATAAGGAATAATGAATATCTGTGTATGGAAAATTAAAGTAAACCTGCATGGGGACAGGAATAGTCACAATCTCAGATCATACTATATAGTAGTGAAGGCAATGATCAGGAATCGATACAATTAACCCACAGCTCTCATCAGAGACACCAACGGGAAAGAAACACAAACATGAAATAACTAGACCCTTGGGAAACGTCAATTGCGGAAAGCCGAAAGGACAGTTACTTTCCCACACAAAGGACATCTGGCTATCCAAAACAAAAACTGTAAGCAATGCACACACTAAAAAAGACAAACCATAACAAATATAAATGGTGGGGAGGTGGGGGGGGGGGGGGCGGAGGAGGAGGCTTAAATCGATTTTACGCGGCCGGAATCCTCGCCCTTACTTCCGTCGCGATTTAGACAAATAATTTGTTCAGTCCGATTAAAAAGGGCTCTTCACTCATCAGTGCAACACCTCCGAGAACACAAAAATCAAACAACCATAGAGATGAAACAACGGTGATGACTTGACAGCAAGAAACCACTGAAATGCTGGAGCAAAGGGAAAACAACAGTTAGACTCCGATGGGCCCGAGACAGAGCATCAGGCACCAAACAACATTACATAAAATTGAATTCTAATTCTCAGTAAACCCATCAAGATGACACCAAAGACCACAAAGATATTACTTTATAAATAGCACCAAGATGCTATAAAAACTTCACAAAATTATTTGACATTTGTCCCAAAGACCATCACGAAAACACGCCTATATAATTGTGACTCTATTGGACCACACTTTTATATAGATTGTGGGTACTCGTTAGAACCGCCTCGATGAGGCGGTTCTAACGTGTATCCACAATCTATATTTTGAGCAAAAAAAGACAAATACCACAATGTTATATCTTAAAATCTTTTTTTGGGGGTGGGGGTGGGGGCTGGGGTAAAATTTACAATGTATTTTTATAGGCGTATTTTCGTAATGCGCTATGAAAAACATCATAACAAGTAAAAAGCTAACTCCAATGAGATAACAACGGCCCCCGCCCATTGGGGCTTGAAGAAATATATGGGCTGCATGATGCTTCCACGCAGAGCTGAAACCGACCCGCACATAAGTACTGGTAAACTGCTTATAGGATCTGAGCCTGCCCAGGCAAAGTGGTGCGAGTTGACCCGTCTATGCTTATAAACCCTATTGGTTTCATTGGGCGGCAGGGCTTGAGATGTCATTTCATCTCAATGTCGGGTAAAAGTCCCACAAAATTGGAAGCAACGTCTCCAAAATGACCTTTATAGTGTTGACGGGGACGTTAAACCTCAAATCAAACAAACAAGCTCCATTGCGATAACACCCGTGCGACATTGAGCATTTTTTCACATCTCCGTATGGCTACTTTTCTGAAAATCAATGATTTTTTTTCTTATTTATACTGTAAACATAGGTAACCGCCCAAATGGGAGGTTCTAACGAGTACCCACAACCTATGTCTTGGAGCAGAACTAAGGAAAATAATTTGTACTCCCGTAAACCCCAGTTTTCTCCATATAAAGAGAAATTTGGGGTGGGGGCGGGGCGGGCTTTCACAGGCTTGTTCATATGACGCCATTAGTTGCACCAAGGTGTCATGAAAGTATCGCAAAAATTTCACTTAACTAATTGCACCAAGAAGCCATTCAAAACTGACCTAGTAGGCACCCATACCCAATACGAACATACATGTAGTTACTAGTTAACACCGTGATCATGAAAACACGCCAATACGTATAATCCTGACTCCATGGAACCCCAATTCTCAACAGTAAAACTGGGGCTACAGGGGTAAGTCTTATTTTTCTTATTTCTGCTCTACAATATAGATTGTGGGTACTCGCTGGAACCACCTCTATGCATCCTTTGGTGGCTTAAGTGGTAAGGGTGCACGATTTTACAGTCGAATACAAAAAGTGCTCTCAAGCACAATTTCCCAGTTATCTCACCGAGTTAAATGATTCAAAAGAGCGACATAAGTCTCAGTAAATAATTTACAATTTTGCCACATTAACCCTTATCTTGCTGTTCACTACAACCCCTATCTTTGCAAACAGTGTAGATTCAGATCAGATGGCTTCTGAAGAAGCCATCTGATCAGGATCTACACTGTTTGGCTTTCAGTTTATGGATTTGTAGCAATAAATTACATCAAGTAATCTGACTAGTTGATAGACAAAAATGGGTGACGCTTTAATGAATATTCAGCAAGATAAGGGTTAAAGACCCCCCCAAACAGTTGCTTCTGAAGCTTGATGAGCTGCCACATAAAATCCCATATGAATTTGAGGCAATAAGATACACGATTAAGGAAGCAAAACAAATGAACCACTGTCATTACGGTAACACATCCGTGTGATATAGTACATTTCTCAACCCTCAAAAAAGGCAATTTTTCTGATGAATATTAGTGATATTTTTCTTATTTATATTCCAAACATAGATTTTGGGTGCTCGTTAGAACCGCCTCATTGAGGCGGCTTTAACGAGTACCCACAACCTATGTCTTGGAGCAGAAATAAGGAAAATAATGTTTACCCACGTAAAAGTTTAATCTGTATAAAGTGGGGTTTAGTGGGGTCTTTATTTTGTTAAAACAACGCCTGTCTGTTTAAACGAATTATTTCGTTGACTACCGTATGCGCATGCGTTAATTAATTATTTTCCTTACATGTATGACAAACATTGACGTTTATCTCGACAAACCAAAACAGCTTTTTTTCTGTCGGAATGTAAGGTCCTTGCATTGTTATTGAGTATACAAATTCGAGTGTGTAAATGTTTTTGACGCATTAGCACTTCTTTCAGCTTATACCGAATAATAACAAAAATCAAGTATTTCATTTTTTGTTATGGTATCAATAGATTTCCGTAGAAAAAAAAAACAAAAGTAGGTCAGAAATGAAGTTATAAGACCACGTCTAACAATTCAGACAGATCTCACTCCACCAAGGATACATAGATGCCAGGAAAAAAAGTAAGTAAGGTCTCACTCAACATAAAAATAATAATATAATATAATGGCAAAGTCTTTATTTCCAAAGGATTACATATATAGTCCTCCATAAAACAAATAAAATACAGTATAAACACTCACATAACACACATGGCAAAAGTCGAGGAATACTAAAACTAAAACTTATGAGTTTGTTTTCGCAATAAATGTAAACTGATAAAAAAAAAAAAAAAACACTGAGAGTACTGGTGTGTCGATCGTCTCTGAATATAAGTTGGGAAAATATTCCTGAACTGAGAATCGAACTGTTCGATTAACTTTAAGCAAGCACAATAGATCGAATCAGACATCGCGTTATGTGCCATCTGATATTGTAGATTCTGTTTGCCAATGTCAAAGTGCACGAGCACTGTCCAACTCGGGCCTTGAATAAATAGATGGGCTGCATGATGCTTCCACGTAGAGCTGAAACCGACCGCACACGAGTACTGGTAAACCGCTTAGAGGATCTAAGCCTGCCCAGGCAAAGCGGTGCGAGTATAATAATATATGTTCATAAACCCTATTGGTTTCAATGCGTGACAGGGCTTGAGATGTCATTTCATCTCAGTGTCGGGTAAAAGTCCCATAAAATTGGAAGTAACGTCTCCAAATGACCTATATAGTGTTGACGGGGACGTTAAACCCCAAATCAAATAAAAAAAACGATCACAGTCTAGATTTTTCTTCTTACGCTGGCCTCTGACATCTAAGGGTTGCTATAAACAACCAGTACTTGGATTTGTTCAAGGTCAGCAGCAGTCAGATGGTCAGGGATAGTCACGCGGACAATAGCAAGCAACAAATTCTCAGCTTTATAACGAAGAATGTGGGTACCCGTTAAAACGCTCCATTATAAGAACAATGTTCAGTCAAGTTTTTGTCTGAAAAACAAATGGTAGCATTTTCCGTCAAATTATTTACATCTACTTGTTATTTGTTTATGTGTTTATTTATTTTCATTCTGTTTACGCGTATATTGATTCGTCTTTATGAATTTAGAGTATTTCATTGATTATGCAACAATCTGTGCTCAAAAAATATTACATGTTTAACATTTTATCCAGCTGCAAACAAGGCAGATCCATAGATGGCTTCTGATCAGCATCTACAATGTTTGTCATTGTTTCTCCTCTCTCTTTTCTCCTCGCTCAGTCCCACCACTGCATCCCAGCTCCTGAATAACATTGATCTGTAACAGAGCCTCTTCAGCGATATGTTTAAATAAAAAAGTTAATTTTACCTGTTGATGCAGGCCCGCAAACAGTTGGGAGGGTTCAAACGCAGCCCCTCCCCACTTTTGGAAATCATCTCAGATTCATGCAGTTTTTCACCCTCTGCAAAATACCTGAAAATCGCAACGTAAATCCGCCACTTTTCAGAGTCTGTGTACAGGCCCGAATCATGTTCAAAACTGTTGCCATGCTGGCACTACACCGTAGCCGTTCGGTGGTACCCCTATTTCCCGTTGCCGTTGAACAGGGAGACCATCGCTCGGCTCCAGCCCCGTCCGTCTCACGTCTCAGGTGTCTCCGAGCCCACGGGAATCCCCTTGCCCTGTAGCCAAATGCCGAGCTCCGTCCTGAGAGGTTTGTGAAACGGTGCCGTGACCTTTCCAGGGGCTTATATTTTGTCTTCCCGTTTGCTTCAGGAGTGCATGTGTCCTGTCGCTAAAGGGCATCTTTATTTATTGGAGTTTCTGGGCTAGGCGTGCATAAAGTCTGGGCTACTCATTTTGCTCTTAAATATTTAAGGGTTCTAAACAGAAGTGCGAAAAGTCTAGTTTTACTCGATTTGGCATACATTTGTGTAACAGTTTTATGAATGGAATGTTCCGAAGACGTGACGTGACAGCGTGTATTGTTTTTCTTTCATTACGTGAGAAACCTGGCATTCTTATACTATTTCGTCTGTTCGTTTAAAATGCCACTATTTAAGCAAACAGTGTAGTCCCTGCGCAACCTGCTGAGCAGACGCCACATTCCGCGGCATCTGATCTGGGTATTCGGTACCACCCGATTGCTGTCAAGACTCTATAGATAGCTCTGACCTATATGTTGCATCGATAAAAATTGCGCAACGTTTCAAGTTCTATTAATATCAGTGATGGTCACGTGGACAACTGCATGCATTTCGCTTTGCCATTTAGAAAATTTGGATCGATCGTTTACAATAAATTAAGCGATATTCATAGTGAGAGGTCCAGTATGATAAAGAGAGAATATGTTTCATATGCTTATATTTGTAAAATGTTTTCTCGGGGTTTAAGAATAAGATCAAATTGACAGAAACGATAAACAGAAATATGGCACTGAAATGGAAAGCAATAGCCTCGAAATCGAGTACTGTCAGAAAAAAAATATCACGTTTTAATCATACCACAGATGTGTAGTACATGACAAAACAGGACGACAAATGTCACATCATTTACATAATTCCAAGAGGAGGAGTGTAGCTAAAAGAGACACTGCTCGTTGGCATAGAAACTGACGTTTACCCGCAAGCGTCATACAGATATACCAGCTGTACGGACAGTCAATAGAAGCCTCCGTGGTGTACATTGTAGTGGTTACGCTACTCGCCGTGTAAACCAGGGATCCGGCAGGATCGATCCCGGGCTTCTCCAGACTTTAGGACGAGTCTTTAAACCGAGGTCCCGTCTCCGTATGACCTTAGCTGTTGGTGGGACGTACATGTAAAACTCTAACACTCACTCACACTCACGAACAGTTCACACTCGCTGGATATAAGTGGCGAACATTGCAGTAAAGGCCCGGTATAGGGAAACTGGCGTTAAACCGTTGAGTCTTAAAAACCATAATATTGAATGATATTGTACCCTTTTAGAAAATATTAACCAATGTAGTTCGCTGAACATTTCATGTGAAGGGGTCATTATATCAGCGATTACGGGGAAAGGGAACAACTGGTAGATTTTGTTTTTGCCATTTTTCAAAGGGAGACAACTTTCGGGACTTCCTGATCGCTTTTCTATAAGGTCTGTTCCACTGAAAAAAGGGTCAACACTTAAAGGAAAGAATTTGCTCCTCAGCAGCAACAAATTCTTTCCTTTAAGAGTTAACCCCTATTGACAATAGGGAGACAAGAATACTTTGGCAGGAGTTGCCTCCCCTGAAGGTATTCCCATTCCCCTTAAGATGATTCTTGCCGCTCGTTTCATTACGCAAACACGCCTATACAAATACCACCTTTATCGCCGAAAAATGAAAATTTCAGGATGAAAAAATGTGATATTTTTCTTATTTCTGCTCAAAATATAGATTGTGGGCACTCGTAAGAACCGCCTCATCGAGGCGGTTCTAACGAGTACCAACAATCTATATTTTAGAGCAGAAATAAGAAAAATAAAGTATACCCCCGGAAACCTCAGTTTTACTATATAAAAGTGGGGTTCAAGGGGGTCAAAATTGTATAGGTGTATTTTCGTGATGTTGAAGCCGGAGTATTCTAAGTATATTTAATTTGGAACGTCCGTTCCCAAATAAGACACCCGTAATCCATTATTGGTAATATATATGAATTGTAGTATGATTTCATGTTTGGTATGCCGATATAGTGTGATAAAAGTTTCACCAAGATGCCATGAAAAGGTCATTACTATCTCACTCATGCTGAAGTTAGGCAACGCTGTCTTTGTCGTAACGTCAGAAACGATCCAGATTGTAACAAAAAACAAACCATGTCGTTAGTTAAAGTATCGTTAATACCTTGGTAATTTACTTTTATTTTTGCTGCAGACAATGTGAGTTTTTTTTTGTTGTTGTTGTTGTTTTTTGCAAATGCTACACACATTTGTGCAGCAAAAAATACCGCTGAATTTGATATTTACCTACTTGCTGGAACAGTCCACAATTTCATTACGAGAACACGCCTATACAAATACATCTCCACCTTTATCGCCGAAAAAATGAAAATTCTATGATGAAAAATTCTGATATTTTTCTTATTTCTGCTCAAAATATAGATTGTGGGCACTCGTTAGAACCGCCTCATCGAGGCGGTTCTAACGTCTACCCACAATCTATATTTTAGAGCGGAAATAAGAAAGATACGGTATACCACCTGAAACCCCATGCAGTTTTACTATATAAAAGTGGGGTTCAAGGGGGTCAAAATTATATTGGCGTGTTTTCGTGATGTGATCACTAACAAGCTCGTTAAGAAACGAAGTTTTGAATAACTGGGTTACGAAACATTGAACAACTTGTTTGCATGCGCCTTGATCGCACCTGCTGTGCCATATCGTAATTGGTCATACGCCATGCCCCTCGGCAAAAGGCAGATGGTAACTCAAAATAGAAAGACACAAATACCAAGGCAAGTCTTGGCTTTCAGTACAGGAATTTAAGGTCAAACGAAACAATCTGAGTCTCCTTTCAGAACCATTTTTGAGCCTACACTCACAGACAGTCGACCACCCAGTGCTTAAATGTCTAGGTGGAAATGTACGGAATCCGGGAAGGGACATTTCTTTTGCGGAATAGCACTTACTGCAACAAGTCATATGCTTTGCCAACGGAAAGAGAAATATTTACAGAAAAAAACAAAAACAAATTAAGAGTCATGGGAACACCAGGCAGATATTTCCGCCATTTTTCAAAGGGAGACAAATTTTGTGATTTCCTGTTCGCTTTTCTTTAAGCCGAACCCCACTGAAAAAGGGGTCTACTCTTAAAGGAAAGAATTTGCTCCTGATGAGCAAATTCTTTTCTTTAAGAGTTGACCCCTTTTGATATCGCAGACAAAATACTTTAACAATTTGCAGGAGTTGCCGCCCCTGAAGATGTTCCCATTCCCATTAATGTCTCGAACACTAGTGACTCAATGTTCGGGCCAGTAATACAAGTTAGTTGGGGGTTCATATTCGTCATTTTTTCATTCTTCTCTGGATTTTTGTCTCTCAGTTTTCTAAGATACGTATATTTAACAAATATATAGTTCTACCTTTGTCCTTCAAAAAGAAAAAAATGTATTATATTGGATTACAAATAATAGGTTTATCTGTTAGCTGAGACACGTATGCCTGCTGGTGTTTCCTTTTACGACCTTTATACAGTAATCATGTAATGTTTATCATTTTCAGAATGTCCTTGGAGATCATATCAACACGTTTACATAGCTTAAGCCATTTTATACTGTAAATCCCAAAACGCTTGTAATTTGTTTGTTTTGGAGTTTAACGACCGAGTCAACACTATTTGGGTCATTGTTGAGCCGGTCCGTTTATCTATACACATTTTTCCTGGGTTATACGTAAGCGGTTCACCAGTACAGTGCACATTATTTCGCCAGAAACTGACAACTGCCCTTCTTGATTCAGCGGAAGGGTAAGAATGACCGTAAGAAAAGATTTCATGATCAATCTCCACGAAAAAAATGTTGCCGACCTCGGCAGGTAGCGACCAGCGCCCAGGCAAACCGTAAGATTAGGCTCTTTACTGAATGCAAACAGTTGTCATTCGTTTTACATTACGAAAACACGCCTATACAAATACATTGTAATCTTAATCGCCGAAAACTGAAAATTTAAGATGAAAAATTGTGATATTTGTCTTATTTCTGCTCAAAATTTAGATTTTGGGTACTCGTTAGAACCGCCTCGACGAGGCGGTTCTAACGACTATCCACAATCTATATTTTAGAGCAGAAATAAGCAAAATAAGGTTTACCCCTGTAAACCCCTATATAAAAGTGGGGTTTAAGGGGGTCAAAATTATATAGGCATGTTTTCGTTATGAATGTCTACATTTACATTCTCGGGTTGTTGTTTTTTTTTCTAGTTGTTGCTGAAAAACAATTTCTTGCACACCAGAAAAGGAAATCCGTGATTTTTCCATGGGATAGACCCTGGTGTTCCGACCTAGGCAACTAACATACTGAGTGCGCTTCAGTTCTATTCAAGGCTGTCGGAACTACTTCCGCACTACTTTCATTTTGTTAACAATCTTCATGTGCGAGCTGTCAAAACTAACCGGCAAAACAGCGGATGAATATCATGAATATTGTTAAATAAAAACAAAATGAGAAGTATAGTGCACAAAAAAATGAAACATTAAAAAAATAAAAAGGAAATGCTTGGGAGGTAATGTGCAAGAAAAAGAATCCAATATGGGGCTCTGTTGTAGATGGGCGTTTCCAACCCTCGGGTTGGAAACGCCGATCTACAACAGAATCCCATATCAGATTCTTAAAGTATTACTCGTTAGTTTAATTATAAGCTGAGTTTTCTGAAGACCCATTCATGATTATGCTAAAAAATATTTATACCCATCTATAAAATTTTGACCTCATTAAACCCTTCTTTATATAGTAAAACTGAGATTTACAGGAGTATACATTTTCTTTTATTTGTGCTCACGAACGTAGATTGTGGATTGTCGTTAAAACCGCCTCGCTGAGGCGGTTCTAACGATACCCACAACCTATGTTTTGTGCAGAAATATAAAATTTACATTTTTTGACTGAAATCTTCTTTTTATTATTATTTGTTTTTTGTTTGATGAAATTAAATATAATTGAATAGCCGTGTTGTTAGGTTGTGGGTGCTCGTTAGAACCACCTCATTGTGGCGATTCTAACGAATACTCACATCCTATGCATTGGAGCACAAATAAGTATAATAATGTGTATCGTTGTAAAACCCAAGTGTCCGCTATATAAGATGGGTTTACAGGGGCGTTAATTATACAAATGCATCACGTGACCAAGTCCGTAAAATGAAGACCCCCTAAACCCACATTTATATAGAGGAAACTGGGATTTACGGGGGTAAACATTATTTTTCTTATTTCTGTTCCAAGACATAGGTTGTGGGTACTCGTTAGAACCGCCTCATTGATGCGGTACTAACGAGTACTCACAACCTATGTTTTGAGCATTTATAAGAAAAATATCACAGATTTTCATAAGATTAGTAGCCATTTTGGAGATGTGAAAAATACACTATGCCGCACGGGTGTGTTATCATAATGGTGTTTAATAGCATGATGCGTTCAGTGGTGTGCCAGTTGAATACCATTAGTGACATTGACGTCATTGGCCTTGCCCAACAATCGCTGTCAATTGTACAGGCATATAAACGCATTAGCAAAATAATCAAAGCGGGTAAATCTATACACTATAAGATACTATGAATCAATAATCAAAAGATAACATTACGAAAAAACGCCTATACAAATACATTTGAAACTTTACCGCCGAAAAAACGAAAATTTTACGATGAAAAATTGTGATATTTTCCTTATTTCTGCTCAAAATATAGATTGTGGGTACTCGTTAGAGCCGCCTCGTTGAGGCGGTTCTAACGAGTACCCTCAGACCAAACACAACCAAATTCAGGAACTCTGTGTTTACTAAACCCCACCACAAGCAGTTGTTTAAACATGTTTCAATTGTAGACGGGCCTCCGTGGCCTAGTGGATAAGAGCGCTGACTCTTAGTCATTAGGTCTCTCACCGCCGTAGGTTCGAGCCTCTCTCGGGCCACGTGTGAGACGCCAAGTTCTGCAACGGAAGGTCAGGTGGTTTTTCTCCGGGTACTCCGGTTTTCGCCCACCTCTGATTAACGATCGGCTCGATATGAGTGAAATAATCTTGAAAGGGCCGTAAAACCCAAACCAAAAAAAAAAAATAAAAAAAAAAAATTGTACAAAATAGAAGCTTTCTCCTCATATACAGAAGGAGTCCATTTAAAAATCCAGGGGTGTCAGGTTGTGTTTTCTTCAAAACCCATTTGGAAAATGGCTGATAATTTCGCAAACAGTGTAGGTCCTGATCAGACGCCGCGTTCTGTGGCGTCTGATCTGGGCGTGCACCGTTTGCCAACTAACCGTTTTGGGGTTTCCGGTGCAAAAAGGGTTAATTGTTAATTGCCTGCATCATCTCACATAAGAAAGTACACGAAAGATTTTTTTTTTTTACAATAAAAGTGGCTATTGACAGTTATTGCAAGTGGCAATAGCGGTTTTACGTTAAAATCGCTATTGCCAGTTATGTGGCAATAGCGATGTAACTTTAAAAGTGCTATTGCCAGTTAACAATAGCCATTTTTACGTAAAATCGCTATTGCTAGTTAAATGGTTATAGCAAAAATGTCTTACGACAACATATGCAAATGAATTATTGTAATATACTTATTTATGCTGAAAATAGAGATTGAGCACTCGTTAGACCGCCTTATCGGGGAAATGCTAACGAGGAACAACAGTCTGTGTTTTAGAGAAGGAATAAGAATACTAATTTATACCCCTCTGTAAAAGTAATAATCGGCATGAAGTAGTTTAGGTCGTAGTACCAAAGCGTTAATCCAAAATCGTAAATCCATAGACAAAATGGCAAATATCAATGTTCGGATCAACAGACATGGACTCCAGAAGAGTGTAATCAGGCGTCCGCCAATATTAAGCATTACTTGGTAAGCAAGCTTCGCCCACCATGCCCATCGACCCGAACGAAGAAAAGGTGTAAATGCCGGGAAGGGTATGTCCGAGATTTTGGAAGTCTTCCTATGGCTTTCTATTGGCAAACATATCAGAAATAATTCTGGGAAATGGCCACATTGTACGGATCCACAAGATCATATGCCTCCCATAAAACTTCTATAGTGTTGATACCAGTTTTTTTTTTTTTTTTTTTTTTTTTTTGATACCTCTGGCATAACAACCTGGTAGTGAGCACCTTCCCACGTTCCATAAAGTCCTGATACTTGGAACAGGCTCTAGCATAACGGGTTAACTGTGAAACGTAAACTTCATATGCTGGTGCAGACGGGATATTACTGCTCTGGAAGGGAAAGTTAACAATGGGAAAATTGAAGTCATCTCGTTTATCGTACAGCCTAGTAGTAAGCTTCCCGTTGTCAATATAGAGATAACAATCCAAGTATGAGGAGGAGGTTGCAGTCTCTGTTGTTTCCTTAATTTCACGTGGATAGATGAATTCCAAGTACTCTGCAAATTTAGCATTTTTCAGAGACAAAAAATCATCTATATATCTGTAGGTGAAATTGAATTGTTGTGCAAGGCGTTTCTTGCCTGCTTTGAGGAGACCTTGTCCGAACTCCGCCTCATACGAGTACAAGAACAAGTCGGCAAGCAACGGTGCACAATTAGTACCCATTGGTATGCCAATTGTTTGCTGAAATAATAGGGCACTGAACTCCACGAAAATAGTGTCAATTAGATATTCCAGCATCCTTATGACTTCTGCATCAGTGTACTTTTGTGGTGCATCAGAGTGATCTCGAACGAAGTATGTGTCTTTGTAGCCAAGGACAACATACTGGTAGCGGCGGTTACCATTCTTGTGGAAAACATTGATTTATGATTTCCTTGAGTTTAGATTTCAATTTATCATGAGGAATAGTTGTGTAGAGAATTGAGAAATCGAAAGATTTTATGCTGTTTACTGAGAGAAAAGACTGTGACTGAAGATGTTCTAGAAGCTCTTTGGAGTTTTTCAAGATCCACATCTGATTCACACCACTCCTGGCATATGCAGTGTCACAATATTTGTGAAGGCCATCTTTAACTGCAGTAAGGATTCGTGTTAGGATCTGTGAAAGAGGCTTGGTTGAGCACTTAGCTGAACCCGCGATATATCTCTGCTTGTACGGATTCTTGTGAAGCTTAGGAATCAATTACAAATTTGGAAGTTCCATATCTTCCTCTGGGAGGGAAATTCCAAACGAAAGCATCACCGATTGGTGGTTTTGCAGAATTTCATCTTTTGACAAAGAAGAAAGATTATATGTTGGGTTGCCTGTCAGAGTGCTCAAACCAAGCTCTTCTTTTAAGCAGTTTATATAGTGTGTTTTGCAAACAAACACAATATTGTTAGTTGCCTTGTCAGCTGGAACATCGACAAACTTCTGATGGATTTCAGCTAACTCAGCAGCAACATCTGGATTATCAAACACCGAATAATGTCGGCGAGACATGGTTCTGCTGAGTACTGTTATACGTCTGTTTACCAAGGCCATTACTGATTTTACCCATTCGGAGCGGGTGTCAACCTCCGCATCCTCTTTCCTAGCTCAGCGCGTCAACAGAATCATGAAATGATTCGGCAAGACAACTGGCAATAGCGATTTTAACATAAAGTCGCTATTGTAAGTTAACTGGCAATAGCGATTTTACGTTAAAATTGCTATTGCCAGTTAACTGGCAATAGCAATTTAACAGGCAATAGCAATGTTAACGTAAAACCGCTATTGCCAATTAACTGGCAATGGCCCTTTCTTAAAATAAATTGTGATTACTTGTTAGAACTCCATGACAAGGCTTCTGCAAGAAGTGGACTAGAAATAGCCATTCTTTGAAGTTAACTCTTGAATATTGAGAATACTGAAACCTTTGTATACCCCATTCTGCCGAATAAAGTGGGATTAAAAAGGTTCATCATACAGAGGCTTGTTTAAGTGATAAAATGTTTTCCGCCGTATTTGCGCGCATATTTTTTTACGACATTAAGTTTCTCGAAAAGCGCATCTTTGTGTGTTTGTTTGATTTAAGGTTTAAAGACCCCATCAACACTAAAAAGTCATTTTGGAGACGCTGCTCCCGATTTTGTGGGACTCTTACCCGACATTGAGATGTAATGGCATCTCAAGCCCTGTCGCCCAATGAAACCAAAAGGGTTTATAAGCATGGAAGGTCCGACTCGCACCGCTTTGCCTGGGCAGGATTAGATCCTCTAAGCGGTTTACCAGTACTCGTGTGCGGTCACTTTAAGCATCATGCAGCCCATCTATCGAAAAGCGCATCTCTCATGCCATTTATTGCAAGTAAGGGTTTTAGTTAAAAGGATTTAAGCCGACCTCAGAAGCTCAGTCGGATACGCGGCTGACTGGTGATCAGGAGGACGCGGGTTCGATACCTGCCGGGATCGGTAACATTCTTTCGTATAGATTGATCATGAAATCTTTTCTACGGTCATTCTCTCCCACCCGCTGATTCAACAAGGGCAATTGTCAGTTTCTGGCGAAAGAATGTGCACTGTAGTGGTTACATCACGTAAACACGCCTATGTAATTTTGATCCGCTTGAACCCCACTTTTATATAGTAAAACTGGGATCCACAGGCGGTTCTAACGAGTACCCACATCGATGTATTGGAGCAGAAATGAGAAAAATAATGTATACCCCCTTAAACCCCAGTTTTCTCTATATAAATTGAGGTTAAGTGGGGTCTTCATTTCACGGACCTGTTCTCGTGATGGTGAGATATCTAAATACGAGCCATCTCATCTAGATCTACGCCCTCTAGGTTATTTGTATGTTTATGTAACTCGTCACGAAAACACGCCTATATTATTTAACCCCACTTTTATATACTGTGGAATTTGGGTTTTCAGGGGTAAACATTATTTTTCTAATTTCTGCTCAAAAACATAGATTGTGGTAACTCGTTAGAACCGCCTCGCCGATGCGCTTCTAACAAGTTACCACAATCTATGTTTTGTAGCAGGAATATGAAAAACATCAGACTTTTTATGTGAACATTTTCCCATTTTTCAACATTTTTCATTTTTCAACATGAAATATGTTGGTAGAATATCAATATATTTGAAAAGGCGGGTTTTTTTATTGTTTTTATTTGGTTTACAGGGTTGATAGGGTAATAAGCCTTATCTTTCTATTGATTGTAATCACACTATTATTAGGTTTTCGCGTGCAAGATACTGCCGTGATATTTTGTTATGTAATTATTTAGTTAATTTTGGTTTTGAAAGACATGCTAACCACATTAGTATCCTGAACATCACGGTAACATTACGATAACATTCTCCATTTTTTTCGCATCTACAAAATGGCTACTTTTCTGATGAAAATCAGTGACATTTTTCTTATTTTTACTGCAAACATAGGTTGTAGGTGCTCGTCATTGAGGCGGTTCTAACGAGTACCTACAACCTAAGTCTTGGAGCAGAAATAAGGAACATAAACCCGCATAAACCTCAATTTTCACTATATGAAGTGAGGTTTAGTGTGTGTCTTTATTTCACGGACTTGTTATTCGGATAAAGACACAAATAACAAACCCTACAAAACCTTTCAAGCTCCGCAGCCAAGAACCACAAAGTCGCGAGAAAAGTACATACTCTCGCTGCCTAAAAATTGTCAGCACAAACTGTTGGCAAGGGGACGTAACACATGCATCACGTTAACATGTCCGTATGATGAACTCCCCTGTATATCCCAGTTTTTCTGATGACAATTTGTTATATTTTTCTTATTTATACTCCAAACATAGGTTTTGGTTACTCGTTAGAACCGCCTCATTGAGGCGGTTCTAACGTGTACCCACAACCTATATCTTGGAGCAGAAATAAGGAAAATAATGTTTACCCCCGTAAACCCCAGTTTCTCTTTATGAGGTGGGGTTTACGGGGTTCTTCATTTCACGGACGTAACATATGCATCACGTTAACATGTCCGTGTGATGAACACCCCAGTATACCCCAAGTTTTTCGTGCTGGCGATTTGGTGCCTAAACAATAAAACTTTGTTTCTGATTTCAGTGACAGTAATCTGTATACCAGTGGCGGTCGGACATGCCCTCTACAAAATATGGGTTTATGGAGAGTTTATGTGTAAAATAACAGGATTTTTGCAAGGTAAGTAATGTCATCATAATTCTACTTATTACTATGTAAGGACGTGCAATGAATTTCCAGGCTAAAACACCCAGAAATAGTTACAATTAGGCCAAGCTAAACTTACATTCCCATCAATAGATAATATGCAACTTATTACGAAAGCACGCCTAAACAAATACATAGTAAATTTTATCGCCGAAAAAATGAAGATTTTATGATGAAAAATTGTTATATTTTTCTTATTTCTGCTCAAAATATAGATTATGGGTACACGATAGAACCGCCTCATCGTAACGAGGATGAGGGGGGTTCTAACGAGTACCCCCAATCCGTATATTTTAAAGCAGAAATCAGAAAAATAAGGTTTACCCCTGCAAACCCTAGTTTTACTATATGAAAGTGGGGTTCAAGAGGATGAAAATTATACAAGCGTGTTTTCATGATGAAAGCTAAAACACCAAGAAATAGATACAATTAGGCCAAGCTTAACAAACACTCCCACCAATACATATTATGAGAAAGATCAACGTTCTGTGGGTCCTGTGGCATCTGATAGGGGTCTGAATTATTTGTCAAAGCCTCATTTTTTGTACCCATTACGAAAACACGCCTATACAAATGCATTGTAAACTTTACCGTCGAAAAAACGAAATTTGTAAGATGAAAAATTTTGATAATTTCCTTATTGCTGCTCAAAATATACATTGTGGGTATACGTTAGAACCGCCTCATCGAGGCGGTTCTAACAAGTACCCACAATCTATATTTTAGAGCAGAAATAAAAAAATAAGGTTTATCCTTGCAAACCCCTGTTTTTCAAGTTCTATATAAAAGTGGGGTTCAAGGGGGTCAAATTATATAGGCGTGTTTTCGTGATGGCTAAGCATATATCGCCCCATATATTACAAAAACACGCCTTTTCAAGAATAGAGAAAATTTTACCGATAGAAAAATGAAAATTTTCAGATAAAAAAAATTCTGATATTTTTCATATTTCTGCTCAAAACACAGATTGTGGGAACGCGCGATAGAACCATTTCGGTGCGGCGGTTCTAACGAGTACCCATAAGCTATGTTTAAAAAAAAAATTATACTCCTGTAAACCACAGGGGTCAAAATTATATAGGCGTATTTTCGTGATGCGTAAACCACTTTCCAGTACATGTATTTCCGGTTCTTTTATGTTTCCATTGCAAATGTTTCAGTACAGAAAACCTTTAAGTTGCGCGCGGTTTGTTTTTATACGCCAATGGCAATAACATGGAAGACATAAACAACGCAAGCCTGACAGTATTATTAAGTTTTATATGTATTAGGCCTAAAAAATAGCCGTGATTCCGCTAACCCGACAGACCCTGCTTCAGACCCCCGACACGACTTTTTTTATCAGTAAACGAACAAAATAAAAATTTAAACACCGACCCTACCAGTTTCAATTTCTGACCCCATTCAGAGTCGTCTTTGCATTTTCCCATATTAATTTCGCGTGTTGAGTACATTTTTGTAGTTTTGGGCATTTAGTACCTTCCAAATTAGACAGCTGATTTTTTGAGTATCTAAAATGAACTATGATATATAGTGCAAGTCTCAACACGACAATTTTATTAACAAAAAACATGTCAACTTTTAACGGACATCCAGGTAACTGGAGTCGGTCAAAGTTAATACATAGCTTTCCTATTCCTTTCCTAGTCCTTTCGAGTTTACATCACGTGTACAAGTCCGTGAAATGAAGACCCCCTAAACCCCACTTTATATAGAGAAAACTGGGGTTTACGGGGGTAAACATTATTTTTCTTATTTCTGCTCTAAGACATAGGTTGTGGATACTCGTTAGAACCGCCTCAGAGAGGCGGTTCTAACGAGCACCCACAACCTATGTTTTGAACATTTATAACAAAAATATCAAGGAATTTCATCAGAAAAGTAGCTATTTTGGAGATGTGAAAACTGCACTATGTTGCACGGGTGTGTTAACGTAATAATATAGGAACTTGATAATTATTCCCGCATAAAATAAAAAACTAATAACAATAACTTTTCGGTGCCAGCGGCTCATGATTTTACATTATCTTTCGAATATCTGCATGTATTTTTAATGAAATTTTATGAACAACTGTTTGGTCCTTTTGAAAATGAAATACACTACCCCCTTTTTTATTTCCAGTTTATCTTTTTTCAAGAAAAGAAGATACATTATAACACTATCTCTACTTTCTTAAATTAGAACTGTGACCTATAAAATACATATAAAGTGGTCCTCAGACTCTATATATATGCCTCAAAATCGTTCCGGTTTTACAACTTGCCTGTGCTATGGTCAGCAGAAGGATTAGATGTCACCTAGGTAACAATGGCTATGGGGAGAGAACCATTTATTTTCAGTTTTGTACGCGTTAATTCCCTTGATTAACAACACAGCTGAAAAAGGTCGTGTCCGTATAAGCCCGGTATGACATGTTCAAAATCAAAAAAAAAAAAAAAACATAAAAAAATACAGGCCCGACCCTGTTTTTTTAGCATGTTAGTAGAAACACAGCTATTGTTTTACGCCTTACACCCACAACCTATGTTTGAGATGTCTTATTTTTATCAGCAAAATAACGGTTGTTTGACGACCCACGATGTTAATACTCTTCAGCAACAAGTGGGTGGTACAACGGTAGACGAACTGCAGTGCTTGGTTGATGAGAGGCCAGTGGTTAATGATCATATAGATCATCCAGCTACCAAGTTTGCTATATGTGTTATTGGCTTCCAATGTTATATTGGTTACATAATTGAACTTCACGATTTATTGCAGATAAAAGCTTTTTTATCACCACTGAATTTTCTTAATTGTAGAGTTCAGAAAAATAGTGCGACAGAATGTATAAAAAAAAACATCACGAAAACATACGGAACCCGGAAAGGGACATGATTTTTTTTTATTATTATTTTATAAATTGTCCGCACAAGATAATATCTTGTTCTCACAACTTCCCAAGATATGTGTTGTGCAAACAAGATAATATGTTTTGCGAACAAGATATTATCTTGTGCGCACAAGATAATATGTTGTCCGCACAAGATAAATTAGGTTGTCCGCACAAGATAATATCTTGTGCACACAACATATTATCTTGTCCGCACAAGATAATATCTTGTTCGCACAACTTAATATCTTGTTCGCACAACATATTAAAAAAAAATCATGTCCCTTCCCGGGTTCCGTAAAAACACGCCTATATAATTTAACCCTCTTGAACCCCACTTTTATATAGTAAAACTGGGGTTTACAGGGGTAAACCATATTTTTCTCATTTCTGCTCTAAAATAAAGAGTGTGGGTACTCGTTAAAACCGCCTCAATGAGGCGGTTCTAACGAGTATACACAATCTATAGTTTGAGCAGAAATAAGAAAAATATCACATTTTTTTTTCATCTTAAAACTTTCGTTTTTCGGTGATAAAAGTTACAATGTATTTATATAGGCGTGATTTCGTAATGCCAGGCCCAAATCTGTTTTGTTCAATTTAAGTACAGTACCTCATAATATTATAAAAGAAAAACTTAATGATTTAAATGAATGCACATTTTATATCTATCTTCATATACTGAGTCGGTCATTCTTGGCCATTACATCAGTTGAGTGGTGCGCTCAATTTAGAATTTAGCAAAAAAAAAAAAAACACAAACCCACTGGATGAGCTCTTAAAACTATTTACAAACTGCTTTCAGAGGTGTACTAAAACGCACACCTTTGGGTCCCAATCTACACCATGAGGGCTTTGAACTCCTCTGCAGTTTTGGACAGTTTTATAGAGAAGGTTCCCTCTATCTTGCATGAAATGAAAGAAATAGAGACTGTTGCATTACGAAAACACGCCTATTCAAATCTATTGGTAAAATTTAACCACCAAAACTGAAATTTTTCTCACACAAATCCTGATATTTTTTCATATTTCTGCTCAAATCGTATATTGTGGTTACTCGTTAGAACCGCCATTCACCGTGAAACTTATCTTAATTGACTGTGTTGACTTTTCACCCTCACGTAACTTATATTTCAAAGCTGACTTTTTGCAACAACTTTTTCAAGATGTACCTGTTGATAATATTATTTTATTCTTAAAAGAAATTGGACTTTTTCATAAGATTTAACTGTTTCAGTTTTTATACATTATCATTTTGACTTTTTACTTTTTATATCCCAATAATTCTTCATGCCGTTAAACCATTAACCGTTTGACGCTTATGATCCACAAAGAGGGTTGACGCGTCGTTAAACACGAAATCATCATCATCATAAACCGAGGGAGATAAAACAATCCGATAAAGAAAAGAGTGCGAAAACACAATAAAATCAAGCAGCAAAGAATCGACCGACCGGTGGTGGAGACGGTGAGTATGAAAACTATTGGGGATTTGGGTGGGGACCAGGATCGTCACATTACGACAACACATCCGACTGACACAGTGCATCATTTTTCATATCTTAAGTTTTCAGATGAAAGTTTGTGTCAGTTTTCTTATTTATACTCCAGACATAGATGTGGGTGCTCTTTTATAAAGCGGTTCTAAGAGGCGTTCTAACGTGTACCCATAACATATGTCTTGGAGCAGAAATACGAAAAATAATCTATACCCCTTTATCACATGACGTCGTGTATGAGAGTGTAATAAAGCCATGTAATAAATTCGATAATCAACTAGTGGATTAAATATGCAAATTTGCTAGATACGCCCCGTAACGTTACTTGTAAGGCGTCCTTAACGACGTCGCGTTTACAAATGGCGAAATATTGACATTTTTGTAAACAATTGTGAATAAAATGCGTTTTTAAGGAGGGTCGCGCATAATTGACTCTGCCGTAATCAGGTTCGAATTTTTACCTCAAAATGATTTTTGTTTCTATTTAGTTTTCAAAGTGTTTTCTGAGGTTTTTGTAACATTTAATAACCATTGCAATGTGCATTTTGTTATAAATTATTTTGCGACTTCATAGACTACTTTCCGGTCTAGCCCGCATGGCTGGAAGCACAGGAAAATAGAGGGACAAACAGACAAACCCTGTATTTTTCCAGCTACTGGTTTGTTTCCTCCGATTGCAGCCCATCAGCTGTCCATGGCAAATCTGAACTCTCTTTAACGCACGATGTTTACTTTATTTTTTCCATTGGTGTCAAAAATATAGCCTTGAAGTTGAAGAGTCTATCAGTTCACATATTCCACGGCCATACTTTGTCAACACAAACAAAACAATGAATCAATAGTGACGTTTTCTTTAGTTTGCGTGACGTCATATATATGGAAAGAAAACACTGCCATATTTGCCACAGTGAACAAATAGCCTGTGCCAGCACCCATAATTAGGATTTTGCACTCAACAGGTGTAGGCCTACTGGTAAACTGCTTAGAGGATCTAAGCCTGCCCAGGCAAAGCGGTGCGAGTCGGCCTGTCCATGTTAATAAACTCTATTGGTTCAATTGGCGTCGGGGTTTTAGTTGACATTTAACCTTAAGGTCGGGTAAATGTCCCACAAAATTGGAAGCGACGCCACCAAAATGACCTTTACAGTGTTGACGGGGACGTTAAACCTCAAATCAAACAAACAATAATCAAGCATAAGCAAAAGGGTGTACAAGAAAAAATCCCTTTGATCTGTTTCGAATATAAAGATGATGGTTTAGGTTGTGCCACACGGAGCCTTTGTATGCCCACACATCCACCATCATAACAGAATTTTGTCAATGTACCGGCTCCAGCCAATCGGGCTGCATGGTGCTTTCACGCAGAGCTGAAACCGACCGCACGTGAGAACTAGTAAACCGCTTAGAGGGTCTAAACCTGCCCAGGAAAATGGGTCCGAGTCGGACCGTCCATGCATATAAACCCTATTGGTTTCGTTGAGCGGCAGGGCTTGAGATGCCATTTTAACGTCAACATAATATTGGTCATTTTGGAGAGGTTACTTCCCAATTTGTGGGTCTTTTTACCCGACATTGAGATGAAACCTGACAGACAGTGAAACCAATCTATATGTTTATAAGGACCGTCCGTCTTGCACCACTTTACCTGGACAGGGCGGTCTACTCGTACTCATGAGTGATTGGGTTAGTATCATGCAGCACAATCTTTTTCTTCAAGGCCAGTTCGGGGCTATCATGCATTGTAGAGACTATATATATGAGAAGTTTTTGGGCGACGCCTTTGAAGTGGTGTAGCACACTGAAGTGATTCAGCTATGATTACAAATGCCCACCCCCCCCCCCCCCCCCCATCCCCTCAGAACAGAACTCGCATGACAAGACATAAAGCACAATGATGAAATGCATTAGGCTGAGAAAAGAGCCTTGAGGAACACCGACCTTCAATTCGAATTCTTGAATGGAACCAACACAAAAACGCATACGGCTCCGCGAATTAGCATACACCCACTGGACCATTCGAACATTCCACTCCTCCACTTCAAATTTTCTCTGTGCCTCCCAGATGACTTTCCGAGACACTCAACCAAATGCCGTCTCAAGGTCCACGAAAGCCACTACATGTATGTGGGAATGCAACTGCCATTTTGGCTTTCCGCTAGTGATGTTTCCATTACGGTCTAGTTATTCATGTTCGTGGTTCTTTCCCTTTGGTGTGTCTGATCGGAGGTGTTGGGTAATTGTATCGATTCCAGGTCATTGCCATCGCTTCTATCCACTTTCGGAAAGTAAAAGGATAACTTATCTCACCTCCCTTACACAGTTTGCCAGTTTGCATAAACAGGCAATAAATAATTAAATAGCGTTTCCGGTCAATATGGCATGGAAAAAAAAAATGTCAAAATTATAAAAAAAAAAAATAATTAGAAGTGTTTCTACTTTCCCTATAACGTTGGCAGGAACTTAAATGGGAAAAAGGAAATTTTTAAATTCTTTTTTTTTTTTATCAATTTCAACCCATTTCATTAGGGGGTGGGGTAATAAATTGTCAAAAAAGAAAGCTAAAAATGTATAATAATGTTTCCCAGGTATATTAATAACATACATCTGACTTTGTTTGAACGTCTGCGACAATGTTAATGGCTTCATATCTTTTAAACATGAACAAAACGACAATATAGCTATATCAGAACATGCATTTTTTGGCCAGAAAAATCCATTTTTCACACCATGAAACTTATAAATGAAATTGTGTTTCAATTCTAATGAAATACTTTGATTCATATCACATTAAGGAAGCAAAAGTATGTGCAATAATAAAGGTTTAATCCTTGTTCTTGTCATTTAAACAATATCTTAATGCTTTTTTAGCCATTTTTATTGGGGGGTGGGGTAATTTTTTCTGCAATATTTCTCTCAGATGCCTGGTGACATGGTCAAATATCACGCCTATTTCGTGTATCTAATATTATTACACAATATATGTGAAAATAAGAAAAATCTAAAGACGAAAAATGCATTCTTTTTTTCAAGTATAGCGAAAATTGCATCTCAAAACGGCAAAACATGCAGAAAAGGACATTTGTAAATAGGTGTTTCGACAAAAATCTGTGAAAGAGTTTGTCTTTCACACATAGGTACGCAAACATGACATTATCCTGCATTGTGTTTTTTTTAACCAAACTTGGAAATATTGTTTTAAACAATTGTTATCGACAATTTGTCAATGACTGGGGTAATTATTGAAACATTCGATAAATTCGAAAACAGTACCCATCTTTAAGGCTAAAAAGCTCGAAAAAAGCCTGGTGTGCCTATATTTTTATACCGGCAAACGAGTGCAGAGATTTCAAGCTACAAAATATAAGCAAATAAAAAAAATCTAAAGAGAAAAGAATTACTCCCCACCCTCCTTAATGGCATATGATAAATAGAATCTTGCATTCGTGCTCATGTATTATTGAATTTATTAAACTCGTTGAGAAAAAGGGATAAAATGATCGGCAAAGCCTCGCATTTTATCCCTTTTCCTCAACTCGTTTAATAAATTCATTAATACATGAACACTCATGTAAGATTCTCTATGTAAAGCCCAGATTTTCTCGTAAAGTGGGGTTTACAGCATAGTTCATTACACGGAGTTGTTACCATGATGAACTCCAATGATTTTGATACGAAGTTTCAAATAGTAATAGAACAAACTCTTACTCGGGAATAGCATTATGAAATAATTCATTGTAAAAATTAAGGACGACTATTTGGCCTGTAAAACCAATTTGATACTAGAAAATCGTACAAGTGACCATTCTGAGACGCTGTTCCCGACATTCATTACGGCATTAGGAGGAAGACTCTCAAATAGATACATTCCTTTCTTTGCTATAGAAAACAGCGAGTTGTTGCTAATGGTGAATCTTCGGAGTGGGCCCCAGTTTTGTCTGGGGTCCCACAAGAGGAAGTCCCTGGTCCAAATCTTATTCTCCCTGCACATTAGTGATATTTCCACTGACATTGACCTAGAAATAAGACGACTGCGTTTGCTACAGGGAAATAAGAGATACAGAGGACTCGGTGAAACTTCAGGATGATACAGATAGACTAGGATGTTGGGCACGAAAATGGGGCATGCGAATTCAGCCCGTTACAGATGACTAGAAAGAGAACAAATAAAATTGAGGTTTCTTACACCTTGGAGGAAACGGTCCTTGAGAATACGGATTTCATTAAATATCTTGGTCTGACAATCATACACGATTTGAGATTGAATACACACATTAGCAACATATGTGTACTAAGGCGAATAGAACGCTTGATTTCCTAAGGCGAAATCTTCGTCAGTGTCCTCAATATGTGAAAGAGGCAGCGTATTAATGACTTGTTCGCCAATAGTTGTATCTGGGACCCAATGCAGAAATTAAAAAAAGTTCAAAATAGAGTTACTAGATAAGCAATTACTGCTTCGAAACTGGGAGTATGACTGTAATACTAGGAAAATTTACATGGGATTCTCTCAGGAAAAGTAGAAGAGATAGTAGGCGCCATACTGTAATACACATGTCTAAAGGGTGTTGCCAGAATTTCAACAGATGACCTTGTCCCCACCCCCACCTAGCTAGGCGCTGTAGAAAACACCATTCACTGGCGTTTCAGAACTGACATTTACAAAGAATATTTCATACCTCAGACCATTAGAGATTGGAATTCCCTTCCCGATTCAATCAGTTCCACAGCTGAAGGTGCTTGGGATAGTGTAGCTAAGTTTATCTCTTTGGCGAGAGATTGGGATCAACTTCCAATATCACAGTCTCGGTGTATGAATGTTGTAGATGGCGGAATAAATTAGCATCTGTTACATGCTTAACGAATTAGAGAGGCTGTCCCTGGAGGCCTATCGTGAACAGTTCTCCAGAAACATTCTTTAAATCATAAGTAATTATTGATACATTGTCTTAACCTGTTTAAGATACTTGAACCTGTTTTATTTGTTTATGCTAATGTTTGACGTCCCCATCAACTCTATTAGGATCATTTTATGGACACTCCTTCCGATTCTGTGAGAAATGCACAACAGAATTGAAAATTGTGAAGTATGCATGTTTTTCTGGGTCAGGCTAGTTAAACATGACCAACCGCTTCTGAGGGTCCGAAACAGAACCATTGATTGTTTCACGCATGTTACGCGGTTGTAACCTGGTAAAGTCTACAGTTTTAACCATCTTGATGTAAACAGAACCTCCGTTAGGTGGCTACAGATATAAGCCTAAACTACTTAGAAAGAGCATAATTGATTTGCCAAGATTAACATAGCCAATAACTACCTGAGTTTCAAAAGTGACAGGTTTTCAGCAGCAACAGAAATGAAAGAGACTGAGCATGGAAACAACTAGCTCCTTTTGCCAATTGGAACGTTTTGGATTTCTTTGCAATTTCTTTGCGAAATTCCTATCGTATATCCGGCCGCCCTCGAGCGGGCCGGAACAACTGAATAATACACCATGATAACAATTATTGCTCATGTGTTGTAATCATAATGAAATTTTATACTTGGCCTCATTTATTAATAATGTTCTGCACTTGTCAAACAATCCCTAACAGACATCTAGTGTCCAGACATGTAGTGTTTTATCATTTCTGTATAATTTAAATTAAAATAACCGAATTGAAAAACTGTCGGAGTAAACATATCTTTCTCTTTCGGTTTCCATTTGTCAAAAACAGCATGAACTCTGGCTGTATCTAATTAAGTCAGCAGCTTTCCCTACTCATTAGCCTTAGCTTGCGGGCTTTTTTTTTTTTTTTTTTTTTTTTTTTTTTCATTTTCTGCAGCTACCTAAGTGACAACAAGAAATTTTTATATCCAGTTCAACGCATTAGGAGTCTTAATTTAATCAAGCTGTTTTCAAACATCGATTGCATTAAAGAACAACGTCTCCAATACTTTCACGACATTTTACTAATTATGTATTATTCTGCACGAATGTCATTTGTGATTCAATATCACTCACGCAAAGCAGACCCAGCCTAGGAAGGGTGGCAGAGAAGGCAAAATGTCACAGTTTTGCTTTAAACAACCTTAATTTCATTACAAAAACACTCCTATTCAAATATAGTGTAAACTTCACCGCCGAAAAAACCAACATTTTAAGATAAAAAAACTGTGGTAGTTTTCTTTTCTGCTCAAAATATAGATTGTGAGTACTCGTTAGAACCACCTCAGTGAGGCGGTTCTAACGAGTACCCACAATCTATATTTTAGACAAGAAATAAAAAAATAAGGTTTATCCCTGAAAACCCCAGTTTTACTATATAAAAGTGGGATTCAAGGGAGTCAAAATAATATATACGTGTTTTCGTGAAGTGCTGTATTAATACAACTGAATAAAAGTGATGGCAATGTTCGATCTATCATTTTTAGTCGTCCCCGCCCATCGGGGCTTTGAGAGATAGATTAGTCTGCACGGTGCTTCCGCGAAATGCTTAAACCGACCGAACTTTAGTAGTTGTAAACCACTTAGGCAGTCTGAGCCTGCCCAGGAATGTGGCGCGAGTCGAACCGTCACTTAACCCCAAGCGATTTCATTTGGAGGTAGGGCTTGAGATGTCATTTTATCTCAATGTAGGGTAAAAGACCCGCAATCGGAAGCAACATCTCGAAAATGACTTGACTCGTGTTGATGGGGACGTAAAACTTTAAAACAAAAACAAACCGTCATTTCTTAATTTTAATATTTCTTTCAGATCTTGATATTGATTCAAATACTCCTGAGACCTGAGATTGTAAAAACTCAGTGCATTGCTATCCAGCAGCATACAATTACTGGAAATTTCAACATAATGTCTGATTCTATAATACGAAATATAATTCACAAAGGGACGAAATATCAATTTCTTTCTAATAGTGATTTCAGTAAAAGTAGGGAAGAAACTGCTGCTTCCTTGAATGAATTCGGTATGTGATTATGTAAGCGAGCGTATGTTGAGCATAAAGCCCTTAAAGAATTGATAAACAATAGAAGTGAAGACAATCATCAGGAATCGATACAATTAATCCACAGCTCCCATCAGAGACAGATAGGAGCCCTTAAAGAATGGAAAAAGATGCAGTTTGAAGAAGTTAATAAACGCCTTTCTTACTATTGTCAAAACACTGATTTATAACCTCCTACCAAAAGACGTCTTAACGTCACCTTAAATTAGGAATTCAAGAATTTCATAGGGTGTATGTTTTGGCTCCTGCACGGCCGCAGTCAATGTCGTTTATGTTTGATTCGAGGTTTAACGTCCCCGTCAATACTGCAAAGGTCATTTTGGAGACGTTGCTTCCAATTGTGTGGCACTTTTACCCGACATTAAGATAAAATGACACCTCAAGCCCTGCCGCCCAATGAAACCAATAGGGTTTATCAGCATGGGCGGTCCGACTCGCACGGCTTTGCCTGGGCAGGCTTAGATCCTCTAAGCGGTTTACCAGTAATCGTGTGCGGTCGGTTTCAGCTCTGCGTGGAAGCACCATGCAGCCCATCTATTTCTTCAAGCCCCGATGGGCGGGGGCCGATCGTAGTTGTCTGATGCCTCCACTATGTTAGTATTCTTCAGCAAGAATTTGTTGGTACAAAGGCCTATGAACTACAGCCTTTGGCTGACGTTTATGATCTTTTATCATATGACGTCGCGTCTGAGAGTGTAATAACGTCACAGTAGGAGAGTTGCTTAGGCCGTCGTCAAGATTTTATTTTTTGTAAGCTTCCGCGAAAGGGATTATTTTTTATAGCAAAAATAATTGTGAAATCGGAAGCTACTTCTGGTCATTTTAACATAAGCATACAGTCGTTAGAAATGATAAAATTAGCATTTAAAGGCACAAATGAAAACATCAACGCTTCCTAAAACGTTTCATTACTCCAGTTATGGTTGCCACTGAAATGGAACGTTTCCGAAGCTTCGTTTATTAAGTAACCCTTATTTTTAAACAAACTTCTGGTCAAACAGTACCGGTCAGTTATTTTGGAATAAAAAAATGGTCAGAAAAAATTTTGGTTCAAATTTTCCTAAAATGTTTGTTAAACATTATTCTGTCTTCCAGCTGAGTATCAACACGAAAGTAAACACAGTATTGGAAATGTTGACGTCAGAAGTTGGGTCAATATTTGACCTAGTCGCAACGCCTGCAAACACAGATTTTTAAAATACATGGCTGCGAAGAAAAGTTATTCAAAATTTAAACGCTGAAAGAAGGCGTGTTTTGTCAAAATACGTTATGAACCTTTGTTGTAAGACCACAACTAAGCTAACTGCCTCTGGATTGCTTTGTTTTTGTCGGTAAGTTAAGCAGTTTCACACTTTGATACGGCAACTGTGTTAATGGTCAAATATGACCGACTCAGTATAAGAAGATAGATAGATAGACAGAAGCCGTTTGTGAACACGTAGATCAGAATCAGAATTTTTACTGGTGTCACATCCTTAGACAATCCTTCACCAGATCCATGTAAATCCAATGCAAAATGCATCACTGGTACGATTCTCTCTCTCTCTCTCTCTCTCTCT
This sequence comes from Lucinisca nassula, assembly GCA_963580285.1. Classification (NCBI taxonomy): domain Eukaryota; kingdom Metazoa; phylum Mollusca; class Bivalvia; order Lucinida; family Lucinidae; genus Lucinisca; species Lucinisca nassula. Next base: position 150,047,263 of record OY757014.1, read on the forward strand.
CTCTCTCTCTCTCTCTCTCTCTCTCTCTCTCTCTCTCTCTCTCTAAACAACCGACCGAACTTTTGTGCTGGTGTAAAACCGCTTCGGTGGGGGGGGGGGGGGGGGGGGGGAGGGGGGGGGGGGGTAAATGACTTTTAAAGGTCCATGCAACATCATGCTGCTGCATCGACGTTGATACGACGTTGCGTAAACGTTGTGTGTCCACTGGACAAGCGGGTACCTTGAGATGTCATTTCATCTCAATGTTGGGTGGGGCAAATGACTTTTAAACGTCGATGCACCATCATTCTGTTGCATCGACGTTGATACGACGTTGCGTAAACGTTGTGTGCCCGCTGGAAAAGCGGGTAGGCCTACCTCGGGTGGTAGGCTTGAGATGTCATTTCATCTCAATGTTGGGTAAATAATGTATATCCCTGTTTGTTTGTTTGTTTGATTGATTGATTTGATGTTAACGTGCCCGTCAACACTATAAATTTACGTCATTTTGGAGACATTGCTTCAATGCCTTAGAAGCCTCTGGGGTGTAGTGATTACGCTGCTCGCCTTGTAAACCAGGGATCGCAGGATCGACCCCGGGCTTCTCCAGACTTTCGGATGAGTCTTTAAACCGAGGCCCCGTCTCCGTATGACCTTAGCTCTTGATGGGACGTAAAACTCAAACACTCACTCACTCACTGCTTCCAATTTTGTGGGACTTTTTCCGAACATTGAGATGAAATGACATCTCAATCCCTGCCGCCCAATGAAACCAATAGTGTTTATATGCATGGGGTTAACGTCCTGAGCGAGGATTTAGACTGTTTCGTCCTGTATTTGTTTAACGTCCCCGTCAACACTGCATGTGTAGGTCATCAGGACTCGCACCACTTTGCTTGGGCAGGCTGAGACCTTCTAAGCAGTTTAAAAAAAATGCGAATGAAAATAAATTATCCACTTTCGGTCGGTTTTCTAGGAGCATCCTCCACCGCGCGACTATTGTGGTTCTACTTTGAGACCCAGGTATCTCTTTCTTGTGGATAGTGCCCGGCTAGCACAAACAGGCCAACGTCAGACCGACAGCGATACGACGTAAGTTAGCCCAGCGTTACGACGTCGTATCGCTGTCGGCCAGACGTTGGCCTGGCACGCTTTGCTGGTTGAGCGGATCTTTTTCTTTTTATTTCATTTTATTTACGTCAGAGTGCAATCAAATTATTCTCTCTCAAACAGCTGGCTGACCGCGGACGTCGGTCCGACAGTGATGTCCCGACATGCTATGCTACAGCGGGCCAATGTTGGGCCGACAGTGATGCCCCGACATGATTTGTTGGCTGACTCTCTCTCTCTCTCTCATGATTGAGCAGTAGTGACAACTAAAATAAAGCATCGTTGAGCAAACGTGATGGAAATTTAAGCTTATTTGTGTTTCGAGGTGGATGGGACTAGTTGAAACTTAGGCTGCGCGTGAACTGGCAATTAACAGAGTAAGGTGCTCATTCTGTCTACATTGTTAGTCTACATTGTTATTTGATCTTGATTAGTAGATGGGCAAATAAGGTAGTATTGGTTTTTCGTATATGACGTCAGTACAAATGTATACGTCATATGTTTTTGTTGTTGTTGTTGGCAATATACCTATTATGGCATGGAAGATGTGTATATTGACAGACTCTTCGAGGCTATTTTTGACACAAATGGAAAAATAAAGTAAACATCGGGAGTTCGGATTTACTGGCAAAACCTGATGAACTGCAGGCGGGGTAAACAAATCAGTAGCTGGAGAAATACTACAGGGTTAGTCTTTTCGTCTCGTTATTTTCCTGTGTTTACAGCCATGTTGGCTGGTTTTTGTTCCTGTTCAACGACCGGAAGTAGTTCAGTTTTTTTGGAATAAAAAAATGGTCAGAAATAGATTTTCCTGAAATTTAACCCAGTTGCAGATTATTCAATTTCCGATTTTTCTCAAGATTTTTCCCAAGATATTATCTTGTGCGGACACATATTATCTTCTGCAGACGAGATATTATCTTGTCCGCACAAGATATTAAGTTGTGCGAACAAGATATTATCTTTTGCGCACAAGATAATATGTTGTCCGCACAAGATAAATTATATTGTCCTTGTACGCACAACATATCTTGTCCGCACAAGATAATATCATGTTCGCAAAGCTTAATGTCTTGTTCGCGCAACACATTAAAAAAAATTCATGTCCCTTCCCGGGTTCTGTAGACCCGACAGAAAAAAAGCTAAAATATTTCTGCTCGATGGTGCAGGTTAAAACAGAAATTTCTTAAGGGGAATGGGAACACCTTCAGGGGAGGCAACACATGCGAAAGTATTGTTGACTCCCATGTCAATAAGCGTCAACTCTTAAAGAAAAGAATTTGCTCTTGAGGAGAAAATTCTTTCCTTTAAGAGTAGACCCCTTTTTAAGTTGGACAGGGCTTATAGAAAAGCGAACAGCTAGTCCCGAAATTTGTCTCCCTTTGAAAAAATGTTAAACCTCAAATCAAATTAGCCATTAAATACACCGATATAAATACATTGTTAATTTTACGGTCAAAAAAAAGGAGAAGAAATTTTTAAGAAGAAAATTGTGATATTTTTCTTATTTCTGCTCAAAGTATAGATTGTGGGTACACGTTAGAACCGCCTCATCGAGGCGGTTCTAACGAGTAGCCACAATCTATATTTTAGATCACAAATAAGAAAAAATAAGTGTTACTCATGTAAACCCCAGTTTTACTATATACAATTGGGGTTCAAGGATGTCAAAATTATATAGGCGTGTTTTCGTGATGCCTAGCGGTTCCTTTTTGGGACATTGGCAAACAGTATAGACCCAGATCATGCGCCACAGCACGTGGCGTAGATCAGACGCCACATTTGAGTCTACACTGTTTGCTTTAAGTCATATACATTTTGTAAAACTTACTTCACATAAAATAAACCTGACACCCCTATAATTGGAAAGGGACCACTCCAAACTCTTACTGTTTTGTTTTTTGTTTGATTTGATGTTTAACTTCCCCGTCAATACTATAAAGGTCATTTTGGAGACGTTGCTTCCAATTTTGTGGGACTTTTACCCGACATTGAGACTAAATGACATCTCAAGCCCTGTCGCATAATGAAACCAATAGGTTTTATAAACATGGACGGTCCGACTCGCACCGCTTTGCCTTGGCAGGCTTAGATCCTCTAAGCGGTTTACCAGTACTCGTGTGCGGTTCGGTTTCAGCTCTGCGTGGAAGCATCATGCAGCCCATTTATTTCTTCAAGCCCCAATGGGCAGGGGCTGAAAAAACTCTTATTGTCATATATCGGTTAAAATGTCGTTAGAAAAAAAAAAGAGTTAGAAGGATTCTTGAATAACTGTCTGTAAGTCTGTTATTTCAGAGTATCATATGCTTAATAATAAGATGCCTATCAGAAATAAAATTATTTGCACCTGCATCTTATGCAGACTTATGTTCTCAGAAAACAGTTTGCATTTGATCGTCTAATAAAGCGTTATGTTACGAGACAAAATCCTTTTTTATGTTCTCTGTTTAAGGAGTGGTAAAACTTGTCCTTTAGAATATGTGCACTTTGTGCTTTTGAAACATGAAAAGAAACACGATGGTACATGGATTACTTTTCCAGATACAAGGCCACCAAAGTAAGGACATACAGCATATTTTGAGTGTTAAAGTACACACTTTTGGAATAGGCATTGCATTACTTGTATATTGTGAACAAGTCCGTGAAATGAACACCCCCTTAAACCCCACTTTATATAGAGAAAACTGGGGTTTTCGGGGGTATACATTATTTTTCTTATTTTTGCTCCCAGACATAGGTTGTTGGTACTCGTTAGAACCGCCTCAATGAGGCGGTTCTAACGAGGACCCAGAACCTATGTTTGAAGTAAAAATAAGAAAACTATCACAGATTTTCATCAGAAATGTAGCTATTTTGGAGATGTAAAAATGCACTATGTCTCACGGGTGTGTTATCGTAATGTTGTTGGCAAGAGAACAGTTTGGTAATCCTCAATATGTCAAAAAGAATCTTCACAATATTTACTCAAAATGAGAAACTGCATAAAAGGATACAACTGAAATATCAATGTAATGGCAAAGAATTCAGTCACTAATAATTTTGTTTGTTTGATTTGAGGTTTAATGTCCCCGTCAACACTGTAAAGGTCATTTCGGAGACGTTGCTTCCAATTTTATGGGACTTTTACCCGACATTGAGATGAAATGACATCTCAAGCCCTGCCACAATGGTACATGTACATGGATTAGTTTTCAAGATACAAGGCCACCAAAGCATCATGAAAACCCGCCCATATAATTTTGACCCCCTTAATCCCCACCTTTATATAGTAAAACTGGGGTTTACAGGGGTTAACCTTATTTTAGTTATTTCTGCTCTAAACTATAGATTGTGGGTATTCGTTAGAACCGCATCGAAGAGGCGGTTCTAACGAGTTCCCACAATCTATATTTTGAGCAGAAATAAGAAAAATTTACAATTTTTCATCTAAAAAAATCGATTTTTCGGAGGTAAAATTTACAATGTATTAGTGTAGGCGTGTTTTCGTAATGGTAAGAACATCCAGCATATTTTGAGTGTTAAAGTACACACTTTTGGAATAGGCATTGTGTTACTTGAATCTGGTTTCTCAATCACTGGGCAAGAGAACAGGTCCCAAGATTGTAAAACTTTTTTCGTGCCCAACTCACGTGAGCATGAAATTTATCCTGCTCATAAATTTTAAAATGCCAATTAAAGTTGGCATTTTAAAATTAATGACCAGGATAAATGACATTCTGTGCTGATCTGAGCAAGAAAAGTGCCTCTATCATTTTTATTTTAATATCTATGAGCATTATAAATTTCATGCTCAGCTGAGTTGAGCATGAAAAAAGTTTTCTTGCACACCAGACAAGGAAATCCGTGATTTTACCCTGGGATAGAAATATATATTCTGACCCTTGTGTTCCGATCCAGGGCGCTTCAATTCTATTCAACTGCCGGAACCACTACCGCACTACTTTTATTTTGTAAAACAATACACATGTGCGAGCTGTCAAAACTAACCGGCAAAAAAAAACGAAATAAAAAAATCAGTAAGAATAATAATTTTTTGACTCATTTATTGTTAAAGGACTTTTGTATGAAATCTTAAAAAGAAGAAAAGAAACTGTCTGTAGTTCTGCTATTTGCTGCAAAATAAAAGGAAATGTTTGGGAGGTATTGTGCAAGAAAAAGAATTCAATATGGGATTCTGTTGTAGATGGGCGTTTCCAACCCGAGGGATGACCGTGCTGAGCGGAACCTCGGCATAGCCTCGGTTCCGCTCAGCACAGTCGTCCCTCGGGTTGGAAACGCCCATCTACAACAGAACCCCATATCAGATTCTTATATTATAACCTCCGGGCCAGTTTGGTAATCCTTAATATTTCAAAAAGAATCTTCACAATATGTACTCAAAATGAGAAACTGCCAAATCTGTGCCCATAAAAGACTACAAATGAAATATCAATGTAATGGCAAAGAATTCAGCCTCTGATAATTTACATACATTGTATTTTACTGCACATATCTTTTAACAAAATCTGATCTGTAAAAACTTCTTAGCCTCCTTAGATTACTGCCAAAACTACTAAATCATGTATCACGTGAACAAGTCCGTGAAATATGGAGAAAACTGGGGTGTACGGGGTATGAATTATTTCCATATTCATTCTCAACGACATAGGTTGTGGGTGCTCGTTAGAACCGCCTTGAGGCGGTTCTAACGAGTACCCACAACCTATGCTTGCAGTACAAATAAGAAAAATATCACGGATTTTCATCCGGAAAAGTAGCCATGTTTTGAGATGTGAAAAAATGCAGTATGTCTCACGGATGTGTTATCGTAATGCAAGCAGGTATGGGGGTTAATACCAGACAGAGAAAATGCGGATTACTTTCTCATATATTTTTTTTTCAAAATCTACATGTAACCCTAAACGAAAAAAAAAATAATAATCAAGAATATAAATTGGGCAACACTTTCATCCTATGCATCATGTGCATACTGTATATGTGTACAATCTTAAAATAAGTTATTGAAAAACAAATAAATATACAAATCCAATTCAAGGTCATTAACATTATTTATTCCCAACATTGTCAAAGAAATCAGCTCTGTAGGGGGTTAGTGTAGTCCACCCACATACGTATGTGTATGTCACCAATGTCAATTTATAAGAGAGCTCTGGTGAGCATAGTGGCCCATGAACCACCTTTAGTTTAGCTGCTATAGCGACTCATAGTTCCCATAGACTTAATAAGGGAAATAGCCAAAAAACGTTAAAATGGCTATTTGCAGTCAACTGCAAATAGCCAAAAAACGTTAAAATGGCTATTTGCAGTCAACTGCAAATAGCCAGAAAACGTAAAAATGGCTATTTGCAGTCAACTGCAAATAGCCAAAAAAACGTTAAAATGGCTATTTGCAGTCAACTGCAAATAGCCAGAAAACGCTAAAATGGATATTTGCAGTCATTCTATTAGCGTTAGAAAGGCCACCTGGAGATGTTCAAAATATTTTAAAATGGAACGGGCCTCTGTGGCCTAGTAGTTAATAAGAGCTCTGACTCTTAATCATTAAGACTCTCACCGTTATGGCTATATTTGTTTGTTTTGTTGTTTTACGTGCTCTGCAACACTATTTAGGACATTTTACAGACGTTACTTCCATTTTTGTGCGACTTTTTCCACAGATTGAGACGTAAAGACATCTCAAGCCTATGACATCTATAGGGCCTAGGACGCACCGACTCGCACCACTTGGCCTTAGCAGACTTAGTTTAGTTCTTCTAAACGGTTTACCAGTACTCATGTGCAGGCAGTTTCTGCTCTGGATGGAAGCATCATGCAGCCAATCTATTTCTCCAAGCCGCGATGGCCGGGGACTATAAAATGGCTATATAGAGTCTATATTTTGTGTGAACATATGACACCTATAGTTTTAAATCACATATTGTTTCCATTTTTGTTTCACTGTTTAGCAATGTTCTCTGCTTATTTAAATGAAATATCTAATTTGTAAAGCCCATGAGTGGTTGGTGGGGAATGGGGGTGGGCGGGGGGGGGGGGGGGGGTGAGGCAAAGGTGACGTGTGTCTTGCGTCACTTGGGCGTCCATCTGATATTGGCTTACAGTTGGTTAAGATAATGGTAGAGAGGGGATGATGTTATTTCTTCTGATGATGTTATTTCTTCTGTTTCTACACTTCCATTCGTTTTCCTCTTACTCCCCCGTCTCTCATTTTCATCTCTGCTGTCTCTTCTATCTCTTTCCTCCCTTTCTTAGGGACAGGACACAGAATTACTCACTGAATGAGACCGTCCAATGCGTATAAGCCTTTTGGTTTCATTGGTCGGCAGGACTTGAGTTGTTATTTCATCTCAATGTCGCCGGGTAAAAGTCCCACAAAATTGGAAGCAACGCCTCCAAAATGAGCTAAATGGTGTTGACGGGGACGTTAAACCTCAATTCAAACAAACTAATGATCCGCCCCCGCCCATCGGGGCTTGGAGAAATAGAATGCGCTGCATGGTGTACACCAGGCACTCAATGTGCAGGTAACGTCTAAGTAACGTCGATGCAACGTAGTGGCAAACGCTCACTATAAAATGAACGGGCGTTGTGTGTTATTTAACCATTATCATGCTGGACAAGTCAACCCTACCTTTGCAAACAATATATATTCAGATCAGGAAGCCATCTGATCAGGATCTACAGTGTTTGTCATGAAGAAGTGAACTGAATAAATACAGTAAATGGAGTAATGTCATTCTATGATACTATGCAATGGGCGTGGCTAAAATAATCGTAATTGTTGTGGTATTACACAATTATAATGCTTTTTAAGACAAATGCTTCCTTTGCAAACAATGTCGATTTAGATCAGGAAGTCATCTGATCAGGATCTGCAGTGTGTGTTATGAATTTGTGAATAGAATGCAGAAAAACATTTCTTTTTTTAATAATGTATGGGCTGCATATACTAAGTGATATCAATTTTCACTGAAAATTTAAAGCCTTTGTTTTAATTTGTAGGGGCAATATTCACTCGTTGTCATTATATATTCTCTTAAGAAGCCAATCACAACAATTGTCCTCTGAGTTGCTGCGTGCTGATTACATTAAAAAGTCATTGTTGTAAACAGTGTGGATCCAGATCAAATTGCTGGGAAGAATCTGATCGGGGTCCACACTGTTTGCTTGTATGCCTAAATATTCTTTTAGACTGCATAAATGTGAAATACATTAAATACGCAGACGACATTTTCAGATGCAGTTTTTCTTAGCACCTCAAGGGTTGAATAAATAAATGTCATCAATAGGATTATAATAACTTTCAATAGGGTAACAATAGATATGCGGTCAACATTACAGCCCCTGGGGATCTCCACACGCCTTTATACAAACACACTTGTATAATGAACCACACCATGAGAAAAACTGTCTTTGCGAAGATCTGCTCAAATACCATGTACTGATTATGCATAAAGAGTTTCCTATTTTCCTATGTGACCCATATTAAAGAAACCACCGAAAGAAAAGATTATCATTACAACATGGACGGGCTCATATTAACAGAATTTGAATTTTGACATGCACGTTTATATCACACATATAGTGAAACTTTTACCACCAAAAAGTGGAAGTTTTCAGATACTAAATTTTGATATCTTTCATACTCATGCTCAAAACATAAAATTGTAGGAACTCGTTAGAACCGCCTCGGCAAGGCGGCTCTAATAAGGACCCACAACATATGTTTTGACCAGAAGTAAGAAAAATAATGTATCAGTACAAACTGGAAGAAAAAGAAACAAATTACACTGAAAGAAAATATATTCTGCTACTGTAGGGGCTTGTACGAAATCTTGCGAAATGATACAGTGTTGCCTGTGCCCCTTGGGTCAAAATTGGCTACGCCCATGGGCCTAGTAGCTACCATAGACTTAAAATGAAAAAAAAAAAAAAAAAACACTTAAAATTGAAAAAAAAATCAAAAATCTTCTTCCCTGAAACCATAAGGCCCAGAGCTTAGGTATTTAGCATGTAGCAACGTCGAGTAGTCGCCTACATGAATCCTGCCAATCATGCCCCTGGGATCCAAACTGGCCAAATCCTGTGGCCCCTTAACTCCAATAAACTTATAATGGAAAAAAGCTTCAAAATCTTCTTCTCTCAAACCATGAAGTACAGACCTTAGATATTTAGTATATAGCAACATAAAATGGTCGCCTACATAAATCCTGCCAAACATGCCCTTTGGGACAAAATTGGTCACGCCCCAGGGCTCATTAGCTCCTATTGACTTATACTGGAAAAAAGTTCAAACATCTTCTTCTCGGAAACCATAAGGCCGAGAGCTTAGATTTTTAGCTAACCTGACCGGAGGTCATGGTGAGCTTTTGTGACTGTGAGATGTCCCGGCGTCGTCGTGCGTCGTCCGTAAACTTTTCTTGTTAACACTCTAGAGGCCACAGGTTAAGTCCAATCATGATCAGAATGATTATCATGACAATATCTCGGTAGGGTTTGAGTATGGGTCATGTCGGGTCAAAAAGAAGGTCAAAACATCAAATAATCAATCATCACCAACTTGCTCAGAATGATCATCATAACAATATCTAGGTTAAGTTCGAATGTGGGTCCTGTTGGGTCAAAAAGTAGGTCAGTAGATCAAATCATAGAAAAACCTTGTTAACACTCTAGAGGCCACAGTTTTGGTTCAATTATCATTTGACTTGCCCAGAATGATCATCATAATAATATCTAGGTCAAGTTCGAATATGGGTCATGTCGGGTCAAAGTCAGTAGGTAAAATCATAGAAAAACCTTGTTAGCACTCTAGAGGCCACAGTTTTTGGTCCAATCATCATCAAACTTGCTCAGAATTGTAATACCTTGGTCAAGAGGGGTATTTTATGAATAGAGTGGTACCTTTTACAAAGGGCCACCCCTTAACAACATTGTTAGTTAGACTGAGTCTGTTCATCTCCGTCTGGTGCACTAGGACCTGACCCTCAATGTCCATTAGGTGCCAAGATAGTGACATACAGGCCAGCTCTTTATCGTCAAAGGGTTCCACCCCCCCACACACACACACACACACCATGCGTCATGGTTAGTAAGACTGAGCCCGTTCATCTCTGTCTGGTGCAGTAGGACTTGACCCTCAATGTCACAAGGTGCCCAAATAGTGACATACAAGTCAGCTCTGTATTGTCAAAGGGATCTCCCCAAATACAAAGACACCATGGGTCATTGTTAGTTAGACTGAGCCTGTTCATCTTCGTCTGGTGCACTAGGACCTGACCCTCAATGTCTACAAAGTGCCCTGATAGCGACATACAAGTCAGCTCTGTATTGTCAAAGTGACCCCCCGCCCCACACACACACCAAGAGGCATTGTTTGTTAGACTGAGCCTGTTACTGGGACCTGACCCTCAATGTGTCCACAAGATACCCAGATAGTGACATACAAAGTCAGCTCTGTATCGTAAAAGGGATCCCCCACCCCCCTTTCATCTTCACCATGAGGCATTGTTAGTTAGACTGAGCCTCCTGTTCATCTCCGTCTGGTGCACTAGGACCTGACCCTCAATGTCCACAAGGTGCCCAGATAGTGACATACAAGTCAGCTCTGTATTGTCAAATGGATGGATACCCCCTCCCCCACTTGTCACCATGAGTTATTGTTAGTTAGTTAGACTGAGCCCGTTCATTTCCGTCTGGTGCACTAGGTCCTGACAGGTGCCCAGATAGTGACATATAAGTCAGCGCTGACTTCTTCCTCAAAAACGAAAACAATTTTGAAGGAATGGTCCATGAGTGCCACTCTGACAATTTTCCAATCCAGAAAAAATATATAACCCTTAAAATGACTTAAGTTCCTAAATAGCTAGCTTGATTTTGAAATAATTTCACAGACATGTTCCTTGGGCCACTGTCAGCCAAAATTGTTCAAACCGTCCACTCCACCTTATATTTTCTGCCATAAGGATCAGCTGAGCGATACAGGGCCCATCATGGTCCTCTTATCTGAATGACGATGATGTATATTTTCCTTATTTCTAGTCTAAACATAGATTGAATGTGCTCGTTAGAACAGACTCAATGAGGCGGTTCTAACGTGTATCCATAATCTATGTGTTTGCACCAAAATAAGGAATGGTAATAATTATCCCTTAAACTCCGCTTTTCTCTATATAAAGTGGGGTTTAGAGGAGCCATAATTTCATGGACTTGTTAACCTGATGCGAAGAGCACACAACGAAGACTATGAATAGACAGCGCGGATGCGCAGACTGATCTGAATTTCGATGGGCGCACGTGTAAATGAAAGGAATATAAAATGACTGCAAATAGCCATTTTAACGTTTTTTGGCTATCTGCAGTTGACTGCAAATAGCCCTTTTTACGTTTTCTGGCTATTTGCAGTTGACTGCAAATAGCCATTTTAACGTTTTTTGGCTATTTGCAGTTGACTGCAAATAGCCATTTTAACGTTTTCTGGCTATTTGCAGTTGACTGCAAATAGCCATTTTAACGTTTTTTGGCTATTTGCAGTTGACTGCAAATAGACTCTTCCAAATAAGATATGTTATTTTTTGCCAAGTCATTGCAGATATTTTGACAAAACTTTTATAGAAATGTTCATTGAGTAATGTTCTGTCAGCCACATCCTTTTAGGCCTCTGAACGCCCCTTGGGGCATGCAAAAATACGCCCAAATTTTGTTCCGATGAGTTCACAATAACCGCTTGATGGATTTTTCTAAAAATTATTTGGTAGATATGATAGATATCAAAATGAAGTTTTGCTAGAGGGGTTCAAAGGGTACCCCGAGGTGCAGCGGGGCCATGCCCCACCCCTTTCACTTCATAAACGGCCTAATACCTCAGAAACCTCTCAGATCCCCACCCCTAAACAATATATATTCTTGTTCCTTATGATAACACATATTCAGAGACGCCAACCTAGGGATCCCACAGGGTGCGCTGGGACCATGACCGACCCTGCACTTCATAAAAGGCCATTCATCTCAGAAACCATTCAGATCCCCACCCCTTTACTCTTGTTCCTTATGATATCGATAAGATGCATTCAGTGAAAAGGCCTAATATTTCAGATATGGAGTCTACATGGGCATGGGCGCTCATTTGAGTATGGGGGTATGTTTAGGAGACTTTATAATCGGTAGATTATAATCGTATCTTATTCAAATACATGGCTGCCAGTGGGGCAGTGCCCATCTGAGCGTGCTCATCTGAACTCTGGCTGGTAATTTGTTCATTTTTTTTTTCTTTTAAATTTTTGGACTGAGTCATTTTTCACGTGGAAACCCATCTTCAACTCCACAAAAATATCACATAATTTTCCACTGATCATGTAGAAAAAACTTGCATATGTTTTGCACATGGAATGAAGGTGTGCATGCGATTGCTGCTTGTACATGCATTTTCAGCTCTGTGAACTTAAGCATTTTCTCTTATGGTGTATTGACAGTTGATGCAATTTTTCACAATATGTTTATGATGTTTTATACAAGGCCGGTTGTCATTTTCTAGCGAAACATCACGAAAACACGCCTTTATAATTTTGACCCCATTGAACCCCACTTTTGTATAGTAAAATTGGAGTTTATTGGGGTCAACCTTATTTTCCTTATTTCTGCTCTCAAATATAGATTGCGGGTACACGTTACAACCGCCTCATTAATAAAGATTTAGGGTACTCGTTAGAACCGCCTCGATGAGGCAGTTCTCACGTGTACCCGCAATCTATATTTTGAACAGAAATTAGAAAACTATTACAATTTTTTTTATCTTAAAATTTCCATTTTTTTCGGCGGTAAAATTTACAATGTATTTGTATAGGCGTGTTTTCGTGATGGAATATGCATTTTCTAGTTTATTCTAGTTGACAACTAATATATAAGCCTGTCTAGGTTAAATGACCGGCACGATATGACCTAAACAGTGTTGACTTGGCTGTAAAATTTCAAGCATACAAACAAATTGTACATGGCATATTTATGTGCAGACAGTTTGTGCTCAACATCTTCCTTTTTGTGACTCAGTTTTTTTGCAGTTCTAAATGGTATTATCAGTCACCCCCTATATTAATTACATTGTAACACATTGACCTGATAAAGATATGCTATCTCAGGACAAGTGAGCTTTATCAGGTCAACACGGCATTGCACTTTTATTAATGAACGTGACTACTAGAAAAATTGATTAAAATGTTATTACTACTTGAAAAAATGAAAAACATTGCTTATTAAATATCACAGGAAAAATATAGTCAGCTGATACTAAATATATCGACTGCCATTTCGGCAGTCGATTTATTTAGTGTCAGATGACTGTATTGGGACTCACTGAGGACCATTGATAACTGGTCATAAATTGCTTATTTAAGAGTGAATGAGGGGATAAACTGATATATAGAATACCAGATTCGTGTCTTTTGATATCAAGTTAATCAGGCTCGGCTTTGAGAACGCATGTAGAATCACTCGGTAAGCCTCGCGATTCTACAAGCATTCTCGAAGGCTTGCCTGATAAACTTGATATCAAGTATTCTCTATTTATGGACTGTACAGTGTCTAGCAGGAGACCGGTTGTTGCACCTGCGATATGTTCTTATTGTTTATAATTGTCTCAAAGGGTTTGTAATATTGTAACCACATTCCTAAAACGGAGCGTCAAACACACGATGAGCAATGGATGCGTGCAAACCAGCTACAGACAAGTATTATTATTTTCATCAAATCTAGACAGACAATGATTACTTACATTTTCAGAATGTCGTTTTTAGACAATACGAGCCGCGTTATGAGAAATACAAACTGTCTTTGTTCTACCAGGCCAGACACAAATCAGCCTGTGCATCTAGGCCTTGAAACTGTAGATTTTGAAACTCGAGGTATCGTACTGACTGAATAGGGCGCTTATAGGTCAGTGCCGGTCCACAAGATGGCCAATACCCATTTTTCCCCCAAATGAAAGCTAAAAACAGGTTTTTTCATGAACTTCCTTATATTAGTTGGGTAAGACAGGTCTGCCTTAGTCCACGAGTTTGCTAACATAAAACAGAGATTAGAAGCCTCCGTTGTGTAGTGGTTACGCTACTCACCTTGAAAATCAGGGGTCGCAGGATCGATCCATGGCTTCTACAGACTTTCGGATGAGCCTTTAAACCGAGGTCCCGTCTCCGTATGACCTTAGCTGTTGATGGGACGTAAAACTCAAACACTCACTCACTCATAAAACAGTGACACAGAAACGCAATACACTGAAGAAACAACAAGATATTCAAATCACACGTGGACCGAGCATTTAGTTTTTAGCTCACCAGAGCCGAAGGCTTTCGGTAGCGCTTATAGGATAGGCAGTGCTCCGTCGTACGTCGTCTGCGTCTGTGTAGTCAGCATTTTCAAACATTTCCTCTGAAACCACTAGACCGATTAATGACATATTTCATATGGAGCATCCATGGAATCGGGGAATGTGAACGAAAGTTTGTTTGCGGCGTCCAGGTCACATGACCAAGATGGCCGCCATGCCCATATAAGGTAAAAACAAAAAATCTTCTTCTCCAGAATCAGTGGGAAGATTGTCATGAAACTTAGTATGTAGCATTGGGGACTCGGGCCAATCATAATTTGTTAAAAATAGAACAGTTGCATGTATCCCCATTCTAATGCACTTTTTCGGTTGTTTTTAAGGGGAATGGGCACACTTTCAGGGGAAGCAACTCCTCCAAAAGTAATTTTGTCTCCCATAAATATAGGGGTCAACTCTTAAAGGAAAGAATTTGCTCCTGAGGAGCAAATTCTTTCCTTTAAGAGTTGACCTCAGGAGCAAATTCTTTCCTTTAAGAGTTGACCCCGTTTACAATGGGCTTGAGCCTACAGAAAAGCAAACAGGAAGTCCCGAAAATGGTCTCCCTTTGAAAAATGGCGGAAAAATGTGCAGGATGTTCCCATTCCCCTTAAACAGCGTGTTTGTGCTGTTTTGCTCAAAGTTGCATAAGGTGAAAAAGCGACGTTACGTGATGACGTCAGGTTTTCGACAGTATATCGTAGGCTATACCGTCGCAAATTTTCGACGTTATCCAAATAGACGCCGCGTTGCATTCGCAAATGCAGTAGAATCAGCTATAAATAGTGTTCCAAGTAAAAAGAAGACAAGATACTAGCCATTTTTGTACCAAATGGAATCTTCCCCTCTTATATATAGCAGGAGTCCATTCCAAAATTTAAGGGTGTCAGGTTGTGTTTTCGTCAAAATTAATTTGGAAAATGGCTTGACTTTTTGCAAACAGTGTAGGCCCTGATCAGACGCCGCGTTCTGCGGCGTCTGATCTGGGCCTGCATTGTTTGCCTAGGTACCCCTTTAGGGGTTTCCGGTCCTAAATGGGCTAGACACTGATATATCATCATTGGAACTGATGAATTGTTACGTCACAAATTTCCATAAAAAAAGACATAAAGGGTATTGGAAAGAACTTAAGAAGAACTAGCTCTTTCAAAATATATTCACCGCCTTATCATCACTATAACACTTCTATATAATTTTTACCCCCTTGAACCCAACTTTTATTCAGTAAAACTGGGGTTTATAGGGGTAAACCTTATTTTTCTTATTTCTGCTCCAAAATATAGATTGTGGGTACTCGTTAGAACCGCCTCGATGGGGCGGTTCTAACGAGTATCTACAATCTATATTTTGAGCAGAAATAAGAAAAATATCATAATTTTTCATCTTAAAATTTTCATTTTTTCGGCGATTAAGGTTACAGTGTATTTGTATAGGCGTGTTTTCGTGATGTTAACATGGTTCTATTCCTACGGAAAGAAAAGGCAGCCTCGATAGTTCAGTGATTCAGTAGCGCGTTCGACGTAGGATCGAGAAGTTGTGGGTTCAAATCCGGCCACCGGAGGCGAGGTGTGTCCTTGGGCAAGACACACAATGCTACTGCCCGACTCCATCCAGGTGTAAATGGTTAGCAGTGGTGTAAAAGTCATTGCCTCTCCTCGCGCGAGTTATAACATCCGGAATGAGTGTTCGAGGTCGATTCAAATAGGCTTGAAGCTTTCACCGCAATGAAACTAAAGTAAATTCGTATACTAAGAGCAAATTCGTTTCTTTTTAATAGAATCCTTTTAAGGGTGACCTAGATTATAGACTGTTAACAGGAAGTCACGAAGAGTGTCTCCTTCGTTTAATGTGGTGGAAATTAATTAATGTGTATTTATTTCCCTTAGGCAAGTAAAATGTTCCAAAGTATGTGCCTGTTATTTTTATATGGCTATTTGTGTGTCTGTTGTTTAACGTTGGAACGCATAAATTTCAATCTGAATCTCAGAATAAATGACAAAAAAAAAACGTCATTAGAAAGTATTTCTTACATGTACATGTATCTCTCAATGCATCACGTTAAGAAGTCCGTGTAATGAACATTCCTCTACACCCCACTATATCCCACCAACAGCTAAGGTCATACGGAGACGGGACCTCGGTTTTAAGACTAATCCGAAAGTCTTGAGAAGCCCGGGATCAATCCTGCAATCCTTGGTTTATCAGGCGAGTAGCATAACCATCACACCACAGAGGATTCTATATATAGAGAGAAAGAAATGGAGTTTACATGGGTATGCATTATTCCTGGACATATTGCGGGTACTCGTTAGAACTGTCTCAATGAGGCGTCATAACGAGCACCCTAAACCTATGTTTCTGTGTATTAATAAGAAAAATATCACAGATTTGCATCCGATTTGGCGATACGAAAGATTGTACTACGCTACACGGGTGTGTTATCGTAATTGGCTCGAACACCTTTGGGACCACGGCCCCCGCCCATCGGGGCTTGAAGAAATATATGGGCTGCATGATGCTTCCACGCAGAGATGAATCCGTCCGCACACTAGTACTGGTAAAGCGGTTAGAGGATCTAAGCCTGCCCAGGCAAAGCGGTGCGCACGAGTCGGACCGCCAATGCTTATAAACCCTATTGTTTCATTGGGCGACAGGGCTTGAGATGTCATTTCATCTCAGTGTCGGGAAAAAATCCCACAAAATTGGAAGCAACGTCTCCAAAATGACCTTTACAGTGTTGACGGGGACGTTAAACCTCAAATCAAACAAACAATCTTTGTTGAAAGCAGAAATAAGAAGGTTGAACCTCAAATCAAACAAACAAAAGCCTTTAGGAACATGAGAGGATCGAGGGCTCCTAACAGCGCAAGTTCAGGATTCATACATGTAATGGGGATATAATCCTCATCACAAGTCCGTGAAAAACGAAGACCTATCCAGAGAAAAGTAATGTTAACGGGGGTATACATTATCTGCCTTATTTTTGTTCAAAAACATAGATTATGGGTACTCGTTAGAACCGCCTTATTCAGGCGGTTCTAACGAGCACTCACAATCTTTATTGAAAGCAGAAATAAGACCCATCTAGAGAAAAGTGGTGTTAACGGGGGTATACATAATCATCCTTATTTTTATCAAAAACATAGATTGTGGGTACTCGTTAGAACCGCTTCATTGAGGCGGTTCTAACGAGCACTCACAATCTTTGTTGAAAGCAGAGATACATGTAAGACCCATCTAAAGAAAAGTGGTGTTAACGGGGGTATACATAATCTGCCTTATTTTTTATCAAAAACATAGAGTGTGGGTACTCGTTAGAACCGCCTTATTGAGGCGGTTCTAACGAGCACTCACAATCTTTGTTGAAAGCAGAAATAATAAAGATGTTTCATTTTTTACCTTATATTTGTCATTTCTGACACAATGTTGGGCGCCATTATTTTATATGGACAGATTTTCGTAATGATATTTTTCACGAAATACTCAATGGAATCACTCATTAAGACGATTCTAATAAATACACACAGCATACGTTTTCAAGAAAAAAAAATCCCTATTTTTTCTTAATACAATGAAACTTCTTTAACTCAAACACGAAAATCTCGTTTACCTTGGATACTTCGAACACGCTTTTTGAGTCCCTTAGAATTCTTCCAATTCATGAAGCTCTTGATATCCATACAGTAATTATGTGGATATTTCATCGCGTGAAATGAACACCCCTCTCAACCTCACTTTATATAGAGAAAACTGAGTTTTACGGGGGTATATATTTTTTCTTATTTCTGCTCCAAGACAAAGGTTGTGGGTACTCATTAGAACCGCCTCAATGAGGCGGTTCTAACGAGCTTTCAAAACCTATGTTTAAAGGTTGTGGGTATTCGTTGAACCACCCAAAATGAGGCGGTTCTAATGAGCACACACAACCTATGTTTGCAGTATACATTACGATATTACACCCGTGCGACATAGTGCATATTTCTCATCTCCAAACTGGCTACTTTTCGGATGAAAATCCCTGATATTTTTCTTATAAATACTGCAAACATAGGTCTAGGGTGCTTGTTAGAACCGCCTCATTGAGGCGGTTCTAACGAGTACCCACAACCTATGTCTTGGAGTAAAAATAAGAAAAATAATGTATACCCCGTTAACCCCCGTTTTCTGTATATAAAGTGGGGTATAGAGGGGTCTTCATTTCATGGACTAGTTCACGTGATGAAAAAGAAAAATATCAAGAATTTTCATCGGTAAAGTAGCCATTTTGGAGATGTATAAAAATGCATTTGTGGCACGGGTGTGTTGTCGTAATGTTAAGGATGTTTACCTGATTTTATCTTAAAAAGGGTCCGCCCCCGCCCATCGGGGCTGGAAGAAATATATGGGCTGCATGATGCTTCCACGCAGAGCTGAAACCTATCGGCACACGAGTATTTGTAAACCGCTTAGAAGATCTAAGCCTGCCCAGGCAAAGCGGTGCGAGTCGGCCCGTCCATGCTTATAAACCCTATTGGTTTCATTGGGCGGCAGGCCTTGAGAATTCATTTCATCTCAATGTCCGGTAAAAGTCCCACAAAATTGGAAGCAGCGTCTCCAAAATGACCTTTACAGTGTTGACGGGGACGTTAAATCTCAAATCAAACAAACAAAAAACCGGAAAAAGGGTACTGTATGTTGTGTATTTTTATTAGAATGGCCTCATCGAGGCGATTCTGATGAATACACAAAACATACCATTATCTTATAAAAGATCGTTAAAAATATCCTTAAGTGATCCACATTATACCTCATGAACTGTCACTATGGTTAAATCTCAATAATTCGAACTACCCCTATTTGGAACAATTTTCATGATCCAAAATGTATTCGAGTTATTGAAATTCGACCGTTTTGTTTGAATTTAGGTTTTACGTCCCCGTCAACAATATTTAGGTCATTTTGGAGACGTTGCTTCCAATTTTGTGAGACTTTTACGCGACATTGAGGTGAAATGACACCTCACGGCCTGAAGCCTTTGAAACCAAAAGGCTGATATGCATTGGACGATCTGACTCACCGCTTTGCCTGGACAGGCTTAGTCCTTCTAAGCAGTTTACCAGTACTCGTGTACTCGTGTGTCTGCGTGGAAGCATTATGCATGGAGCCCATTCTATTTCTCCAAGCTCCGATGGGCGAAGGCGAGAAGTTCGATTGTTCATGTATATGAATATAGTATATGAATATAGTAAGCTATGGACAGAATATCCTAGGGACTCAAAAACCATTACGATAAAACACCCGTGCGTCATAGTGCATTTTTTACATCTCCAAAACGGTCATTTTTCTGAAGAAAATTTGTGATATTATTGTAATTTATGCTCAAAATATAGGTTGTGGGTACTCGTTAGAACCGCCTCATTGAGGCGGTTCCAACGAGTACCCACAACCTATGTCTAGGGGCAGAAATAAGGAAAATAATGTAAACCCCAGTAAACCCCAGTTTTCTCTTTATAAAGTGGGGTGTAAGGGGTGTGTATTTCACGGACTTGTTAGCGTGATGACGAGTTCGAAGTAGCCATTGTTAATGAGCCATCGGTGTTCGAGCCATCGAAGCTTCTCTGTATATAGGCGAAAAGCAAACGCTCAGGCGCACCTGCGACAGGGCTTGAGATGTCATTTCATCTCAATGTCGGGTAAAAGTCCCACAAAATTGGAAGAAACGTCTCCAAAATGACCTATACAGTGTTGACGGGGACGTTAAACCTCAAATCAAACAAACAAACAGGTCTATGAGGCGCGCATGACCTATGTTTGGAGCAGGAATTAGAAGAAAATTCCACTTTTTCTTCAGAAAACAAAACTCATCTGAGATG
Source organism: Lucinisca nassula (assembly GCA_963580285.1). Taxonomy (NCBI): domain Eukaryota; kingdom Metazoa; phylum Mollusca; class Bivalvia; order Lucinida; family Lucinidae; genus Lucinisca; species Lucinisca nassula. The sequence continues at coordinate 150,067,552 of OY757014.1, forward strand.
TGGAAGAAATCTTTATGTCACATAGATGTGTAATTGTAATGAGTTGACAGCACACATTAATATTAACCCTTTTTGTACCAAATGGAATCTTCTTCCTTATATATAACAGGAGTACATTCCCAAATTTAGGGGTGACAAGTTGTGTTTTTCTTCAAAATTTGTTTGGAAAATGGCTGAATTTTTTGCAAATAGTGTAGGCCCTGATCAGACGCCGCGTTCTGCGGCATCTGATCTGGGCCTGCACTGTTTGCCAAGGTGCCCGTTTTGGGGTTCCGGTACAAAATGGGTTAAAACACGCCTATACAAATACATTGCAAATAGTACCGCCGAAAAAAAAAACACGAAAAATTAAAGATGAAAAACTGTGATAAGGTTTACCCTTGTAAACCCCGGTTTTACTTTATAAAAGTGGGGTTCAAGGGGTCAGAATTATATAGGCGTGATTTCGTGAGGATGTGAAAATGACCAAAATAAATTGGAGGATGCTGAGGTTTTCTTTTCTAACTTGTCGGATTCATTACGATAACACATCCGTGCCACACAGTGCAATCATTCGTATCTCAAAAAGGTTATCTTTCTGATGAAAAATCGTGATATTTCTCTTATTGCTACTCTGGACATACTCAGAGTTGCGGGTATTCGTTACAACCGCATCAATGAGGCGGTTCTATCGAGGACCCACAACCTTTCATTACGAAAACATGCCTATACAAATACATTGTAACCTTTATCGCCGAAAAAATGAAATATTTAAGTGGAAAAAATGTAATATGTTTCTTATTTCTGCTCAAAATATAGATTGTGGGTACTCGTTAGAACCGCCTCAAGGAGGCGGTTCTAACGAATACCCACAATCTATATTTTAGAGACTCCAAAATGACCTTTACAGTGTTGACGGGGACGTTAAACCTCAAATCAAACAAACAAATATATTTTAGAGCTTAAATGAGAAAAATAAGGTTTACCCCTGCAAACCACAGTTTTACTATATAAAAGTTGGGTTCAAGGGGGTCAAAATTATATAGGCATGTTTTCGTGATTGTTGGTGCTCGTGATTACCGCCTTATTGGGGCGGTTCTAACGAGTACCCTTAACCCATGTCTTGGAGCAAAAGCTAGAAAAATAATGTAGCCCCCTGTAAACCCCATTTCCTCTACATAAAGTAGGGTTTGCGGGACGTTCATCACACAAACTTCTTAACATGTTGCGTTTCTCTCCCATTTCAGGTGTCACAGTAGCTGCCAGTGTATTTACCATCACTCTGCTAAGCATTGACAGATTTCTAGCTATACGACATCCTATCATTTTCCGCCGACTTAGTACGAACAGAGTTGCCGCGAAACTGATCTTGTTTGTATGGTTTGTTGCGATTTGTCTTATGATACCATTGTTGGTGGTGCGGAAAACCTCTGTCGTTGACATCATTCCAACGGAACCTGTATATTTCTGTGGAGAGCTGTGGGATGATGATAGTCACAGAATACAATACGATATTGCACTGTTCATCATTGTTTACATTATCCCGGGAACAGTTATATGTTCTTCGTATGGTATGATTGGAAGTGAATTATGGAAGGAGGATAAAAACTTGAAACGAACAGAATCCGAGACTAGCCAAGGGATTGGTAAACAGATGATGCTGGGGCGCAAGCGGGTTGCGAAAATGTTGATAGCTCTAGCAGTGCTGTTCGCTGTATGTTGGCTACCGTATTATATTGTCAGTTTATATCTTGACTTTCACCCCGAGAACAATAAGAAGTTGCTTCTTGTTCTACCATACACAATATTTCTGGGTCATTCAAACAGTGCCTTTAACCCAATCCTGTACTTCTATTCCAGTCGTAGCTTCAGAAAATTCCTTATCCGGATGTTGAAGTGTCGGAAACAACGGTTCAAGCCCACAAGACAAGTAAGTATAGACGGATCCAATGTTTTGACATGTGACTATGTTGACATTTGTTTGTTTGTTTGTTTGTTTGTTTGTTTGTTTGATTTGAGGTTTAACGTCTCCGTCACCACTGTAAAGGTCATTTTGGAGACGTTGCTTCCAATTTTGTGGGACTTTTACCCGACATTGAGATGAAACTATACAACTAAGCAAAATTGTCCCCGCCCCCCTCCGCCCATCGGGGCTTGAAGAAATAGATGGGCCATATGATGCTTCTACGCAGAGCTGAAACCGACCGCATATGAGTACTGGTGAACCGTTTAGAAGGTCTAAGCCTGCCCAGGATAGTGGTCCGAGTCGGACCGTCCATGAATATAAACCCTATTGGTTTCATTTGGCGGCCGGGATTGAGGTGTCATTTCATCTTAATGTCGGGTAAAAATCCCACAAAATTGGAAGCAACGTCTCCAAAATGACCCAAATAGTGTTGACGGGAACGTTAAACTTCAAATTAAACAAAAGGGAAAGGGGTTAAATACGCATGATGCTTCCATTCCAATCCCATTTAATGTGCCATTGTATGTATGTCAATTGTTTTATCAGAAATATAATTTGTTTAAACAAAATCAAACATACATGTAAAGCACGCCCCGCCCATCGGGGCTTAAAGAAATAGATCGGGCTGCATGGTGCTTCCACGCAGAGCTGAAATTGACTACACATGAGTACTGGTAAACCGCTTAGACTAAGCCTGCCCAGGCAAAGTGATGTGAGTCAGACCGTCCAATGCATATAAGCCTTTTGGTTTCATTTGTCGGCAGGGATTGAGGTGTCATTTCATCTTAATATCGGGTAAAAATCCCTCAAAATTGGAAGCAAAGTCGCCAAAATGACCTGGATACTGTTGAAGGGGACGTTAAACTTTAAATCAAACAAACTGGAAAGGGATTAAATAAGCATGGTGCTTCCATCTCAGTCCCATCCAATGTGTCACTGTATGTATACCAATTGATTTATCAGAAATACAATACAGTGAAATCCCGCTATCAAGACCACCTAAAATTAAGATAAATTCTGCTTTAAAAGTAGAAGTAAAACAAAGATCAGGAATCTTATTTAGTAGGCTGCAGTTATATTGTCTCTGTGTTTACTGCATAAAGTTTCCTCTGGTCAGAGACCACCTTTGAGACTGTTCAAAAGTGGTCTTAAAGACCACTTTTGAACAGTCCCAAAGGTGGTCATAATATTGAAATTTTACTGTATGTTTAAACAAAATCAAACATACATGTAAAGCAAAGCAGACATTGTGAGCAGCCAGAGTATTGGTGTGAATGAGCTCGGTCTACTCTCGGACACTTTGAGCAGCCCGAGAATTTGTGTGAATGAGCTCGGTCTACTCTCGGACTCTTTTGAGCAGCCAGAGTATTGGTGTGAATGAGCTCGGTCTACTCTCGGACTCTTGTGAGCAGCCAGAGTATTGGTGTGAATGAGCTCGGTCTACTCTCGGACTCTTGTTAGCAGCCAGAGTATTGGTGTGAATGAGCTCGGTCTACTCTCGGACTTGTGAGCAGCCAGAGTATTGGTGTGAATGAGCTCGGTCTACTCTCGGACTCTTGTGAGCAGCCAGAGTATTGGTGTGAATGAGCTCGGTCTACTCTCGGACTCTTCTGAGCAGCCAGAGTATTTATGTGAATGAGCTCGGTCTACTCTCGGACTCTTCTGAGCAGCCAGAGTATTTATGTGAATGAGCTCGGTCTACTCTCGGGCTCTTCTGAGCAGCCAGAGTATTGGTGTGAATGAGCTCGGTCTACTCTCCGACTCTTGTGAGCAGCCAGAGTATTGGTGTGTATGAGCTCGGTCTACTCTCAGACTCTTGTGAGCAGCCAGAGTATTGGTGTGAATGAGCTCGGTCTACTCTCGGACTCTTGTGAGCAGCCAGAGTATTTATGTGAATGAGCTCGGTCTACTCTCGGACTCTTGTGAGCAGCCAGAGTATTGGTGTGAATGAGCTCGGTCTACTCTCGGACTCTTGTGAGCAGCCAGAGTATTGGTGTGAATGAGCTCTGTCTACTCTCGGACTCTTCTGAGCAGCCAGAGTATTGGTGTGAATGAGCTCGGTCTACTCTCGGACTCTTGTGAGCAACCAGAGTATTTATGTGAATGAGCTCTGTCTACTCTCGGACTCTTGTGAGCAGCCAGAGTATTGGTGTGAATGAGCTCGGTCTACTCTCGGACTCTTGTGAGCAGCCAGAGTATTTATGTGAATGAGCTCTGTCTACTCTCGGACTCTTGTGAGCAGCCAGAGTATTGGTGTGAATGAGCTCGGTCTACTCTCGGACTCTTCTGAGCAGCCAGAGTATTTATGTGAATGAGCTCGGTCTACTCTCGGACTCTTCTGAGCAGCCAGAGTATTGGTGTGAATGAGCTCGGTCTACTCTCAGACTCTTGTGAGCAGCCAGAGTATTGGTGTGTATGAGCTCGGTCTACTCTCAGACTCTTGTGAGCAGCCAGAGTATTGGTGTGAATGAGCTCGGTCTACTCTCGGACTCTTGTGAGCAGCCAGAGTATTTATGTGAATGAGCTCGGTCTACTCTCGGACTCTTGTGAGCAGCCAGAGTATTGGTGTGAATGAGCTCGGTCTACTCTCGGACTCTTGTGAGCAGCCAGAGTATTAGTGTAAACGAGCTCAGTCTACTCTCGGACTCTTCTGAGCAGCCAGAGTATTGGTGTGAATGAGCTCTGTCTACTCTCGGACTCTTGTGAGCAGCCAGAGTATTGATGTGAATGAGCTCTGTCTACTCTCGGACTCTTGTGAGCAGCCAGAGTATTGGTGTGAATGAGCTCTGTCTACTCTCGGACTCTTGTGAGCAGCCAGAGTATTGGTGTGAATGAGCTCTGTCTACTCTCGGACTCTTGTGAGCAGCCAGAGTATTGGTGTGAATGAGCTCGGTCTACTCTCGGATTCTTTTGCAATGTATCCCATTAACAAGTTCGTTAATGAACAACCCTGTAAACGCCACTGTATGTAGAGAAAACCCGGGCTTACAGGAGTATACATGTTTCAGTTTCTTGATTTTGCTCTAAGACATAGGTTGGGGGTACTCGTTAAAACCGCCTCAATGAGGCGGTTCTAACGAACACATACAACCTTTGTTTGGGGAATTAAGAAAAATAAAACATATTTTCATACCCGAGCTTACAGGAGTATACATTGTTTTTTTTTTTTTTTTTTACTCATAGACATAGGCTGCGCGTTAGAACTGCTTCAATGAGGCGATTCTAACGAACACACACGACCTATGTTTGGTGTATAAATAAGGAAAAACAGAAAAAATATGTGTTTTGGAGACCGTGTGGCACGAATGTGTTGTCGTAGTAGAATAAGCTCCAACACGAGAAAAGGAGTCTTCAAAGTTTTGCAACCCGGTAAGTCACGATTTGCTCAGCTACACGCGGGTATATGTTTGTTTGTTCCTTTGATTTGAGGTCTAACGTCCCCATCAACACTGTAAAGGTAATTTTGGAGACGTTGCTTCCAATTCTGTAGGACTTTTATCCGACAATGAGATGAAACGACATCTCAAGCCCTGTCGTCCAATGAAACCATTAGGGTTTATAAGCATGGACGGTCCGACACGAACCGCTTTGCCTTGGCAGGCTTAGATCCTCTAAGCGGTTTACTAGTACTCGTGTGCGGGTCGGTTTCAGCTCTGTGTGGAAGCATCATGCAGCCAATCTATTTCTTCAAGCCCTGTTTGGCGGGGGCTGTTTGCAACCCAATAAGTCACGAATCGCTCAGCTACACGTGGGTACATGTAAGCTAATTTACATGTATCACATGACGAGATAATGAGAATGTAATAACGTCTTGCCATCACGTGAACAAGTCCGTGAAATGAAAACCCCCTAAACCCCAATTTATATAGAGAAAACTAGGGTTTACGGGGGTATACATTATTTTTCTTATTTCTGCTCCAAGACATAGGTTGTGGGTGCTCGTTAGAACCGCCTCATCGAGGCGGTTCTAACGAGCACTCACAACCTATGTTTGCAGTAAAGATAAGAAAAATGACACGGATTTTCAACATAAAAGTAGCCATTTTGGAGATGTGAAACAATGCACTTTGTCGCACGGTATGTTATCGTAATGGATTTACTCATGGCGAAATATTGACATTTTTGTAAAAAAAAAATCGTGAATAAAATGCGTTTTAAATGTCATATGATAAATAGAATCTTGCATTCGTGCTCATGTATTATTAAATTAATTTTACGAATTGGGGAAAAGGGATTTAATGTTATTAACACCCGCCTACCCCCTAAATCCCCGCTTTATATAAAGACAACTGGGGTTTATGGCGGTATTCACTATCTGTCTTATGTCTGCACCAAGACATAGGTTGTGGGTACTAGTTTGAACCGCCTCAATGAGCACCCACAACCTATGTTTGCAGCATAAATAAGAAAAATAGCACGGAGTTTCATATAGAAAGTAGCTATTTTTGAGCTGTTATCGTAAATAATTGTCAAAGTTTCACTCTAATCTGAAAAAACAAACAGAAAAAAAAAGATTTCTTTCATGCATAACAAATAGCGGTTTCTTAGAGCAATATACATCACAAAAACACACTTATATATTTTTTACCCCTTGAACCCCACTTTTGTATAGAAAAACTGGGGTTTACAGAGGTAAACCTTATTTTTCTTATTTCTGCTCTAAGATATAGTTAGAACCACCTCGAATAGGCGGTTCTAACGAGTACCCACAATCTATAATTTGAGAAGAAATAAGAAAAATATCACGGTTTTTCATCTTAAAAATTTCATTTTTTCGGCGGTAAAGTTTACAATGCATTTGTATAGGCGTGTTTTCGTAATGACGCACAGATACAAATATATGTTCTTGCATAAATACCTATGCGCATGGCTGTTTGAAGCCATTGTCAAATGGACCGAAAGCCGTGCTCAAACAGCAAAAACCTTGTTCAAATCATGAAATAAGCGTGCTGTTTGAACATAGATTTTGAGCTTTTGATAACACAAGACGGGCCTTGCTTTGTTTAACTTACGTTGAGCGACGTAATGTTATCGCCCTGAACGTAGCGTTTTAGAGTTATATGATGACGTCACTGCATGACAACGTCATTCTAAACAAAATTCTGAACTGGCCGCCATTTTGGTTTGCCTATCGCATTTGAAGAATTTATATGGAATTTATATGGAGCTTTTGGGCGTTTTCGTCAAAATTTGCTGTCGGATTCGCGAGTTATACAAGAACAACGATCATCCATGGTTATTTCATTGCATTAACATTTGTCGGATCCCTCGGAAGATATTTGAACATTCGGCCTAGCGGCCTCATGTTCAAACAGCTTCCTCGGGATCCGGCAAATGTTTATGCATGAAAAACCATGGTTGATCCCTATATTATGTTTTTCAGGAAAACCTGATCGTTCGTTGTACGAGGAACAACACGGCTATGACAACGACGGCGTTGACACGAAGACCGTTCATCCGGATCCTGTCGAACAGCAGCAACTCGTCACGAAGCGGCAGTTTGCGCTTCTCACGCTCCAGTAACACGAGTTTAAAGTCGAGTTCTAACTCAAACAGGTCGGCGGACCACAATATGGTATCACGAGAGAAGCGATTCGATAGAAAATTGGACTGTCCTGTGATTGCAGTGATAGAACCAAGCCTTAACGACAATGACTCGTTCGATAAGAAGCATAGACGGGCGATTATGGAGTGCACAATCAGTGTACCGACGACGATTAACGAGGAAAGTAGTCGACATAATTCGCTAATTCCTCCGCTGCGACCGTCACCATCTCCCAGCATAAATGCTATAAGCGAAGCGAACGAGTCAGCCGATGTTGTTGACAATCACATTGAGAAACATTTGAACGTGTTTCGTGACAATGGCCCCTCTGCCTGTCAGTCCTCCCTAGAGGAGGAGTGTGACTCAAACGTTAATAGTGGCTTAGATAATCCTCCAAATATTCTGAACTCCAGTAATGCTCTAATGCCGCAAGCAACTGTTGTTTGAATTTTCTTGTGTTTGGGAACAAATATCCCAGCAGGCACATGACGTAATTGTGACGTCACATCAAAGTCGTTGCGACGTCATGACGTAATTGCAACGTCACATCAACGTCGTTGCGACGTCATGACGTATATGCAACGTCACATCAACGTCGGTGCAACGTCATGACGTTGCACCGACGTTGATTTGACGTTGCCCTAGCGACGTGTGTCTGCTGAGATGCCTTGTTGTTAAGTTTTGGAACACGCAGGTGTTCTTGCTGAGTTTTGGAACATGAGGTTTAACGTACCTGTCAACACTATTTAGGTCATTTTGGGGACGTCACTTCCAGTTTTGTGGCGCATTTACCCGACATTGAGCTTAAATGACATCTCAAGCCCTGTCGCCCAATGAAACCACTTTGCTTGGGCAGCCTTAGCCTTCTTATCGGTTAACCGATACTCATGTGTGGTCGGTTTTAGCGTTGCGTGGAAGCATTGCAGCCCAATCTATTTCTCCAAGCCCCGATGGGCGGGGCAGTAGTTTGGGAACATCCACGCCATGTTGTTGGGTTGGTAGCTTACGCACCTTGTTGTTGAGTTTTGTTTCAGTTTCGCTCTTCATGGATGTAGACTTTCTCCCACCAGGAGAACTAATTCATATGGCATATTAATAACATATATGACGTCATTGATATCCAGAGGATAACGTCGTGTAATAAAAATCGTATGACCACACGTGTAATAACACTTTGGCGGGATTAAGTAACGTCATGACGACGTCCATATCAACAGTGCATTTTCTGTGGAAAAAATTGTAATAAACTCAAAGGTGATATAATCCAATTTAAAGTGGTCATATGATAAACAGAATCTTACACTCGTGGTCATTTCATATGAAATTTGAAATGACCACTCGTGTAAGATCCTCTATATAGTGAACTTCGATATCTCGCACACGGATAGTTCGCTTACCACGGATAATTCGAACTTGTTCTGGAATCCATTGAGAATATTTCCCAAAGTCCCAGATATCAATATACGGTAAAATTCCTATATTAAGACCACATTTGGGACTGTTCAAAAGTGGTCTTTAAGACCACTTTTGAACAGTCCCAAAGGTGGTCTCTTACAAGAGGACACTGCATGCACCGATAATTCGAACTTGTTCTGTATCCCTTGAGAATAGTTCCCAAAGTTCCAGATATCCATATATGGTAAAATTCCTATATTAAGACCACATTTGGGGCTGTTCAAAAGTGGTCTTTAAGACCACTTTTGGACAGTCCCAAAGGTGGTCTCTGACCAGAGGACAGTGCATGCAGAAAACACACAAAAAAAGAATGAGTCAAATCTACTAAATAATGCCTGCCCAGGCAAAGCGGTGTGAGTCCATGCTTATAAACCCTATTGGTTTCATTGGGCGGCAGGGATTGAGCTGTCATTTCATCTCAATGTCGGGTAAAAGTCCCACCAAATTGGAAGCAGCGTCTCCAAAATGACCTTTACAGTGTTGATGGGGACGTTAAACCTAAAATCAAACAAATCAAAATCTACTACATAAGCTTTACAAAGCAGTATTAGTCTTAAATTTAGGTGGTCTTAATAACGGAATTTCTCTGTATTTAGGATAATATATTGATTTTTTCTGATCTTATCTTGAAAAGGCATGTTGTGTGCACTCATTAGAATCGCCTCATTGAGGCGATTCTAATGAGTACACGCAACAGACCTTTATTTTATTGATTTGTTTGTTTGTTTGATTTGAAATTTAACTTCCCCATCAACACTGTAAAGGTCATTTTGGAGACGTTGCTTCCAATTTTGTGGGACTTTTACCCGACATTGAGATGAAATGACATCTCAAGCCCTGTCGCCAAATGAAACCAATAGGGTTTATAAACATGGACGGTCCGACACTCACATCTTTGCCTGGGCAGGGTTAGATCCTCTAAGCCGTTTACCAGTACTCGTGGGTCGGATTTAGCTCTGCTGGAAGCATCATGCAGCCCATATATTTCTTCAAGCCCCGATGGGCGGGTGCCGTTTCATTTAGATATTCTACTGTGATCACCATTATGCCTCATAACGTGGCACACTGACTAAACCCCAGTAATTCGAACTGCCCCTATCTCAAACAAATTGTCATGGTCCAAGAGTTGTTCGAGTTATTGAAGTTCGACACCAGTGGTAACAGAGAAATTCCAACTCGCGGGAAACGAGGCTTTGCTGCGTTTTCTATTTGACCGTTGAACCACCCAAATATGGTAAAATCCCTGAAAATCTTCTTCTCCAGAACCTCTGGGCCAGTTGCCCTGAAACTTATTATGTAGGTGACTGAGTACAACCAAATTTATTTCATTTATAAACCTTGGTTGACCCTGACCTATCTTTGGACAAGGTCAAATTTGGTCCCTTAAGCTTTTGAATGAAAAATAGGATAAACAATGCATTTTTGAAAACTATTGTAATTGTGAAATGAGAGTAGGTACTGTTTGAATGTATGTCAATGCTATTAAATGTCAAGGTCATTTAGCGACCGTGGCCCAAGGTGTCCATCAGCTTTTCAAAGCTCGTGTTCGCTGACACTGCTCTGCCAATGTCTTTTAAATTTCATATACAGCTGCCTTGGCAATGGGTGAATGAAAGTTTTTCAAATGGTCCAGGTCACGTAACCAAAATGGTTGCCATGGCCATATATGCTTAAAGCTTAAACATCTTCTCCACAGCCGCTAGAACGATTTCCGTGAAACTTCGTATTGGGCTTTAGGTAACTGAGAAGTATACTTTTTTATAAATAATGATCCAAGGTTGACATTGACCTATTCAATACCAAAGATCATAGTCACTCAAAGTAGGAAAAAACAGCGACCAAATAATACTCAGGGCTCAAGGAAGCGATCAGGACCTTATGGGCCTCTTGTATATACTCGAAGTGCTCGTTTGAACCGCCGCATTGAGGCGGTTCTAGCGAGTGCCCAAAGCCTATGTCATGGAGCAGAAATAAGTCACAGTAAACATTGTATACCCCTTTAAACTCACATTTTCTCTGTTTAAAGTGTGGTTTCCGCGATGTTTATTACATGGACATGTAAACATCATTAGCTCACCTGACCGAAGGTCATGGTGAGCTTTTGTGACAGTAAGATGTCCGGCGTCGTCGTGCGTCGTCCGTCGTCCGTCGTCCGTCGTGCGTAAACTTTTTCTTGTGAACACACTAGAGGCCACAGTTTTGGTCCAATTATCATCAAACTTGCTCAGAATGATAATCATGACAATATCTCGGTCAAGTTCGAATTTGGGTCATGTCGGGTAAAAAAGTAGGTCAGTAGGTCAAATCATAGAAAAACCTTGTGAACACTCGAGAGGCCACAATTTTGGTCCAATCATCATCAAACTTGCTCAGAATGATCATTGTGACAATATTTTAGTGAAGTTTGAATATGGATCATGTCGGCTTAAAAAGTAGGTCAGCGGGTCAAATCATAGAAAAACCTTGTGAACACCCTAGAGGCCACAATTTTGGTCCAATCATAATCAAACTTGCTCAGAATGATCATCATGACAATATCTTGGTCAAGTTCGAATATGGGTCATGTCCGGTCAAAAAGTAGGTCAGTAGGTCAAATCATAGAAAAACCTTGTGAACACTCTGAAGGCCACTGTTTTGGTCCAATTATCATGAAACTTGCTCAGAATGACCATTGTGACAATATTTCAGTCCAGTTCGAATATGGGTCATATCGGGTTAAAAAGTAGGTCAGCGGGTCAAATCATATAAAAACCTTGTGAACACCCTAGGGGCCACAATTTTGGTCCAATCTTAATCAAACTTGCTCAGAATGATCATCATGACAATATCTCGGTCAAGTTTGAATATGGGTCAAATGGTTCCGGACCGTTGCACATCTAGGTCACAGGAGCCAAAAACAGATTTTTTTCACCAAAAACTTAAAAAATCTTCTTCTCTGAAACCACAAGGCCCAGGTCTTTGTTATTTGGTATGAAGCTTCATCTAGTGGACCCCTACCAAGATTGTTCAAATTATAGTGCTGGGGCCAAAAATGCCCCCGCACGGGGGCCCTTTGGTTTTACATAGGCTTATATAGGGAAAATCTTTAAAAATCTTCTTCTCTGAAACCACAAGGCCCAGGACTTTGATATTTGGTATGAAGCTTCATCTAGTGGACCCCTACCAAGATTGTTCAAATTTGAGTGCTGGGACGAAAAATGCCCCCGCCACGGGGCCCTTTGGTTTTACATTGGCTTATATAGGGAAAATCTTTAAAAATCTTCTTCTCTGAAACCACAAGGCCCAGGTCTTTGATATTTGGTATGAAGCTTCATCTAGTGGACCCCTACCAAGATTGTTCAAATTATAGTGCTGGGGCCAAAAATGCCCCCGCCCCAGGGCCCTTTGGTTTTACATAGGCTTATATAGGGAAAATCTTCAAAACTCTTCTACTCTGAAACCACAAGGCCCAGGACTTTGATATTTGGTATGAAGCTTCATCTAGTGGACCCCTACCAAGATTGTTCAAATTATAGTGCTAGGACAAAAAATGCCCCCGCCACGGGGCCCTTTGGTTTTACATTGGCTTATATAGGGAAAATCTTTAAAAATCTTCTTCTCTGAAACCACAAGGCCCAGGTCTTTGATATTTGGTATGAAGCTTCATCTAGTTGACCCCTACCAAGATTGTTCAAATTACAGTGCTGGGGCCAAAAATGCCCCCGCCCCGGGGCCCTTTGGTTTTACATAGGCTTATATAGGGAAAATCTTAAAAAATCTTCTTCTCTGAAACCACAAGGCCCAGGTCTTTGATATTTGGTATGAAGCTTCATCTAGTGGACCCCTACCAAGATTGTTCAAATTTTAGTGCTGGGACAAAAAATGCCCCCGCCACGGGGCCCTTTGGTTTTACATGGGCTTATATAGGGAAAATCTTTAAAAATTTTCTTTTCTGAAACCACAAGGCCCAGGACTTTGATATTTGGTATGAAGCTTCATCTAGTGGACCCCTACCAAGATTGTTCAAATTTTAGTGCTGGGACAAAAATGCCCCCGCCACGGGGCCCTTTGCTTTTACATTGGCTTATATAGGGAAAATTTTTAAAAATCTTCTTCTCTGAAACCACAAGGCCCAGGTCTTATATATTTGGTATGAAGCTTCATCTAGTGGACCCCTACCAAGATTGTTCAAATTATAGTGCTGGGGCCAAAAATGCCCCCGCCACGGGGCCCTTTGGTTTTACATAGGCTTATATAGGGAAAATCTTTAAAAATTTTCTTCTCTAAAACCACAAGGCCCAGGACTTTGATATTTGGTATGAAGCTTCATCTAGTGGACCCCTACCAAGATTGTTCCAATTTTAGTGCTGGGGCCAAAAATGCCCTGCCCCGGGGCCCTTTGGTTTTACATAGGCTTATATAGGGAAAATCTTTAAAAATCTTCTTCTCTGAAACCACAAGGCCCAGGACTTTGATATTTGGTATGAAGCTTCGTCTAGTGGACCCCTACCAAGATTGTTCAAATTATAGTGCTGGGACAAAAAATCCCCCCCTGCCACGGGGCCCTTTGGTTTTACATAGGCTTATATAGGGAAAATCTTTAAAAATCTTCTTCTCTGAAACAACAAGGCCCAGAACTTTGATATTTGGTATGAAGCTTCATCTAGTGGACCCCTACCAAGATTGTTCAAACTATAGTGCTGGGGCAAAAAATGCCCCTGTCCCGGGGCCCTTTGATTTTACATAGGCTTATATAGGCAAAATCTTTAAAAATCTTCTTCTCTGAAACCGCTAGGCCCAGGTCTTTGATATTTGATGTGTAGCTTCATCTAGTGGACCTTTGACAAGATTGTTCAAATTTTAGCCTTTGTTGATGTTTGGTATGAAGCTTCACCTTTACGACCTCCCTCAACATTATGTACATTAAAGCCCTGGGGCCAATAATGGCCCTCTCTGGGGCCCACTTGTTACACTATGGATCAGGTGAGCGATCCAGGGCCATCATGGCCCTCTTGTTACTTAAACATGCCTATACAAATACAGTGTAAACTTAACTACCGAAAAAAAAATAAGATGAAAAATTGTGATATTTTTGTCTTATTTCTGCTCAAAATATAGATTGCGGGTACTCATCGAGGCGGTTCTAGAAGCCTCCGTGGTGAAGTGGTTACTCTACTCGCCTTGTAAGCCAGTGGTCGCAGGATCGATCCTGGGCTTCTCCAGACATTCGGAGGAGTCTTTAAACCGAGGTCCCGTCTCCGTATGATCTTAGCTGTTGGAAGGACGTAAAACTCAAACACTCACTCTCTCGAGGCGGTTCTAACGAGTACCAACAATAAATATTTTAGAGCGAAATAAGTAAAATAAGGTTTAACCTGTAAACCCCAGTTTTACTATATAATAGTGGGGTTTAAAGGGGTCAGAATCATATAGGCGTGTTTTCGGGTAGTTATAATACGAATTAATCATAGCGTGCATGGCTCAAAATAAGAAAAAAATAATATTTCACGAGATCGTTAGTTTTGTTTGTTTGATTGGAGGTTTAACGTCCCCGTCAACACTGTAAATGTCATTTTGGAGACGTTGCTTCCAATTTTGTGGGACTTTTACCCGACATTGAGATGAAATGACATCTCAAGCCCTGTCGCCCAATGAAACCAGTAGGGTTTATAAGCATGGACTGGCCGACTTGCACCGCTTTGCCAGGACAGGCTTAGATCCTCTAAGCGGTTTACCAGTACTCGTGTGCTGGAATCATCATGCAGCTCATATATTTCTTCAAGCCCCGATGGGCGGGGGCCCTCAAGAGATGGTTAACACATAAATGGGAATAATGTTGTTCTACATTTATCTAATGAAATGTTTTTTTTTTCTGATATCTGTTGTGCTTATACAAAAATATTTTGTCAAAGCTTGTCGGTATAACCATAACCATTGTTTCTGAGTAATGTATACTCATAACCAACGTTGCTCTTTGGACTAAGTTGTGGCTTATCAAAAACTTGTTCTCATATTAAAAACATTTAATGTTTTCGTTCCTCAGAATAATGGTCTCACAATTGTTCTTAAACCATCACAAACACGCCTAAATATTTCTAACTCCTTGAACCCCACTTTTATACAGTAAAACTGGGGTTTACATCACGAAAACACGCCTATATATAATTTTGACCCCCTTGAACCCCACTTTTATATAGTAAAACTGGGGTTTCCGGGGGTATACCTTTTTTCTTATTTCTGCTCTAAAATATAGATTGTGGGTACTCCTTAGAATCGCCTCGATGAGGCGGTTCTAACGAGTGCCCACAATCTATATTTGGCGCAGAAATAAGAAAAAATGTCACAATTTTTCATCATAAATTTTCATTTTTTTCGGCTATAAAGGAGGTAATGTATTTGAATAGGCGTGTTTGCGTTATGTACAGGAGAAAACCTTATTTCTCTTATTTCTTCTCTAAAGAATAGACTCTGAGTACTCGTTAGAACCGCCTCGATGAGGCGGTTCTAACGAGTACTCACAATCTTTATTTTGAGCAGAATAAAGAAAAAATATCACAACTCTTCATAAAAAAATTGTCATTTTTTCGGTGGTAAAATTTACAATGTATTTGTATAGGCGGGTTTTCGTAATGTTCTATCAGTGTGTGTATAACACTGACTTGCTTACGTCAGTTTAAAGGGAAATGCTTCACGAAAACACGTCTATATAATTCTGACCCGCGTGAACCCCACTTTAATATAGTGAAACTGGTATTTACAGGGGTAGACAGTATTTTTCTTCTTTCTGCTCAAAATAATAGATTGTGGGTACTCGGTAGAACCGTGTAGTCGCAATCTATGTTTAGAGGAATAATAATTTAAATATCAGTATTTTTCATCACAAAATTCTCATTTTTTTGGTGGCAAACTTTTCAATATATTTGAATAGGCGTGTTTTCGTAATGATTTTGTTTGTTTGATTTGAGGTTTAACATCCCCGTCAACACTGTAAAGGTCATTTTGGAGATGTTGCTTCCAATTTTGAGGGACTCTTACCCGACATTGAAATGAAATGACATCTTAAGCCCTGTCGCCCAATGAAACCAATAGGGTTTATTTGCATGGACGGTCCACCTCGCACCGCGGTTCCTTGACAGGCTTAGATCCTCTAAGCGGTTTACCAGTACAAGTGTGCGAGCCGGATTCAGCTCTGCGTGGAAGCATCATGAAGCCCGTATATTTCTTCAAGCCCCTATGGGCGGGGGCGTTTCGTAATGATTTTAGATTCTTTTGTTCTCGATGTATTCAAAAAGCTAGATACATGTTTCTTCTTCACAACCAGCTGGTCTGGTCTGTCAGATCAAATAAATTCCATTGCTTTTATTTGTTTGTGTTTGGAGTAGGCTATAAGATGTCCTCTCACCACTTCCATTACTATAACACACCCGTGCGACATAGTGCATTTTTCACATCTCTAAAACGGCTACTTTTCTGATGAAAGACCGTGATATTTTTCTTATTTGTACTGCAAACATATGTTCTTTCGTGGAGATTGATGATGAAATCATTTCTACGGTCATTCTCTCCCTTCCGCTGATTCAAGAAGGGCAGCTGTCAGTTTCTTTCGAAAGAATGCGCACTGTACTGGTTAACCGCTTACGTATAAAAAGTAGACGTGGAGGCAATGATCAGGAATCGATACAATTAACCCACAGCTCCCATCAGAGACACCAAAGGGTAATAAAAACAAACACGAAACAACAGACCCCAATGGAAACACCAACAGCGGAAAGCCAAAAGGACAGCCACTTTCCCACAAAATGGCCAACAGGCTATCCAAAATAAAATAATACAAGCGACACAAACACCCAAAGACAAACCATAACAAAAATTAACCGCGACGGAAATAAGCCTGCCCAGGAATAGTGTGGATAGGTAAACTGACCGGCTCAAAATGACCTAAAATAGTGTTGACTGGGCCGTTAAACTCCAAAACAAACACATAAATACACTGCAAACATTGGGTGTGGGTGCTCGTTGGAACCACCTCAATGAGGCGGTTTTAACGAGTACCTGTAACCTATGTTTTGAAGGATGAATTAGAAAAATAACGCATACCCTCGTAAACCCCAGTTTTCTCTATTTAAAGTGGGGTTTAGGGGTGTTCAGTTCACTTACTTGTTCACGTAATGTAACATTTTGGCGACCATGGCCAACTATATCTGACATTAGCCCGATGACTTTCAACCGTGATAGTCGCACAGAAAGTCAATATTGGGTTGTCTTCCTTTGACTGAGGCCTACGATATATATATATATATATATCGTGTACCTATCGTGTAATCAATATTGTGTTTTAATCCAGCTATGTGTGAAAATGACCCCGGGGATATTGAACGATAGATACGTCTAGATAATTTAGAACTGCGTGTTTTGGTACTTTAAGCGAGAAAAATTCTCTTTTGTCAACGGTTAAAATTGAGCCTTTTTGTACTTAAAATATTATCGGTTCTCATAAATCCATTTTTTCTGGAATGTGATATTCCAAATTATTCTTTTGAAAAAAAAAAAACATTTATAGTTAATGGATGTCAGATTGCATTATTTAAAATTGCATTGTTTAGAAAAGCAACATGTTCATAAGTCCATGTAATAAAAACCCCTGTAAACCCCACTTTACATTATATACAGAAAAGAGAGGTTTAGAGGGGTTGCAATGTGTGTTATCCGCACCAAGACATTGTATTTTTCATCATAAAAATAATGTGGTTTTTTTTTTGTTGTTGTTTTTTGTTTTTAG
The DNA here is from genome assembly GCA_963580285.1 of Lucinisca nassula. NCBI lineage: Eukaryota > Metazoa > Mollusca > Bivalvia > Lucinida > Lucinidae > Lucinisca > Lucinisca nassula. The sequence goes on from OY757014.1 coordinate 150,085,255, forward strand.
ATATAAATTAACGTTTCGAAGATAAAAGAAAACTGTCACAGGGATATGTTTTCTTAATGGGTTGACATTTTTGTTTGATTGGAGGCTTAACGTCCCCGTCAACACTGTATAGGTCATTTTGCGGACGTTGCTTCCAATTTTGAGGGACTTTTACACGACACCGAGATGACATCTCAAGCCCTAACACCCAATGAAACCAGTAGGGTTTATCTGCATGGACGGTCCAACTCGCACCACTTTTCATGGGCAGGCTTAGAGCCCCCATGCAGTTTACTAGTACTCATGTGCTGTGCAGTCATGAAGCTTCAGCTCTGCGTGGAAGCATCATGCAGCCCAATCTATTTCTTCAAGCCCCGATGGGCGGAGGCCGTAATGGGTTGACAGCAAGGGCCCTGATCTAAGCTCGACGTCTGATCTGAGCATGCACTGTTTCCAGCATAAGTGTCCATGTTTGGGCTTTCCCGTCCAAAATGCACTTAAATCTGCTTGACTATCATTATAATGTTAACAAGTCCATGTCACTGATGAACACCCCTTCTAAATCCAAACGGCCCCCGCCCATCGGGGCTTGAAGAAATAGATGGGCTGCATGATGCTTCCACGCAGAGCTGAATCCGACCCGCACACGAGTACTGGTAAACCGCTTAGAGGATCTAAGCATGCCCAGGCAAAGCGGTGTGAGTTTCGGACCGTCCATGCTTATAAACCCTATTGGTTTCATTGCGCGACGGGGCTTGAGATGTCATTTCATCTCAATGTCGGGTAAAAGTCCCACAAAATTGGAAGCAACGTCTCCAAAATGACCTTTACAGTGTTGACGGGGACGTTAAACATCAAATCAAATCAAATCAAAATTCTAAAGCCAACTTTATATAGAGAAAACTGTGGTTTGCTGGAACACACATATATATTTTTCTATTACTTTTGTCCCAAACATATGTTGTGGGTATTCGTTAGAAGCGAGGCGGTTCTAACAAGATCCACAACCTATATTTAAAGTAGTAATAAACTATGACACACTTTTTTAATAACCGTTTTCTGCAGCCTAAAGAAGTCATTATTTCACACGGATGTGTTATCATAATGGTCACAATGATCATTCAGTATTGTAACATATCCATGTAAGGTAATGCTTACTTACACTGTTTGAAATTAGCTGTGACTAATTAAAAATATAAAACGAAGCATTAGGTTTTAATTACTCTATTTACCTGTAACCATTTTAATTATCTATAATAACATACTTTAAATTCAAACAAACATCAAATATTTATTCTCAAGCCCTGCCGCCCAGTGAAACCATTAGGGTTTATAACCATGGACTTTCCGACCCGCACCGGCTTAGATCCTCTAAGCGGTACTCATCTAAATAGCACCAATACTTCATATGAATAAAGAATGCACAGTAGTACCCATGACTCAATATTTCCGGAAATAAGGTAATCCATTATACCTTGCACGCGTGTCCAGTTATCTTCGGGCTTCCTGACGGTCGGTAGCCGGAACGCAATACACAATCCACGTGTCATAAAAGCGATAATTGTCGTCTTCTGCTAAAAGTAACCGTGATATTTTCCCCTGAGTATAATAAAACGTTGATTTTTGGCACAGAAGCGCCAAATTGAAATCTTTCTACCTATGTTTTTGTGTTTATTAAGTCAAAATCATGCTCAAAACATAGGTTGTGTGTGCTCGTTAGAACCGCCTAACGAGTACCCACAACCTATGTCTAGGAGCCGAAATAAAAAATAATGAATACCCCCGTAAATCCCTTTTTTCTCTATATAAACTGGGCTTTAAGGGGGTCTTCATTTCACGGACATGTTCACGTGATGCATAAATAAATTAAAAAAAAAAAAAATCAGAATGAGCTGGTTCTAAATAGTACCATCAATCAACGTATTGAGCAATAAATAAATCTTAAATAAATAAATTACGACAACATATCCGTGCGGCTTAGAAGGGTATTCTTGATATCTCAAAAACAGTTAATTTGATAGTGAAAATTTATTGATAATCAAAACCGGTTTTGTAGTCTCGTTAGAACCGCCTCATTGAGGTGGCTCTAACGAGCACCCACAACCTATGTCGTGGAGAAGAAATAAAAAAAATGAATACCACAGTAAACCCCAGTTTTTTCTATATAAAGCATGGTTTAAGGGGATGTTCCTTACACGGCTTGTTGCCGCGATGAAAAACCAACATTGACTAAAATAATATAGAAGAATAAGAAGCAAGTACTATCGAACTATGTTTTTGAGTTATGTTAAAATCATGCCGATCCCTGATTACCCGACTGTTCAATATATAAAGTTGGGTTTACATGCATATTCTTTTCCCCGGTATGATGGAAGGAACACCAGAAAAGGGATACACCCTGATCTTAATAAATCATTTAACAGTTGAAATAAATACAAACATATAAAAATAAATAAATCGGAATGAGCTGGTCCTAAATATAACCAACAAACCACACAGACGGAATTAATAATCAAACGTATGCTACGAAAAGGAAAAATACAAACGTCTCTTTTGTGTTCTTGTATTCAATCAGAACAATGTGCGAACAGCGAAATGTCACAAATGCGAAAATGCGAACAGCGAAATGTCAGATTAGCCTGCACATACGGCATCTTTCTTTCTTTCTTTCTTTCTTTCTTTCTTTCTTTCTTTCTTTCAATTGTTATCTTATTACTAGCAATGTTTGTTTAAATTGCTTAGTAAGTATAAAAATCTAATCGGGTCATGAAAAATAAATACATAAATAAATAAATAAGACGCAGATCAGACACCGCATTTTAGATTGATAAACGAATAAGTAAATAAGACGCAGATCAGACACCTCATTTTAGATTGATTTACATTCCAAGGAGATGCCCAGGCGAAGATGAGTTCATTTCAAGGTCGACGGAGAATGACACGCTTTGGGATTACACGCGTGTGTAGACGATAAAGCTTTTTCTGAATAAGCTCCAAATTTAATCGCAAAATGCCGTTATTAAATATAATTTTGAAATATTATAATTGCTATCAAAATGCACAATATTGTAACCACATTACGTCTGATACAGGCGATTGGCAGCAATATTAACAAAAAGTGAAGCTTTTAGCCGTTAAAGTAGCGTACTGTCGTTGTTTTCCACAGTTTTGTATGCTTCATATAAGGATTAAGGGTTGTTAATTTGAAAATAAAAATGCCGCCATCTAATTAGATAAAAGTTCCATTTGTTGATATGTTTTTGAAGGTAATTAAACGGACAATTAGATGAAAACGGAACATGTTTGTCAAATTGAAAAATAAATAAGTTATATTTGTTTAAAAATGATTTTCCATTAAAGCGCCTGCTATTTCCAACAAGACATTATGTTCAGGTAAGCCGAGAAGGTCAGCGCACAGTAAAAGGCTTAATCCTTTGCGCCAACGGCATAAATGTCAATAATAGTTGCGGATGACAGCCAGTGTTCAAGCGATCCTGCACATACTCACGGGCTTGCCAGAGCACATTCTATTCGTACCCATGTATGACAATAATAAGCTTGGAGTAGCCCATTTCCCAGTATAGTGTTATCAGATTTGTTTTGGCTGTGGTAAGTTTTACAAAAATAAATGTTCTTAAAGCAATCTGTGTAGACCAGATCAGACGCTGCGTTCTGTTCATGTAATGACCCACCTTGACCAACATAAACTATTATCTGATAGACAGCATGCTTTCAGAAAGAACCATAGCTGTGAAACACAACTAGTGACAGTGATAGATGATTGGGCTAAAATCTTGGATAATGGTGGACAGATTGACACATTCATCTTAGATTTTGAGAAAGCTTTTGATACACCTCCTCATGAGCTTCTGATAAGCAATCCAAATGGGTATGGTATTGGTGGCAAAACTTTAAAATGGATTGATGCTTTTCTATGCCATAGAGAGCAACGGGTGGTTCTTAATGGAAGTAAATCTGATTGGGCCCCTGTCATTTCTTGAGTCCCACAGGGGACAGAACTTGGTCCGCTTTTGTTCTCCCTTTACATAAATGACATATCACAGGAAATTGATTCAGAAATAAGGCTCTTTGCTGATGACTGTGTTTGTTACCGTGAAATAAAAACTTTGGAAGATACAGGGTAACTTCAGTATGATATTGGCAAATTGGGTAGCTGGGCAAGGAAGCGGGAAATGCGGTTCCAACCCAATAAATGTAACATGATGCAACTTACAAGAAAGCGGATCAAAAAGATCAATGCTTACTATGAATTGGAAGGAACACTCCTTGAAAATGTAGAAAGCATTTAAGCCCCCCACCCCCACCCCCGCCATACACACAACACCCCACCCCAGTCCCAGTGTAATTCGTTTAACTGAGCGTTCCAAGGCGATTCTTCTGCTGTTGTTTTTGTTATGGTTTGTCTTTGAGTGCGTGTATAGCTTTTATTTTTGTTTTTGGATAGCCAGTTGACAATTTTATGGGAAAGTAACTGTCCTTTTGGCTTTCAGCTGTTGGTGTTTCCATTAAGGTCTAGTTATTTTATGTTTGTGTTTCTTTCCCTTTGGCGTCTCTGACGGAAGCTGTTGGTTAATTGTACCGATTCCTCGGCCCAGTTGTTCAAAACTAACAATGTCGTTAGTTAACGTATCATTAAAACTTTGATCATTTATTATGGCAAATACGCTAATATTTTTGCTGAAAAATGTGAGCAGCTTTTGCAGATGCAAAAGCTGCTCACATTTCTTTCAGCAAAAATACAAAAAAAATATTAAACTTGCTAGAACAGTTAACAGTATGACCACTAACGAGCTCGTTAAGCTAACGTTGCTTTGAACAACTGGCCCCTGATCATTTTTGGGGGGAACTGTAGGTAAAAATACTGAGCGGCTTCAATGAATTATACGGGACCACAAGCCTCGCCATTTTGCATGCCGTGGATTTCAAATAATATGTGTAGTCAGCGTGAACCGCTTCTAATTTATCAGTGCAACATCTCCATGAAAGTAAAATCAAACGAATTCGTTTCGTTTGAGTTTTACGTCTCACCAACAGCTAAGGTCATACGGAGACGGGGCCTCGATTTAAAGACTCATCCGAAAGTCTGGAGAAGCCCGGGATCGATCCTGCGACCCCTGGTTTACAAGTCGAGTAGCATAACCACTACACCACGGAGGGGGCCCGCCAATCGGGGCTTGAAGACATATATGGGTTGCATGATGCTTCCACGCAGAGCTGAAACAGACCCGCACACGAGTACTGGTAAACTGCTTAGAAGATCTAAGCCTGCCCAGGCAAAGCGGAGCGAGTCGGCCCGTCCATGCTTATAAATCCTATTGGTTTCATTGGGCGACAGGTCATGAGAAGTCATTTCATCTCAATGTCGGGTAAAAGTCCCACAGAATTGGAAGCCATGTCTCCAAAATGACCTTTACAGTGTTGACGGGGACGTTAAACCTCAAATCAAACAAACAAACACCACGGAGGCTGGCTCCTATCAAACGAATTCAGAGATAAAACTACATTGTTTTATGGTGACTCGGTTGACTGAGATAACTGAAATGCTGAAACTTAAAAACACCAATACAGTCGAACTTCAATGGCTCGAACACCTTTGGGACCTCGAAAATCTGTTCGAGACAGGGGTAGTTCGAGCCACTGAGGTTACTGTCAGGAGGCATAACGAGATACTTTTAGACATCTTTTCGGTGTTCTATAATGAATATATTTGCTGTGTGTACTCATTAGAATCGCCTCATCGAGGCGATTCTAATGAGTACACACAGCATACATTTGCAAGATAAAAGACAAAAATTTCCTTAATTATCCCCCACTTTTCTTATGTAGAGGATTTCGCCAGGGGCTCAAGAATGTGTTCGACCCATCCATGGCAAACGAGCCATCGGTGTTCGAGCCATCGAAGTTCTACTGTAGTTAGACTCCGGAGGCCCGACCAGAGACGGAGCGTCAGGTACATGTACCAACGTCATTTTTTATTCGTTTCACTGACCTTTCCATTGCGGTTCTTCTGTCGCGGTTTATTTCTGTTATGGCTTGTCTTTGAGTGTATGTATCGCTTATATTATTTTGTTTTCGATAGCCATTTGGCCATTTTGTGGGAAAGTAACTGTCCTTTTGGCTTTCCGCTATTGGTGTTTCCATTGGGGTCTAGTTGTTTCCTGTTTGTGTTTCTTTTCCTTTGGTGTCTCTGATTGGAGCTATGGGTTGATTTATCGATTCCTGATCATTGCCTTCACTTATATTTAGGCCGGAGCCGTCATAGCGTCCGACCCGCCGGCATGCAATTTAACACCGTGACTGAGCTAGCTACCAGACATGCAGTCTGTCGTATTACATTTATGTTGTTCCAATCGTTTTATGTTGAAAAACGAGTCTACACAATTGAGAACTAAAAGCATATCCACATACATTCAAGATCCGATAGGCCTTGTTGCAGAAGAGATTTCGGTCCAACATTAAATTTTCGAGCTAAATCAAAATAATGCCCACAAAATTGTGAAAAGATTTTGCGGAGTGAATAATACTAATAGGCCCGCTCTTGTCAACAATAATGCGCTTGCAAAATATAAAAACGTCATGTAACCCTTTTTGTACCAAATGGGATCTTCCTCCTTATATATAGTAGGGGTCCATTACAAAATTTAGGGGTGTCAGGTTGTGTTTTCTTCAAAATTTATTTGGAAAATGGCTGAACGTTTTGCAAACAGTGCAGGCCCAGATCAGACGCCGCATTCTGCGGCGTCTGATCTGGGCCTGCACTGTTGAACAATGTACCCCTTTAGGGGTTTCTGGTACTGAATGGGTCAATATGTTAATGATAAAAACTAGGTCCACGGTCACGGATAAGAGTACAGAGCCGCAACTTTATACCACCAGTTTTACCCACACGCGCTGTTATTAGATTTGTCTATCCTTAAAATCCTACTCGTTCGATTTGCATGCTCTTAAAAGCACTAGCCAGTTCTATGTCGTCAAAGAAATGCGATAATATATTTTCTATAACAAAATAACTTCTTTATTGATCAGAGTGAGTGAGTGAGTGTTTCAGTTTTACGTCCCACCAACAGCTAAGGTCATACGGAGACGGGACCTCGGTTTAAAGACTCATCCGAAAGTCTGGAGAAGCCCGGAATCGAACCTGCGACCCCTGGTTTACAAGGCGAGTAGCGTAACCACTCGACCACGAAGGCTTCTTTTATTGATCAGAAACACCCCAAAAATGACATATATGTATTCTTAACCAGGGCGAATGTAATTGAACTCGGCTATACTTTCTAATACCCATTTCATACTGAATGGAATCAACACAAGATCATTTCAAAATTTAGGGATGTCAGGTTGTGTTTTCTTCAAAATCTATTTGGAAAATAGTTAAACTGTTTGCAAACAGCGTAGGCTCCGATCAAACGCCGCAGAAGGTGGCATTTGATCTGGACCTACACTATTTAACCATCACCCGCTATTTTTAGATTGGTTTAGGGAATATAATTGAACACTGCTATATTTTCTATAACTGAGTACTTTTAACCCATTTTGTACTGAATGGAATCTGCTACAATATATGTGAGCACAAAATTATTTCAAAATTTAGGTTGCCAGGTTGTGCTTTCTTCAAAATTCATTTTGAAAATAGTAAATTATTTGCAAACAGGGTAAGCCCAGATCACACGCCGCAGAAGGCGGCATTTTATCTGGATCTGCACTGTTTGCCAATTAACCGTTTTGGGTTTCCTGTACAAAATAGGCATTTTGCAGTAAGACGATTTCACTCTCTTCTAATCACTCTGTGACCATCGCCCCAAAAATCGATCCAACTGGAACGAGTGTCATGAAGGCAGGCGCAAACAATATAATAACTTTACATGGAGTGAGGGGTTGATGGAAAACTTCGTCCCGAGGGTCCCTGTCCGGCATCACAACGCTTGCCGAGTGATGCCGCACAGTGATCTCGAGGGACGAATTTTTTCTATTTACTCCTCACACCCATTTAGGATTCTTTTTCTTGCATACTTTACATTTCCGAGCGTGGGTTTTTAATGCAGTCACTTCGGTTGCCGACAGCCGCCATATTGTTTTGACACTACAGTGATGTTCAATGACGTCACGTAACGCGCTGTGACGTCACGTAACGAGCTGTGACGTCAACCTTAACGACGACGCATATGAGGTTGTATTCAACCAGTGCATTTATCGAACACGCGAGAATATTCGATTTGGGATAAGAACATCAGGGTTAGAAAAGAATTTCTATCCCAAGCTATAACTATGGATTTCCTGTTGTGCAAAAAAGGACATACCGTACCACCAACAACGCACAAAGTCAACTAACATACATGTTAAGGAACGACCGCCCTTAGACGATCAACAGTCAAACTATCCTGTTCAGTTGTTCAAAATGTCGTGAGTTAACGTATGGCTAAAAATATGGGACCAGTTGCTCAAAACTAACGAGCTCGTTAAGATAACGATGCTTTGAACAACTGGCCCCAGAGTATTATATATTGTGCTTGCTAGAACAGTCAATAATAGGACCTCTTATGAGCTCGTTAAGCTAACGATGCTTTGAACTGGGCTCTGATCGCTACATATGGCAAACATACTACTACATTGTACATGTAATTGTGCTGACAAAATATACTTCCAGCAAAAATACCTGTTAAACGATAGTGTCGTTCCTAAAGCAGTTACTCATTTGACCACTAACGAACTCGGAGAGCTAACGATGCTTTGAACAGCTAATATCAAGGGGTTTCATGTGGTATCTAACAAAAACCGATATGAGTTCATTTTGTCTTTTTATAGTTCTGAAAATGACGTTTTTTTTTTCTGTTGTTGGTTTTTTTTTTTTTTTTTTTTTTTTTATTTGCCTAATATGAATATGATGGATAGTACATTTTCTTTTATTCCAAACATTGATTGTTGGTGATCGTTAGAACTGCCTGATGTAGGCGGTTCAAACGAGTACCAAGAATCTAAATGTTTCTGAAGAAAAAAAATCAGCAAAATCTTGTATATCCCAGTGGGTTTAGATGGGAATTTCATTACAAGGGCTTGTCAACCTGATAGTTTTAAACCCGGTCGATTGGGGCTTGGAGTAAAAGATTGGGTTGCATGTTGCATCCGAGCAGAGCTGAAACCGACCGAACTTTTGAACGGTGGTAGTCCCCTTGGAAGGCCTTAACCTGCCCATGAAAAATGGTACAAGTCGGTCCGTCCTTTAAACACTAGCGGTTTCTTCGGGCGGTAGGGCTTGAGGTGTCATTTCATCTCAATGTCGGGTGAAAGTAACATAACAACGGAAGCAACGTCTCCAGAAAGTTTGTTTTGTTTGTTTGATTTGAAGTTTAACGTCCCCGCCAACACTGTAAACGTCATTTTGGAGACGTTGCTTCCAATTTTGTTGGACTTTTAACAAACATTGAGATGAAATGACATCTCAAGCCCTGTCGCCCAATGAAACCAAAAGGGTTTATTAGCATGGACGGTCCACCTCGCACCGCGGTTCCTGGACAGGCTTAGATCCACTTAGCGGTTTACCAGTACTAGTGTGCGGGCCGGATTCAGCTCTGCGTAGAAGCACCATGCAGCCCATATATTTCTTTAAGCCCCTATGGGCGGGGGCCACCGAACTTTTGAACAGTGGAAGTCCCCTTGGAAGGCCTAAACCTGCCCATGAAAAGTGGAACGAGTCGGCCCGTCCCTTAAACACTAGCAGTTTCCTAGGGCGGTAGGGCTTGAGATGTCATTTCAACTCAATGTCGGGTAAAAGTAACATAACAACGGAAGCAACGTCTCCAGAATGTTTGTTTTCTTTGTTTGTTTTGAAGTATAAAGTCCCCGTCAACACTGTAAAGGTCATTCTGGAGACGTTAATTCAAATTATATGGGACTTTTACCCAACATTGAGAGAAATGACATCTCAAGCCCTGCCGCCCAATGAAACCAATAGGGTTTATAAGCATGGACGGTCCGACACTCACACCGCTTTGCCTAAGCGGTTTACCAGTACTCGGTTGCGGGTCGGTTTCAGCTCAGCGTGGAAGCATAATGCAGCTCATCCATGACATAAACAATCGTATAAACCAAAACATAATGCAAATAATTTAGAATACAGTGTAAATCAAATCTCTGTTTCTTATTTCGTGCATCAATATGTCGTCTGTGATCTGACAAAGCGTAGCCCTCAAGGGAACAGAAACAACGGAATAAACAACAATTAACTAATTTTGTCTGTTAAACCCATCTATGCCCAGTGTGCCGCGCGCCGTATTCGCAAAATAGTGTAAACTGTTTGCACTGGCAAACGGCTGATGCTGCAGAAGGCGCTGTCTGCTCTGCTTTCAAAATTGTTTGTATAACGTATAATAAGGTCTTTAAAAGGGTTTATCCGTTCTAATACGTAAAAACACAGTCAACCATCTCAATGCCGACATTCGTTGTAACGGTAAAACTTGCTATCACGTGGTGCGAGTCGGACTTTCCATGCATATAAACCCTATTGTTTACTTAGGGCGGCAGGGCTTGAGATGTCATTTCATCATTTCATCGGGTGAAACTCCCAAAAAATTGAAAGTAACGTCTCCAAAATGACCTTTATAGTTTTGAGGGGGAGGGGGGACGTTAAACCGCAAATCAAACAAACAAATGACACTTTTATTGGCACTAATCATTTGCTCAAGGCTTAGCCACGGCCAAGATCGGCGTCGGCGTCCCTCAGGTTGGAATCGCCTATACCGTACCCATAGTCATGAAATTCCTGTAATCGTATATAGGGATCACCCATGGTTTGTCATGCATTAAAATTCGCCGGGTCCCGAGGAAGCTGTTTGAACATGAGGCCGCCAGCGCGAATGTTCAAATATCTTTCGAGTGATCCGACAAATGTTAATGTAATGAAATAACCATGGATGATCGTTGTTCTTGCATAACTTTCGATTCCGACAGCACGTTTTGACGAAAACGCCCAAATGCCCAAAATGAACCCATATACCATCATCAAATGCGACCGGCGAACCAACATGACGACCAGTTCATAAAATTGTTTACAATGACGTTGATACGCGGTAACCATCTGTCGTCATCATAGAACCCTACGTTCAGGGCAATAATGTAACGTCGCTCAACGTGAGGTAACAAAGCAAGGCCCGTCTTGTGATATCAAAAGCTCAAAGTCCATGTTCAAACAGCACGCGATTTTCATTATTTGAACATGGTTTTTGCTGTTTGAGCACAGCCATTTGACAATGGCTTCAAACAGCCATGCGCATATGTATTTATGCAAGAATATAGGAATCACCAATGGTTTTTCATGCATTAACATTCGCCGGGTCCCGAGGAAGTTGTTTGAACATGAGGCCGCCAGGCCGAATGTTCAAATATCTTCCGAGGGATCCGGCAAATGTTAATGCAATGAAATAACCGTGGATGATCGTTGTTCTTGCATAACTTACGATTCCGACAGCAAAAGTTGACGAAAACGCCCAAATGCTCCGTATAAACTCCATATAAACTCTTCAAATGCGACCGGCGAACCAACATGGCGGCCAGTTCAGAATGTTGTTTACAATCACTTTGTTACGCAGTAACCACCTGACGTCCTCATAGAACCCTAAAACGCTACGTTCAGGGCGATAACGTCATGTCGCTCAACGATACGTAAACAAAGCAAGGCCCGATTGTGATATCAAACGCTCAAAATCCACGTACAAACAGCACGCGAATTTAATGATTTGAACATGGTTTTTGTTGTTTGAGCACAGCTTTCGGTCCATTTGACAATATTTACATTTCCAGTGTAAAGTCTATTGTAAACCTATGGAAAACAATTGCGTCCATACTCCAATGAACGCATCGAATCACATGATTTTCAGTGACGTAAAGTGACGTCATTCTAAATCATTGTTCTCTACGGGAGTTGATGACGTCAACGCTGCTCTGCTATTTGTAGAAAAAACAGCGTGTAAATGTTTTTCAGCTTTAAAAGTTTGCCCTTCAAGCATTTGTTTCGCCCAGTGATGAGGGGCAAATAATATATATATATATAAAATAAACTTAATTTTTTCTGCTTTTCATGAAAGTATGAACGACAGCGGGTCGCTAGCAAAGTTTACATGAACCCCTTCGGGGTTCATTAACTTTCCACGCGGCCCACTGCGTTCATACTTCCATGAACTGCAGAAAAATACATTTCATTTCTTAATTATACCGACATTCGCTATAACGTCGAAACTTGTTATACGGACATATCCTTAGCTCAAGATAAGACGGATTAACGGAGATATTCGAGAATATTGTAATAATATTTCACACTCCAAGAAACAAATGTTGTGGATATTTGTTAGAATCGCCCGAGGCGATTCTAACAAATATCCACAACATTTGTTTCTTGGAGTATTAAGGGAGAAAGTCCTTTATTGCCTATTATACATGTACTACTCCTTATTGTGACTTTTTATAGCGACCAACTCGCTATATTGGCCAATTGGTAAATAGAATAGCCTCGTCGCTGTAAAATCGCCCCAGAGAGGCGATTCTAATTGTTTGTTTGATTTGAGGTTTAACGTCCCCGTCAACACTGTAAACGTCATTTTGGAGACGTTGCTTCCAATTTTGTGGGACTGTTACCCGACATTGAGATGAAATGACATCTCAAGCCCTGTGGCCCAATGAAACCAATAGGGTTTATTAGCATGGACGGTCCGCCTCGGACCGCGGTTCCTGGACAGGCTTAGATCCTCTAAGCGGTTTACCAGTACTAGTCTGCGGGCCAGATTCAGCTCTGCGTGGAAGCATCCTGCAGCCCATATATTTCTTCAAGCCCCTATGGGCGGGGGCGGGGCGATTCTAATAAATGTCTGCAACATTCGTTCATGGGAGTAATTTAATGGAAACGTCCCTTTATTACATGTGTTTGTTTGTTTGATTTGAAGTTTAATGTCCCTGTCAACACTATAGTTCATTTTGGAGACGTTGCTTCTAATTTGTGGGGCGTTTACCCGACATTGAGATGAAATGACATCTGAAGCCCTGTCGCCCAATGAAATCAATAGGTATTATAAGCATAGACGGTCCGATTCGCACCGCTTTCCCCGGGCAGGTTTAGATCCTCTAAGCGGTTTACCAGTACTCGTGTGCGGTCGGTTTCAGCTCTGCGTGGAAGCATCATGCAGTCCATCTATTTCTTCAAGCCGCGAGAGGCGGGGGCGCCCTTTATTACATACATCTGCGTGTATCATATTCCTTTTTGGGATTCTTTTGGACGGCAAATTCTTTAAAATGGCAAACTATAGTCTTTGCGATGAGGTTCTTCCGTAATAAAGCATATGAAACGGTCTTACAAAACATATGAAATGTTGTTATTGGGGCCGGAGCACAGCATTTCCTACAATTAACATGTGCGCCCAACGAAGACTCAGATCAGCCTGCGCGTCCGCGCAGTATGATCAGAGTCTTCGTTGTGCGCTCTAAGGATAGCCAAGGGCCAAATTCTTCTTCATGCAGCAAGAGAAGTCTCTGGTCAGACTATATGGATACGCAGGCTTGTATATTTCGCTCGGCGCACATGTAAATTGTAGGAAATGATTTGTCAGTAATGAGATCATTTCCTGTCCCAGGGCGACCAGACATACTAAAGAACAAGATTGCATTGTCATAACTGTCTGCATCGCTTACCGACGTAATACTTGATTTAGAAAGGACGCCATAGTGTTTTACTATTGAAAATTGGTTCTATACCTTGTCATGCCACTAAAAAGTGTGCAGAGCACGAACTACTTACCACGAACAGTCTTCCGTCTGCCAACTCGCAATAAGACATCATGGCTACTGCTAAGACTATACTTTACGAAAACACGCCTATACAAATACATTGTCACCTTTATAGCCGAAAAATTGAAAATTTTATGATGAAAAATTGTGATATTTTTTCTTATTTCTGCTCAAAATATAGATTGTGGGCACTCGTTAGAACCGCCTCATCGAGGCGGTTCTAACGAGTACCCACAATCTATATTTTAGAGCAGAAATAAGAAAAATAAGGTATACCCCCTGAAACCCCAGTTTTACTATATAACAGTGGGGTTCAAGGGGGTCAAAATTATATAGGCGTGTTTTCGTGATGTTATCACTCAAGTTAACCCTTATCTTGCTAAATATCCATTTAAGCCACACCCATTTCTGTCTATCAACCAATCAAATTATTCGATGTAATTTATTGCTACAGATTCATAAACTGAATGCCAAACAGTGTAGATCCTGAATCCATCTGATCTGGATCTACACTGTTTGCAAAGAAAGGGGTTGTTGTGAACAGCAAGATAAGGGCTAACATGGGTTGCACTACTTCTAGACACTTTGAACATCAGAGTAGACTACAGTTCACTACAAAGTCCAGATTTGTTAACATGGTGTTAATGCCATGTCTTCCTGCAAAGTGTGGATAACGTCCAATTATGTTTAATGATAATAAACTTGACGTTTCAAGATTTTAATAGCAAAACAATATACTTTATATTCTCTCAGAAGAACAGAAGGAATGGAGGAAGGATCTCCAATGACTCTAAATAAGATTCTAGTTGTAAAATTTAAGGGGGGGGGGGGGGGGGGTGGTTCAGTGTATAGGAAATTTACATTGGTTTCTGCCCACACTTGGAATTTGATGAAATTATGCCCAATAATTGCCTTGGGTATAACCATTATAATTATGATGCATTCACTTTTAAATGTTATTTCCGTAGAAAATTTATTGCATTTTTATGAAGTCTCTATCACTCTGAGAGAGTACTCTGATATAAACCTGTCTACAGTATTCAGAGTTTCATATATCTAATACTGCAATCTTTTATGAATTAAAGACATAATTGTTGAGGTAGTTGATACTATGAATGGCCTCATATGTCTAGCAATAGTGGGTGGGCATCCAATTTTCTTTGATAGTATCCCCGTGTTTCAGCTCCCAAGTTTTGTATTCATTAAAATTTTATATGCAATTTTACCATATTCCAATTTTTTGTCAAGACACCATTTTAGTATGAAAACTATCCACACATCTCAGAAATATGTAGATGAAATTTCATGGAAATTGAGGACCGGTAACATTGTGTTTTAACAGACTGAAAACTGACAGTCCTGATTCAGCAAAATGTGAAATTATATGATTATCATGTTTCGGTCATACTGTTTAATAATAATTTACTATTGCTTTCAATTTGGATGGCTATAGTATAGAGTACAGTATGGGTTGTGTAAGTAGTTCATAGCATAATTATAAGTATTATTTCACCCCCACCCACCCCCCCCCCCCCGACCCCCACCCGTTTAATGCCATTGCCAAAACAAACTCTTTTGTCTACAGAACTATACTGCAAAGGTTTTGATGACAAACGTCATCAAACGCACCCATGAAAGCATGTGCATAGTTTTCTTAGTGTCTGTCTTGTCTAATTTAGTAGTGGTGTTTAGGTTGTGTTTAGATTTAACATTCAAATCAACAACATACAAGTCATTTTAGATGTTGCTTCAGATTTTGTGAGATTTATTATCCGACTCGAAATAAATGACTCCGAAGTCTAAATGATGTTTGTTTGTTTAACCCTAACTATCCATGTAAAAAGAAAGGTTTACTACACTTGAGATTACTTTTCCTTGGCATTAGGGCCCATTAAACGGTTTTCCGTATTTGTATCTGCACTAGGTCTAGCCAATCAGTCTCGTATAGCCCCTCTGAATGAAACCAAACGGCTTCCTGAAGTTATAGTTCAAGGCCATTTAGAAAACACATGTTCGTGCTTCTGTCTGTGTTCCAAAACTTATGTGATCATGATTATGTTGTCTCTATATTTGTATAGGTTTTTCATTTCATATACCGATCTCAGCAGTTGTTGCAGTAATTACAAAGCACATATGTAAAGTATCAAGAAGCATTTAAACTGGTGACATTAATTATTCAATCTGTGAGTAGTTATCACATTACTCATAAGATTTTGAATCTTTAATGGTTCTGAAAATGATCTCTTTCAACAGATAGCCATATATACCCTAACTTGTTCAAGTACATTTACTAGATCTACAACTCTTTTTCTTGGCCTAATTTGTGCCTGTTCAATCCTTTGCTCTATGAAAGCATTGACGACTTGGAGTGGCTGGCCTGTGATAGTGTTGTATGGTGGACTGATAAGCAACATGTCCAAGAGAAAAAAGTATACTAGCTGTGTGTCCACACATGCCAATAGCTCTTTTTCCAGCTGGACACACACAGTCGTAATCTTTGACTGAAGCAAGTTTGTCTAAAACTCAGCCGAATGTTTCTCAGCTGTAGCTAAAAATATTACAAAAATACTTAATATTCAGAACAATTTCTACATTAATTTAAAATGCCCATGTAGTTAAAGTGTTATCAATTCAGACTGAGCTGAATATATTTCAGGTGATACCCATGTAGTAAAAGTGATACATGTAATGAACAACTGAATTTATGTGTTACATGTATGTAAGATAAGCCTACTAAACTAAAACTAAATTCAGTAAATACACTGTGATGCTTTTTTCTGTCCAAACACTGCAATGTTCTTTCTAAGCTGAGAGATATGTTGCACAGAAATGTACCGGTAACCATTAATGAACAACAAAGCAAGCAAGAACAGTGCTTAAAAAGAACAATGAACTTGCATTCAGCAGCAACATTCAATAAGTGGTTGAAAGTTTTACAACCAGAAAAAATATTAAAAGGTCACTAAGGATAAATTAACCACTATATTGACAAAGTAAAAACAGAAAAAATAAGACATTAAAGAAACGTCAACAATTCCAATTCCAATGCAGAAAAGAGACATTTTATGCACGTGTGCTGTAAGGAAGGAAACTGTTTCTCTCCCTGTCTAATAGCAAAATTCCTCTAGGGCATGGACCAGCTTGGTCTACACCAAATATCCTGTGCCTCATTAATTAATGATATATTTTGCAACAGAAACTCCATATCATTGTCAATTCCGATTTCTGGAAATATTGACCAATAATTACTGTAACTTTTTGTTAGGATAAGAATCCAGCGTACATAAAGACAGTGTATATCTAAGGCTTAATTTGGCCATGGATTTATGAACAGGACTATTTGTACTAGTAACAACCAACCACTGACCATTGCGTCCTTGCATACCATCTCGGTATGGCAATGAAAGTAATGGATCTCCTTGCCTTACACCTATTTTAGTAGCATGACTTCTGTAAAGTCATTAAATAAAGTTTAACATGTTCACAATAATTTTGCTGGTGATAAAAAGCAACATATTTGGTTACGCCTTATTTGTTGATTAGAATACCTTTTGAGTCAGTGTTTTACTATCTACTATTTTGGATAAATCATAGTGTATAAATGAAAGGCTTATACCAGAAATTCACGATATTTCAATGTTTTCTAAACTAGATCAGCTCAAGATGTATTCATTGTGATTTGTAAAATCTCATTTTTATTACATAAGTGTCAGGAATATTGAGGGCAATGTCTTTTGTGAGGTTCTTGGATGATTTAAAAAAACAGTAAATTTTGCAGAAACGACCTACATCCATTAAAGGTGTAAAACTTCAGCGTTACCGCTTTTGGATTTTCATGAAATTTGGCATAGCTACAGAGGATACATATGGCAAGTTTTCCTAGTAAAATAAAATCTTGACAAAGACTAAAACATATGTATCTTAGGAATTGAATTAGGATATATTTTTTTTAAATTTTAATTAAAAATGAGATTTTTGATAATTATTTTCTCAGAAAATGTAAACTTTAATTAATTCAAAAGGTTTTGTAGTACCAAAAATGCCTATGGAGTTCTGCATTCAACCTAGTTCACAAATCTTGAAACTAAATAAAAAATAAGATTTACGACTGACTTATTTAGACACAGACATCAGCTCATGGAGGTAGTCAGTCAGGGTGGCCTCCTGAGTCCGTCCTACTTTGATGTATATAATTTAATAAATACATTTTTATAGATTGTATATGCTGAGTTATTAATATACAAAGTTTAAAGAAAAAAAACATGCGTGGGCACAGATGAAAGATGCCCTTTGGATTTGGGTTATTAGTTGGAAGAACAAAATGAAAGAAAGAAGGAAAAAGTATCTTTTTCTACTATCTCTCTCATGGCTCCACACCTTAAATGTTATGTGGAACTTCCGGATCACCTGCGGCGCCGAAGTTGTAGCTCGAAAACAACCGATCTTTGACAAAAGCGACTGGCAGGTGCTTCGTATTTTCATTTCTCTCTTCTTCGAATGGCACAATCAAGAATAAACGGAATGCTATTCGACCACTTTGATATTTTACAATTGAAATAAGAAAAGGATATTTTGCAAAGCCCTCGAGATTGCCTTAAAACGATTTCTTCAGAGAGGACACGCATTGAGCAACTTTGCGAAAGGCGACGAAAGACAGTTGATTGTTTTTTTAAAGAGATTATTCATTGAAAGTGTTGGCTGAGCGTTGCTGTTTAAGTGTGTCTGGGTAGTTATTAAACGACCATGATATCCCCCGACATGACTCTTTATGAAATCACAGAAAGGTTGCTCAAAACGCGTCTGGCCCCTTTTATGTAGTGTGGCTCCGTTTATGCATGGTGGCTATGAAGTTGTAGACATATCATTGGAAAGCAAGTACTCTAGTGCACAAGGAAAGTACCGTATTAACACCCAAGTGATCATTTGTTCATTTGCGGTTAACATTTAGTCTAGTCAAAGTCTACATGTAGTTCACACAATGTGAACTAGGTATAACCTTTCGCTTTAGCAGTACATCCTCCCTTCAAACACTAGCTTATCATTGATTAACTCATAAGAAGGAAGGACAGACAGGGCATCCGCGTGACAAGACCAAGTTTGCAAAGAATGTGTGTGGTGCGACCACAAAGCAAAAAAGTGCCAAAGAGAGAAGATTCTCTAAGCTGAAATACTTCAACAAGCAACCCTATCTGCAGTCAGTCTGATACAACAGAACTCAATGAGAATTGGGCGGTCTTCAGAGATAACGATCACTCTTCAGCAATTAATTACCTTTGACCGGTGTTTCTAGTGTTTGGGACTGAAGTGGAATTAGATTTTGCACTCACTTTTTCACTTCTGAAGAGCATAAAATTATACATCATGGCTATGCCAGAAAGTGTGCGAAGCTCTCACCTTTCTACTCGACAATATTTATATAAGATTTGTTACTAAGTTATTTGAACAAATTGTTGGTATTCCGATAGGTACGAACTGCGCACCCTTTGTGGCTGATCTGTTCTTGATTTGTAATGAAAGAAACTCCATGATGTCCCTTTCCGTTGGAAACCTATCTGAAATCATTGAAGCCTGTAGCTCGACTTCTGGATATTTGGATGATTCATTAAATATTGCCACTACCTATTTTCGATGGTTTGATCTGTCAAATTTACAGCCCCATAACGCCCACCCCGAACCCCAGTTAAATAAAGAAAATTCTTCTGATACCCAGGCCCCATTTTGGGATTTACATATATCTTTTGTAGATCGGTTTGTTTCCTGCAAGTTTATGACAAACGCGATGATTCTGATTTTGTGATTGTAAAGTAGAAGTAAAACAAAGATCAGGAATTGATACAATTAACTTACTCCATCCATAAAAGACACCAAAGGGAAAGAAATACAAACATTAAGCGACCAGACCATAATGGAAACCTAAACAAAGGAAGGCCATATGGACAGTTACTTTCCCACAAAATGGCCATATGGCCATCCAAAATTAAAAGACACAAGTGATACACACAGTAAGTAACAAACAACAACATGAATAAATCGCCACAGAAGAGCCGCCTTGGAACGGTCAGTGGAAGATTTCCACTGGGGGGGGCTTAAATCGATTTTACGTGGCCACAATCCTCGCCCTTACTTCCGTCGCGATTTAGACAAATAATTAGTTCAGTCCGCATGAAGGCCTCCTAACTCATCAGTGCAACATCTCCGTGAACACAGAAATCAAAGAACCACAGAGGTGAGACAACGGTGAGGACTCGACAGCAAGAAACCACTGAAATGCTGGAGCAAAAGAAAACCAACAGTTAGACTCCGATGAGCCCGACCAGAGACAGAGCATCAGGCACTAACCAACATTATCTCTTTAATTTTCAATAAGCCTTTACGTTGGAGCCGTCATAGAATCTGAGGCCTGACCCACCGGCGTGCAATTAAAGAGGGAAGCAAAGTTGCCAACCGTGATTGGGTTAACTACCATGCATGCAGTCTGTCGTATAATATCCATGTTGTACCCAATCTTTTTATATCGAAGAATGATTTTACGAAATTGGGTGCTGAAGTTATTGCGGTTATATATTTTTCTGAATTTATATACTAAGTCACCATAAAATTCGGGTTCCGATAGACCTTGTTGCAGAAGAAAGTTTCCTTTCTTTGATGGTGATGTTCCTCGTGTGGCATCCTATGCCGTTTATATTTCGCAAGTAATTCGATTTGCCAGAGTGTCTAGTTATATAACTGACATCAACACTCATAATAAATTGTTAACTGCTGAACGTCTTAATCAGGGTTATCGGTATCATAAACTTCGCTCGCAAAGCCTTTGCTGAGTTTTTTAGTCATCATTCAGATTTGGTTTCAAAATTCAATGTTGGCTTAAAATCTCCTCTGCATTTAGGTCTATAGAAACCCGAATTTAATGGTGACTTAGTATATAAATTCAGAAAATTATATACTTGCAGTACCCAATTTCGTCAAATCATTCATCGATATGAAAGGATTGGGTACAACATACATGTTATACTGTGACTACATACATGGTACTTAACCCAATCACGGTTGATAACTGTGCTTCCCTCTTCAATTGCACGCCGTATGGGTCATGCCTCAGATTTTATGAGCCCCGCCAAGCGTGTGTCTTAGAGCATTCCGTCATGACCAATTTTAACTGCACATGCCCAGCCATTCAGACGGGCCAGGGATATGGCTTTGGTCATTCCGTCATGACCAATTTTAACTGCACATGCCCAGCCATTCAGACGGGCCAGGGATATGGCTTTCTGTCTTAAGGTTCCTCTTGATTCACCGCTTTTATGAGCGAGCAGCGAAGGTTCTGGCGAG
Organism: Lucinisca nassula; assembly: GCA_963580285.1. Taxonomy (NCBI): domain Eukaryota; kingdom Metazoa; phylum Mollusca; class Bivalvia; order Lucinida; family Lucinidae; genus Lucinisca; species Lucinisca nassula. Next base: position 150,106,351 of record OY757014.1, read on the forward strand.
ACTGCGCGGATGCGCAGGCTCGCCTGAACCTTCGCTGCTTGCATAGGCGATAAATACCAAAATCGCTTGACGGGGCCCATATGAAGTTTCAGCGTAAAGGCTTACTTGAACTTAAAAGTTAATTTTATGTAATGTTGGTTGGTACCTGATGCTCTGTCTCTGGTCGGGCCCATGGTAATCTAACTGTTGTTTTTCTTTTACTCAAGCATCTCACTGTTTTCTTGCTATCGACAGAAGAACCGCCTTGGTACAGTAAACTAGGGAGGGGTATTAAATCGATTTTTCGCGGCCGCAATCCTCGTCCGTACTTCCGTCGCGATTTAGACAAATAATTTGTTCAGTCCGCATGAAGGCTTCTGCAGGATGGCGCCTGATGCTCTGCCTCTGGTCGGGCTCATTGGAGTCTAACTTGTGGTTTTCGTTTGCTCCAGCATTTCAGTGTGTGTGTGTGTGTGTGTGTGTGTGTGTGTGGTGTGGTGTGGTGTGTGTGTGTGTGTGTTTCTTTGTTTGTTTTGGTTTTTTGCTGTCGAGTCCTCATCGTTGTTTCATCTCCGTGGTTGCTTGATTGTATTCTCGGAGATGTTGCACTGATGAGTTAGGAAATAGAAGTGAAGTCAATGATCAGGAATCGATACAATTAAACCAAAGCTCCCACCAGAGACACCAAAGGTAAAGAAGAAACACAAACATGAAATATCTATACGTTAATGGAAGACCAATAGCAGAAAACCAAAAGGGAAGTTGTCACAAAATTGCCAATTGGCAATCCAAAACAAAAAAAAAATATAAGCGATACATACACTCAAAGGCAAACCATAACAAAAATAAACCGCCACAGAAGAACCGCCTTGGAACGACCAGTGAAACGAATTTCATCGGGTTATTTCATTGGGGGTGTGTGTGGTTGGGGTGGGGGGGGGGGCTTAAATCGATTTTACGCGGCCGCAATCCTCATCCTTACTTCCGTAAGACAAACAATGTTCAGTCCGCATGAATGCCTCCTAAATCATCAGTGCAACATCTCCGAGAACGCAAAATCAAACCACTTGAGAGATTAAACAACGGTGAGGACACGACAGCAAGAACCCACTTAAATGATGGAGCAAAAGAATACCACTAGTAAGACTCCGATGGACCCGACCAAAGACAGAGCATCAATCACCGACCTTCAGAAGCCTTCATGCAGACTGAACAAACCATTTCTCTCAATTGCGACGGACGTAAGGGCGGGGATTGCGGCCGCGTAGAATGGATTTAAGCAACCCCACCCCCAGTTGACTGTTTCAAGTTGGTTCTTCTGTCTATTTTTGCTAAAGTTCGTCTTTGAATGTGTGTATCGCTTATAGTTTTGTTTTGGATTGCCATTTTTTGGGAAAGTACGTAAGTGTCCGCGGCCCCCGCCCATAGGGGCTTGAAGAAATATATGGGCTGCATGATGCTTCCACGCAGAGATGAATCCGGCCCGCACACTAGTACAGGTAAACCGCTTAGAGGATCTAAGCCTGTCCAGGAACCGCGGTGCGAGGCGGACCGTCCATGCTAATAAACCCTATTGGTTTCATTGGGCGACAGGGCTTGAGATGTCTTTTCATCTCAATGCCGGGTAAAAGTCCCACAAAATTGGAAGCAACGTCTCCAAAATGACCTTTACAGTGTTGACGGGGACGTTAAACCTCAAATCAAACAAACAAACAAACAAACAAACGTAAGTGTCCGTTTGGCTTTCCGCTGTTGGTATTTCCACTAAGGTCTAGTTATTTTATATTTGTGCTTCTTTTCTTTGGTGTCTCCGATAGGAGGAGTAGGTTAATTTTTCAATTCCTGATCTTTGTCTTAACTGTTTTGTCGCAAAGCTGAAAGTCTATTTATCTGTTAGTAATGTGGCCACACCATTCTCCGCATGCGCAACTTAGTTTATCAACGACATGCCAAAAGACTGAACCACTTCCATAGAAGCTGTACTTATTAAGATTACGTAGCAAGAAAGGATTCCAGACACAGATGTCATGAAAAGGGCAGGGATGCAGGGTGAACATATTCTTCTGAAACGGACACGATCAAGATGGACAGGTAATGTTACCAGGATGCCTGAGGAACGTTTCTTATAGACCATCCTCTTCAGAAGCGATACCAGGACAGCCTCAAAGCTTCCGTTAGGGATTTCAACATACTAACAGAGTCGTTGTAACAAACTGCGATCGTTATACTATGTATTTTATTATGAATCACTGTTGAGCCTCCACGCAGATCAATCTGTGATTGTTATTATGTTTGATACTGCACTGGAACTGAGGGAGGGGTTGGTATTTCATAAACCCAGTAGTTGAAGCCCCACAAGTGGTTTTACTACTGACCATCCCAAGGCGGCCATTCTTTTGCAGTGTCTCATTTGTTTATTGGCTTTGTGCTGTTGGTTCATGTTTCGTCTGATGTTTTAGTGTGTGCCTTCAGGTCGCTTACTTTCTTCAGGTGACTTCAGATGGCTGTGTTCTTTAATTGTGGCCTTTCCTGAGTGTCGTTTTCTTACTAGTTAGAGCTAGAACTGGTCTCATCGACCATCACAGAACACACAAACACCAGTATTTCTCGCATTGGATTAAGATTGGTCATTGGCAGAAATGACAGGCAACCTATTATTAGTCTTGCCATGCAAATGTGTGTATTTTGTTTAGAATATAACGGCCAAGGCAACGCTGTTTATGTCATATTGTCCAACGGCGCTTTTCCTTGCCAAGTTTATGCTGCACTTATGAGTAACATACCCTTCAAGCGGACTGAACAAATAACTTATGTAAACCGCGGCAGAACCAAGGACGAGGATTGTGGCTGAAATTGATTAATGCCATTCCCACCTGTAAAAAATATTGGTCTTTCCAAGCCACACTTGATAATTTTTATTGGCATTGTAGGTCTTTGCATATTTGTCCTGGCAAATCTTTGTTTTGAATAGCCGTCCGGCCTTCTGTGGGACAAAATCCTTTTCTCATTGCAAAAACACGCTAATATAATTCTGACCCCCTTGAACCCCATTTTTATATTGTTAAACTGGGGTTTACAGAGGTAAAGGTTATCGATTTTAATGGAATTATATTCAACAGAAAGCATGTCGCGGGAACAAAACTGGGATACACTGTATATTATTACGAAAACACGCCTATACTAATACATTGTAAATTTTACCGCCAAAACGTGAAGCTTTTAAGCTGTCAAATTGTGATATATTTCGTATTTCTGCTCAAAATATAGATTGAGGGTACACGTTAGAACCGCCTAATCGAGGCGGTTCTAACGAGTACCCACAATCTATATTTTAGAGCAAAAGTAAGAAAACTAAGGTTTACCCCCAACAAATCCCAGTTTGACTATATAAAATTGGGGTTTCAGGGGGGGGGGGGGGGGGGCAAAAAATCATAATTCAATTATGGGAGTGTTATTTACACTTGCACATGCATTTTTACTTACAGCTATTTAGATGGACTGATCTGGAAGATGTGGCTACTAAACGGTTGCTACACGAACCCAATTCTTGGCTATCTAAATATATCTAAATATATAACACAACCCATACGCGAATAGAAGAAGAAGAAGAAGGAGAATTTATTCCAATGCAATAGGCGTATAGCCCTTGAGCATAAACATGTACAAACATGCATTTATACAAAGCAATAACTGTGATAGGTTTAAACATACAAGAAGCATAATAATGATTTTCTGAAATATATATACAGTGAACTTTGATAACTCGAATTAGGATAACTCGTTTACTATGGCTAAGCAGCACTCACTCTTTGTATATCATAGTCTAGCGGCATGCGTAACCTTCAATAGTTCGTTCTGTCCCTATTTCGAACTCGCGAACAAAATTTAATTGTCTCATAGGGTACTGATTTTTCAAAGTTACACTGTATAAAGTTCTTGTCTGTATTATACTCTTAGATACCTTGGAATTAAATTACTAAAGACTGTGCAAATTGAAAAGAACACACACACACACACACACACACACACACACACACACACACACACACACACACACACACACACATAACTTTACGTAAGCACACGTACATACACTCGTTCGCATACGCGCCCGTACGTACGTACGCATGCTCGGACGCATAGATCAGACTTATTTGGAGAGAATGTTAATAACGTATCCCCATGCTTAACTTTTGACAAAAACGGATGAAAAATCAAAGCGGTATTGACCTTCTTTTAAGAAGGACACGCCACATCTAATCAAATCGAAATTTATGTATGTGAGCATGTCCCTTAGACTCTGCCTTAGCGAAACGAAATTTAAGACAGCGTCGAGGTTTCATGCTCCCATCATTGTTATTTCATGATACTTCAGATAACATATGAAAAATATACTGCATTTTAGAATGTATCACATCAATTTTCAGAAACTAGAAACGTTCATTCTGCGAAAACAATGTTATATTTCGTATTTCAAAAGCTTTGTATACATACTTTGCAAGTTTATTGATATGCAGTACATTTGTGGTACTTAATAATTCTATGCATTTAAACATATTTGGCCTTATTCTATAATATCTTGGAATATAATTCCTTCTTAAATCTTCATATAAGATACATTCAAAAATAAAATGATATTCATCTTCAAGTTTGTTGCAAATCCTACATTTTCTTTCTTCATATTCAACTCTCTGTCTATTCCATCTACCAACCTCCACCTCTAACCTATGGGAACTTACTCTTAACCTCACTAAAGCATTTCGAAATGTTTTAACTTTTACAACATCTAAATATTCCTGATATTTAAAATTTGAAATTGATCTATAAAAGATTGATCGTGTAGACTGACTCAGTTCTGCATTCCAAAGTTGCATAAAATTATCATTCATTCGTTGTTTTAGAGTAAACATAAAGAATTTTTCGTCCCCTGCCCCCTGTTGCATCCAAACATCATTAAAACCTAAAGAACCTAGCAAATTTCTGACAAGAGCCACCCAATTTATTTTTCCCGGGTTACTTTGTATATCTTCTAACATTACATTATATATAATCTTGATGTATTTAATATCGGAAGATTTGATAATTTTTAGCCAGTATCGTATTATATTGCAATGTCTTTTAACTTGAAAACTTATCCTCCCCAGTTCACCATAAATGAAATTATTTTGCGTTGACTGTTTTACTCCTAGCAAGGCTTTACAGAACTTTAAATGAACTTACTGCTATTTAGATGGGCTGATCTGGAATATGTGGCTACATGTAATTAACGATTGCTAAACGAACCAATTCTTTTCAGACTTTTAGCGGATATCTTAAGATATCTCAATATATGACACAACTCATACGCGAACGGTTAATTGAGAATCCAAAATTCAACAAATGGTTTATGAGTGAGTAAAATCAGTACATCATTCAGTCAACTCTAAAATTCGGTCACTGAAGGCACGTGTCCTTTGATAAGTTTTATGTTTATCAGGTAGAAGAAAGTTGTTTTATTTAAAGACTGTCTTTAAATTAAAAGACTGTCTTTAAATTTAAAGACTTTTTAGTCTGTAAATTTAAAGACTGACACAAATAAAATAATGAAAATGGTGCAAAACGGAAAAGTCGCACTTTGCTGTTTATAGTTATTTGGCCGTTATCTATGGAATATTTAATTATGTGTAACTGCAAATTATATAGTTGTCTCTATTTAATTAAATTCCTTCCAACATAATTGAAGAGTTCTCAGAAAAACAGGTTTTGTAATAAGATTCATTGGTAAAATGAACTCAGGAATGAATGTATATAACGATTTTATCATTTTGTCAATATACCGACCACTCGCATCGACAGACAGTTTTTCTGACAACTAAAATTGATGAAAGTTTCAGACGGACTACAACAGTAAAATGTCCGAAAACGACCTTTGACAGACATTTCCTCCCATACTGCGGAGTTTCACGGCATTTGTGGTCTAAGGGAAGGACTTGTGTTGTTTTATTTCTTTATTATTTGTATCATTAAAACGATATTAGAAGACAATAAAATCCATGTAGTCTTTAGCAACGCACGCTTTATTAATGTTTGTTTGTTTGTTTGATTTGAGGTTTAACGTCCCCGTCAACACTGTATATGTCATTTTGGAGACGTTGCTTCCAATTTTGTGGGACTTTTACCTGACAGTGAGATGAAATGACATCTCAAGCCCTGTCGCCCAATGACACCAATAGGGTTTATAAGCATGGACGGTCCACCTCGCACCGCGGTTCCTGGACAGGCTTAGATCCTTTAAGCGGTTTACCAGTACTAGTGTGCGGGCCGGATTCAGCTCTGCGTGGAAGCAATATGCAGCCCATATATTTCTTCAAGCCCCTATGGGCGGGGGTCAGTTTAATTAATGAGATTAACACTGAGGCTGCGTGTGAGAATGCGATTTTTTCGTGTTACACCATTTCATGATTTTCCGTTGTGTTACTCAGTGTCAGTCTTTAAATCTACAGACTAAAAAGGTTTTAAATTTACAGACAGTCTTTAAATTTAAAGACATTCTTTAAATAAAACAACTTTCTTCTCCCTGATAATAGGTACGAGGTGTCTTTGGCCAACCTAGATTGGGCCCAACTTGAGAAGGGACGGAGGAGGCTTGGAGTCCCTTGACAATATGTAAACTTTGATTTGGAGATGTAACCTGCTTTTTGGTTTTGACAGTGACTCTATTACAATAACGTATCACCTGTAATACGAAAATAAAAGTCTTGCTCTATGCGTTTGTGGCATATATCCTGGTTAACCCATTGTATACTAGTGGACTCCATTATGATAACGCACCCGTGCGATAAAGTGCATTTTTTCACATCTCCAAAATAGCTACTTTTCTGATGAAAATCTGTGATATTTCTCTTATAAATACTGCAAAAATAGATTATGGGTGCTCGTTAGAACCGCCTCATTGAGGCGGTTCTAACGAGTACCCACAACCTATGTTTTGAAGCAAAAATAAGAAAAATCATGTATACCCCCGTAAACCCCAGTTTTTCTCTATATGAATTGGGATATAGGAGGCTATTCATTTCACGGACTTGTTCACGTGATGTCCATTGCTATATGTTGGCCAAGTCCATTTCTCATATAAGGGGTGGCAGGCCTTTTTTTGATTTCATTACGAAAACACGCCTATACAAATACATTACAACCTTTATCGCCGAAAAAATGAAAAATTTAAGATGAAAAATTGCGATATTTTTCTTAATTCTGGTCAAAATATAGATTGTTGGTACTCGTTAGAACCGCCTTATCGAGGCGGTTCTAACGAGTACCAACAATCTATATTTTTAGAGCAGAAATTAGAAAAATAAGGTTCCCCCCTGCAAACCCCAGTTTCACTATATAAAAGTGGGGTTCGACGGAGTCAAAATTATATAGGTGTGTTTTCGTGATGTATTCTATTTTGACGGAACATTCTGTTAGCAAATAGTGCAGAACCCAGCGTCTGATCAGGGTCTGCACTGGTTGCCAAGGTACCCCTGTATGGGGTTTCCCGAATGCAATGGGTTAAGTACGATTACCAAGGCCTTTTTAATCGCACGCTAGACATAAATTGGTTAAGAATGGTAATAAGCGATTGCATCGGCGAATAAAACGTGTTGAGAAAAAACGACAAAGAGCATAAATTCTACTTGTTTGGAATTAATGGTTCTTTGAATTGTATTTTCTCTAATTGTTTCAAAGGCATAAATGAAGTTGACTGGGAAAATGTCACAATTACAAGGCTGCTATAGAAACATCCAGTCTGATATAGAAACATTATTTAAGGTTTGATAAGCGCTTTGATCAGACATAATGAAACATCTAACAAATCCGATAGAATCTCATATTTATAACAGGAGATAGAATCTTATACGTATTTTCAAAGAAGTCAGTGTTTTTTTGTTTTTGTTTTGCAAAAGCTAAATGAAGGTTAAATTTGGAAACAAATATCTTCACTGTAATATTGTCGACAATTAGAATCGTGCATGACCTCCCTATCTCTGCGTATAATTTTTATATGTACATTTAAAGAAATAAGGTATTGGTAACCTGTGTCACTTTAGTCATGTCGAGATTAAGTGAAGCGTATGTTGAACTGTTGCAAACCCTAGGTTTAAGCAACAGAAGTGAGGGCAATGTAATTAACACACACCTCCTATCAGTGACTCGAAAGGGAAAGAAAAACAAGACTCCAGTGGAAACATCTACAGCTGAAAGCCAAAAGGAATTACTTTCCCACAAAATGGCCAGGCCCTTTTACCATTGGCATGCGTATAGTTCGTCTCTTTGAAAGTATGAAGTATGTCGCATAACATCTATGTTGTATGTTGAGGTATCAAAAACAATCTGTCATTAACCCTTTTTGTACCAAATTGAATCTTCCTCCTTATATATAGCAGGAGTTCATTTCAAAATTTAGGGTTGACAGGTTGTATTTTCTTCAAAATTTGTTCGGAAAATGGCTGAACATTTTGCAAACAATGTAGGCCCTGATGAGACGCCGCGTTCTGCGGCGTCTCATCTGGGTCTGCACTGTTTGCCAAGGTACCCGTTTTGGGGTTTCCGTTACTAAATGGGTTCAAGCAAAATGGAACCACCAGGTATATCAAAGTCGGTCAAATCCAGGACAAACTGAAGCTGTCAGACTATACAGCGCCTTTAAATTAACAGGAAGAAATGATTCAAAATGATGTTTGTAGTGTTCTGCAAAACATTCTTAATGACAGTTAACAGTAGGGTCTAACATGAAAAAATAGCCATACTTGTATTTTATACCAAGTTCCAGGGTATTTGTGTTCACGGAGATGTTGCGCTGTTGAGTTAGGAGGCCTTCATGCGGACTTAACAAATTATTTGTCTAAATCGCGACGGAGGTAAGGGCGAGGATTGTGGCCACGTAAAATCGATTTAAGCCCCCCCCCCCCCCCACCCCCAGTGGAATTCGTTTCCGTCGCGGTTTATTTTTATTATGGTTTGTCTTTTGGTGTTTGTGTTGCTTGTGTTATATTATTTTGGACAGCCTATTGGCCATTTTGTGGGAAAGTAACTGTCCTTTTTCCGCTGTTGGTATTTCCATTAGTGTCTGTTGTTTCATGTTTGTGTGTTTTTCCCTTTGGTGTCTCTGATAGGAGCTTTGGGTTGATTGTATCGATTCCTGACCATTGCCTCCACTTCTATTTTCTAAGTTGACCAGCTCCTGAGAAAGTTTGGACGAAACAATTAATATTGGAACTTTTAGGAGAGATAGAAATGTTGACTAAAAACAATTAAGAAATCCGTGGTATCAGTTTCTGATCTATTGAACAGATTCTCAAGTATGATTTATAAGATGATTTCCTTTATCTATTCCTTTAATTAACATTACGAAAACACGCCTGTACAAATACATTGTAAGCTTTATCGCCGAAAAAATGAAAATTTTAATATGAAAAATTGTGATTTTTTTCTTATTTATGCTCAAAATATAGATTGGAGGTACTCGTTAGAACCTCCTCGATGAGGCGATTCTAACGAGTACCAACAATCTATATGTTGGAGCAGAAATAAGAAAAATAAGGTTTACCCCTGTAAACCCCAGTATTACTTTTATAAAAGTGGGGTTCAAGGGGGTCAAAATTATATTGGTGTGTTTTCGTGATGATAAATGCTCTCGAATGCTGAAAATGCAGTTTCATTGCTCAATGTAATATCTATTCTATTTGGGTCCAGTGAAACAGGTATATCGATTGATGTAATTATTGTTTTTAACTGATCTATCGATTGATCGATAGCGATCGATCAATTGTTATGAATGTATAATTATCATCATTGCTTTTTTTGTTTAGCATGTGTCATCTTTCATTTTCATGTAATTTCTTTTATATATGTATATAATTATGTTCTAATACATGCCACATGCACGTGCAACTGGAGACAGGAGGGTTAAATACTGCGTCAAAGTCTATGAAAGATCGGGGGGAATCTGTCTTGGTCTATAGAAAAATAAAACTAAAGTCCAGACATTTTTGTGCATCTGGTTTGTCTGCGTGTGGCTTTTCTGCTCTTTTCACTGCACTACCCGGTGGTCTTATAAAGCAAAAACTTAATCATTGAATTGCTTGGTCTTTCCACAGAGAAGAGTCCTTCTATCTTGGATGTAATGTAAACATGTTCTAGATAGAGTTATCCTTTGGAAGCAAGGAATACACTACAGAAATAGAAAATATGGAGTGTACATGTTTTCTGGGCCAGACTAGCTAGTTTCGGCCATTTAGCATTTTCACTTCTGAAGGGCATAGGGGTTGCACATTATGCGGGGAGGGTGACTTAATAATGTCCCTTCTGTTGAAAAGCAGTCTTAGGTTATTGAAGTTTTTAGCTTGAGGTCTAGATACTTGAATGATTTATGAAATATTGCCCACTTGCTTCGATGGTTTTATCAATCAAACCCTTCCGAACGTTTCATAAAACCCGCCCATACAAATACATTGTAACCTTTATCGCCGAAAAAATGACAATTTTAAGATGAAAAATTGTAATTTTTTTAGCTCACCTGACCGAAGGTCATGGTGAGCTTTTGTGACCGTAAGATGTCCGGCGTCGTCGTGCGTCGTCCGTCGTCCGTCGTCCGTCGTGCGTAAACTTTTTCTTGTGAACAAACTAGAGGCCACAGTTTTGGTCCAATCATCATCAAACTTGCTCAGAATGATCATCATGACAATATCTCGGTCAAGTTCGAATATGGGTCATGTCGGGTGAAAAAGTAGGTCAGTAGGTCAAATCATAGAAAAACCTTGTGAACACTCTAGAGGGCACAGTTTTGGTCCAATCATCATCAAACTTGCTCAGAATAATTATCATGACAATATCTCGGTCAGGTTCGAATATGGATCATGTAGGGTCAAAAAGTAGGTCAGTAGGTCAAACCATAGATAGTCCTTGTGAACACTCTAGAGGGCACAGTTATGGTTCAATTATCATCAAACTTGCTCAGAATGATCATTGTGACAATATCTCGGTCAAGTTTGAATATGGGTCATGTCGGGTCAAAAAGTAGGTCAGTAGGTCAATTCATAGAAAAACCTTGTGAACACTCTAGAGGGCACAGTTATGGTCCAATCATCATCAAACTTGCTCAGAATAATCATCCTGACAATATCTCAGTCAAGTTTGAATATGGGTCATGTTGGGTCAAAAAGTAGGTCAGTAGGTCAAATCATAGAAAAACCTTGTGAACACACTAGAGGGCACAGTTATGGTCCAATCATCATTAAACTTGCTCAGAATGATTGTCATGACAATATCTCGGTCAAATTTGAATATTGGTCATGTCGGGTCAAATGTAGGTCAGTAGGTCAAATCATGGAAAAACCTTGTGAACACTCTAAAGGCCACATTTTTGGTCCAATCATCATCAATCTTGCTCAGAATGATCATTGTGACAATATCTCAGTCAAGTGCGAATATGGGTCATGTGGTATCAAAAAGTAGGTCAGTAGGTCAAATCATAGAAAAACCTTGTGAACACTTTAGAGGCCACAGGTTTGATCCGATCATCATAAAATTTGCTAAGAATGATCATCATGACAATATCTCAGTCAAGTTTGAATATGACTCATGTCGGGTCCAAAAGTAGGTCAGTAGGTCAATCATTGAAAAACCTTGTGAACACTAGTTTTTGTTTTATCATAACTTTAGAACCGTTTGAGGTAGAGCCTTTATATTTGGCATGTTGGTTCTTTGTGACATTGCCTTTGTATTTATACAAAAAATTGACCTGTGACCTTGACCCCTAACATTATGACCTACTAATCATAACTTTTTAACCATTTGAGATAGAGCCTTCATATTTGGCAAGTAGGTTCCTTGTGATACTGCCTTACCACTCATACAAAAACTTACCTGTGACCTTTACCTGTGATCTTTGACCGACTTTTGTTGTAACTTTCTGTTTTAGATAGAGCCTTCATATTTGGCATGTAGATTCCTTGTGACATTGCCTCTCCTTGCATACAAAAAATTTTGACCTGTGACCTTGACCCTGAACCTTTTACCTACTTACCATAACTTTTTAATCATTTGAGATCGAGCCTTCATATTTGGCATGGAAGTTCCTTGCGACATTGCCTTATCCCTCGCACAAAAAATTACCTGTGACTTTGACCTGTGACCTTTGACCTACTTTATCACAACTTTCTAACCATTCATATTTCGCATGTAGGTTCCTTGCGACATTGTTTTTCCACTCATAAAAAAATGTTGACCTTTACCTGGCCCTTTGACCTACTGTGTCATAAAGTTTTAATCATTGGACATAGAGCCTATACATTTGGCATGTAGATTCCTTATAACATTGCCTTTCCAATAAATTTTGATCTGTGACTTAGACCCTTGACCTGTCACCTACTTTATCATAACTCTCTAACTGTTTTAGGTAGAGCTTTCATATTCGGCATGTAGGTTGCTTGTGACATTGCCTTCCCACTTATACATAAAATTTTGACCTGTGACCTTGACCTTAGCTATGTGACCTTCTTTTTAGCTCACCTGACCGAAGGTCATGGTGAGCTTTTGTGACAGTAAGATGTCCGGCGTCGTCGTGCGTCGTCCGTCGTCCGTCGTGCGTCGTCCGTGCGTAAACTTTTTCTTGTGAACACACTAGAGGCCACAGTTTTGGTCCAATTATCATCAAACTTGCTCAGAATGATAATCATGACAATATCTCGGTCAAGTTCGAATTTGGGTCATGTCGGGTAAAAAAGTAGGTCAGTAGGTCAAATCATAGAAAAACCTTGTGAACACTCGAGAGGCCACAATTTTGGTCCAATCATCATCAAACTTGCTCAGAATGATCATTGTGACAATATTTTAGTGAAGTTTGAATATGGATCATGTCGGCTTAAAAAGTAGGTCAGCGGGTCAAATCATAGAAAAACCTTGTGAACACCCTAGAGGCCACAATTTTGGTCCAATCATAATCAAACTTGCTCAGAATGATCATCATGACAATATCTTGGTCAAGTTCGAATATGGGTCATGTCCGGTCAAAAAGTAGGTCAGTAGGTCAAATCATAGAAAAACCTTGTGAACACTCTGAAGGCCACTGTTTTGGTCCAATTATCATGAAACTTGCTCAGAATGACCATTGTGACAATATTTCAGTCCAGTTCGAATATGGGTCATATCGGGTTAAAAAGTAGGTCAGCGGGTCAAATCATATAAAAACCTTGTGAACACCCTAGGGGCCACAATTTTGGTCCAATCATAATCAAACTTGCTCAGAATGATCATCATGACAATATCTCGGTCAAGTTTGAATATGGGTCATGTCCGGTTGAAAAGTAGGTCAGTAGGTCAAATCATAGAAAAACCTTGTGAATACTCAGGAGGCCACAAGTTTGGTTAAATCATTAATCTTGCTCAGAATGGTCATTGTGACAATATCTTGGCTAAGTTTGAATAAAGGTCTTTTCGGGTCAAAAAGTAGGTCAGTAGGTCAAATTAAAGAAAAAACTTGTGAACACTCTAGTTTTACATAGACTTATATAGGGAAAATCTTTAAAAATCCTTTTCTCTGAAACCACAAGGCCTAGGTCTTTTATATTTGGTATGAAGCTTCATCTAAAAGACCCCTAACAAGATTATTCAAATGATAGTGCTGAGGCCAAAAATGTCCCCGCCCCCGGGCCCTTTGGTTTTACATAGGCTTATATAGGGAAAATCTTTAAAAATCTTCTGCTCTGAAGCTGCAAGGCCCAGGACTTTGATATTTGGTATTAAGCTTTATCTAGTGGACCCCTACCAAGATTGTTCAAATTATAGTGCTGGGGCAAAAAATGCCCCCGTTCCGGGGCCCTTTGGTTTTACATGGCCTTATATAGGGAAAATCTTTAAAAATCATCTTCTCTGAAACCGCAAGGTCCAGGACTTTGATATTTAGAATGAAGCTTCATCCAATGGACCTCTACCAAGATTGTTCAAACTATCGCCCTTGGGCCAAAAATGCCCCCGCTCAGGGGCCCTTTGTTTTTACATAGACTTATATAGGGAAAATCTTTAAAAATCCTTTTCTCTGAAACCACAAGGCCTAGGTCTTTTATATTTGGTATGAAGCTTCATCTAAAAGACCCCTAACAAGATTATTCAAATGATAGTGCTGAGGCCAAAAATGTCCCCGCCGCCGGGCCCTTTGGTTTTACATAGGCTTATATAGGGAAAATCTTTAAAAATCTTCTGCTCTGAAACTGCAAGGCCCAGGACTTTGATATTTGGAATTAAGCTTTATCTAGTGGACCCCTACCAAGATTGTTCAAATTATAGTGCTGGGGCAAAAAAAGCCTCCGACTGGGACCCTTTGGTTTTACATGGCCTTATATAGGGAAAATCTTTAAAAATCTTCTTCTCTGAAACCGCAAGGCCCAGGACTTTGATATTTTGTATGAAGCTTCATCTAGTGGACCCCTACCAAGATTGTTCAAATTATAGCCCTTGGGCCAAAAATGCCCCCGCTCAGGGGCCCTTTGGTTTTACATAGACTTATATAGGGAAAATCTTTAAAAATCTTCTTCTCTGAAACCACAAGGCCTAGGTCTTTTATATTTGGTATGAAGCTTCTTCTAAAGGACCCCTACCAAGATGATTCAAATTATAGTGCTGGGGCAAAAAGTGGCCCCGTCCCGGGGCCCTTTGGTTTTACATAGACTTATATAGGGATAATCTTTAAAAATCTTCTCTGAAACCACAAGGCCCAGGACTTTGAAATTTGGTATGAAGTTGCATCTAATGGACCTCTACCAAGATTGTTAAAATTATAGCCCTGGGGCCAAAAATGCCCCCACTCTGGGGCCCTATGGTTTTACATAGACTTACATGGGGAAAATCTTCAAAAATCTTCTTCTCTGAAACCACAAGGCCTGGGTCTTTGATATTTGGTATGAAGCTGCATCTAGTGGACCTCTATCAAAATTATTCAAATTATAGCCCTGGTACCAAAAATGTCCCCGCTCCGGGGCCCTTTGGTTTTGCATAGACTTATATAGGGAAATCTTTAAAAATCTTCTCTGAAACTGCAAGGCCAAGGCCTTTGATATTTAGTATGGAGCTTTATCTAGTGGACCTCTACCAAGATTGTTCAAATTATAGCCCTGGGGCCACAAATGCCCCCACCCCGGGCCGGGGCCCTTTGTTTTTACATAGATTTATATAGCCCTGGGACCATTTGGTTTTGCATAGGCTTATGTAGGGAATATCTTTAAAAAAAATCTTCTTCTCTGAAACTGCAAGGCCCAGGTCTTTGAAATTTGATGTGTAGCTTTATCTAGTGGACCTTTGCCAAGATTGTTCTAATTATAGCCTTTGTTGATGTTTGGTATGAAGCTTCACCTTTAAGACCTCCCTCAACATTATGCACATTAAAACCCTGGGGCCAATAATGGCCCTCTCTGGGGCCCACTTGTTACACTATGGATCAGGTGAGCGATCCAGGGCCATCATGGCCCTCTTGTTCTTATTTCTGCTCAAAATATAGATTGTGGGTACTCGTTAGAACATATTTTAGAGCAGAAATAAGAAGGCGGTTCTAACGAGCCCCACAATCTATATTTTAGAGCAGAAATAAGAAAAACAAGGCATCGCATGCGATACAAATCCCCTCGCACTAAACAACTTCGTGTGGGGAAAACACTGAAATGGCAAAGGTCCAACTTGCTTGAGACATTATCATATGCAACATTAGTGTAAAGTTTGTTTAAATATCCATCAATAAATGTACGTTCTAGAGTGATGTTTCTCTAAAAATAGCCAAAGCGACCTTGACTTGAGGCCTTGACCACGAAAGTAGATCTTGCTCAAGATATTATCATAAGCATCTTTTGTGTGAAGTTATATTGAAATCTGTCAATAAATGTAGGCGGTAGAACGATGACAAAGTTTTTCTATAAATAGACACAGTGGCCTTGACCTTGAGGTCATGACCTTAAAAGTCAAAGCAACTCGAGATATTATCATAAGAAACATTTGTGTGAAGTTCTATTTAAATCCATCAATAAATGTAGGCGCTAGAGCGATGGCAAAGTTTTTCTAAAAAAAGCTACAGTAACCTTGTCCTTGAAAGTCGAAATAGCTCGAGATATTGTCATAAGGAACATTTGTGTGAAGTTACATTGAAATTGGTGGAAAAATGTAAGTGCTAGAGCAATGACAAAGTTTTTCTAAAAATAGCCACAGTGACCTTGACCTTGAAAGTCAAATTCGCTCGAGGTATTGTCATATGGAACTTTTGTTTGAAGTTATATTGAAATCAGTGAAGAAATGTAGTCGCTAGAGCGATGACAAAGTTTTTTTAAAAATAGCCACAGTGATCTAGACCTTGAGGTCATGACCTTGAAAGTCGAAATCACTCGAGATATTGTCATAAAGAACATTCGTGTGAAGTATTATTAAAATCGGTCAAGAAATGTAGGCGCTAGAGCGAGTACAAAAGTACGTTGGATTGGTAATCAAACACTCTACCACTTACGTACGGGACAAATGCTATATCCCCCTCACAACTATGTTGTGCAAGGGGATAATAAGGTTTACCCCTGTAAACACCAGTTTTAGTAAAAAATAGGGGTTCAAGAGGGTCAAAATTATTTAGGCGTGTTTTCGTGATGGTCTGTGTTTCATGCGCGGTTTCTGGCATGGGCGACAATTTAGATTGAGAGATTGTGAGTTTTCCTTTCTTCGACGTTTACCCTGAAATGTATTTTCTGTTCTCTTAAAATTTATAAATAACTACATGCATTGGAAACATCACGTGAACGTCTCCGTGAAATAAAGACCCCCTAAACCCCACTTTATATAGGAAAAACTGGGGTTTACGGGGGTAAACAGTATTTTCCTAATTTTTGCTCCAAGACATAGGTTGTGGGTACTCGTTAGAACCGCATCAATGAGGCGGTTCTAACGAGCACCTTAAACCTATGTTTGGAGTATAAATCTGAAAAATATCAGGGATTTTCATGAGAAAAAGTGCCATTTTGGAAATGAGAAATATGCACAATGGCACACGGGTGTGTTATCGTTATGAGAAGTGTAGGCAACGACAGGGAATCGATCAAATTACCAAACATCTCCAATCCAACTAAAGCTCAAACCCAAAACAACAGCATCGTTATAAAAATAAAACATTACAAGGCATTACGAAAACACGCCTATTCAAATACATTGTAAATTTAACCACCGAAAAAAAATGAAGATTTTAAGGTTAAAACAAAATTGACATTTTTCTTATTTCTGCTCAAAAATAGATTGTGGGTCCACGCTAGAACCACCGCATCGAGGCGGTTCTAACGAGTACCCACTATCTATATTTTAGAGAAGAAATAAGAAAATTCCATGAGGCGGTTCTAGCATGGACCCACAACTATATTTTGAGCAGAAATAAGAAAAAAAAAAGAAGTTTAGTTAGGTGAGGATATTCTGAGTCATCACCTGTTTTGGAAAGAGCTGCTGACTTCGTTTACCTGTGGTCCGTTTTGTTTACTGTTGTCACTCCATGTTTCGACGTGGGCCTCTTGTTATTGTTTGTCTTTGCATTCATATAACTGCTAATCTATTTTATATTTTGATAGCCGTTTGGCCATTTTTGAGGAAATAAACTGTCCCTTTGGCGTTCAGCTTGTAACGTTTTAATCACGGTGAATTTGATGGTTGGTTGGTTTGAGGTTTAACGTCCCCGTCAACACTGTAAAGGTCATTTTGGAGACGTTGCTTCCAATTTTGTGGGACTTTTACCCGACACTGAGATGAAATGACATCTCAAGCCCTGTCGCCCAATGAAACCAATAGGGTTTATTAGCATGGACGGTCCGCCTCACACCGCAGTTCCTGGACAGGCTTAGATCCTCTAAGCGGTTTACCAGTACTAGTGTGCGGGCCGGATTCAGCTCTGCGTGGAAGCATCATGCAGCCCATATATTTCTTCAAGCCCCTATGGGCGGGGTGGAGGGTGAATTTGAAGTGGTTTTATGTTTGTGCTCAGTCTTTCCCGTTGGTGTCTTGGGTAGGAGGGGTAAAATAATTATATCGATTTCAGGTCATTGCTTTCGCTTATACAGTAAACTTCCTGTATTAAGACCACGTTTGGGACTGTTCAAAAGTGGTCTTTAAGACCACTTTTGAACAGTCCCAAAGGTGGTCTCTGACCGGAGGATACTTTGTGCAGAAAACACAGGGAAGGAATAGCTGCATTCAAGTAAGCAGAATTAGTCTTCATTTTAGGTGGTCTTAATAGCGAAATTTCACTGTATTTTGTTACAATTCCATTGTATTCTAGCCGACTATCATAGGCTAAACATTATTCGTCTATTCTAAACTGAAATTTAATACGTAAATAATCCACATTTACAATGTCGAATTTACGTGTCCAGACCTCAAAAATACATTCTTAGCATCAAATAAAGATACATTAAATTAGAATCACATCGAGGAAGAAGCAATGCTCTTGTTATTTTATATATCAATTTTTTAGTGAGTGGTTTGTATACAAGGCATGATCTCTCTCAGATACATGAAGGTGATTGTAAGACCCAGTAAGCCTTTACGCTGGAACCGTCATAGAATCTGTGGCCTGACCCACCGACGTGCGATTAAAGAGGGAAGCAAAGTTGTCAACCGTGATTCCGTTAATTACCATGCATGCAGTCTGCCGTATAACATTTACACTTATACCATTTACAGTGTATGTTGTGCCCAAACTTTTTATATCGAAGAACGATTTTACGAAATTGGGCGCTGAAGTCATTGCAATTATATTTTTTTTTTCTAAATTTATGTCCTAAGTCACCATAAAATTCGTGTTCGATAAACCTTGTTGGATACGAGATTCAAGTCCAACGTTGAATTATGAAATTAAATCGGAATGACGTCTATAAAATTTTGAAAAGGCTTTGCGTAGTTTATGATACTGATAGCCCTGATTAAAACGTTTAGCAGTTAACCATTTATTACGAGTGTTGAAGACAGTTTCATGACTAGACACTCTGGAAAATCTAATTAATTGCGAAATATAAACGCCATAGGATGTCGCACGAGGAACATCACCATCCAAGAAGGAAAATATACAATCTCAAAATCAAAATCATTGCGTTTATCATAAATTTTGAAGGATGCAAACCCGTCTACAATAGTCAGATGTAAATTAAAAAACCGGGCCTCGGTATCAGAAGAATTTACTTAATTTAACTGAAGTTCTGTGTGTGGGGAAGGGAGGTGGGGTGCGGGTGAGGTAAATTTGACTGATCAAACCATCGAAATAGGTATTGTCAATATTTAATAAATCACCCAAATATTTAGAAGTCGAGCTAAAGGCCTCAATGATTTCAGATTGGTTTTTAACGGAAAGGGGCACCATGAAGTCTCTGTCATAACAAAACAAGAACAGCTCAACCACAAAGGGTGCTAGTACCCATCGGAAAACACGCAGCATGTCTAAATGTACTTAGTACCAAATCTTATGTTAATATTGTCTAGTAGAAAGGTGAGAGCTACACACACTTTCTGACATGACCATAAAGTATAATTTTTATCCTCTCCAGAAGTGAAAACAAGAGGGTCATGATGGCCCTTGATCGCTCACCTGATCCACACTGTAGTAATGAAATGGTAGGTAATACAGTAAGGTGTCTTGTCAGAAGTAAAATACATGGCAAATCTGAAGGCTCTATCTCAATGGTTCAAAAGTTATGATAAAGTAGGTCAAAGGTCAAGGTCACAGGTCAAACATTTTGTATGAATGTGAAGCCATTGTCCCAAGGAATATGTATGCCAAATATAAAGGATCTCTCTCAAATGGTTCCAAAGTTATGATTAAGTAGGTCACGGATCAAGGTCAAGGTCACAAGTCAAATGTTTTTGCATGAGGGGGAAGGCCCCTGTCACAAGGAATATACATGCCAAATATGAAGGCTCTACCATAAATTGTTCAAAAGTTATGACAAAATGATCAAAGGTCAAGGTCACAGGTCATAAATTTTGCATGGTTGGGAAGGCTTTGTCACAAGAACCCTACATGCCAAATGTGAAGGCTTCTAACTTAAATGGTTCAAAAGTTATGAGAGAAAAGGTCAAAGGTCAAGATCACAGTCAAAATTTTGTATGGGTGATATTTGTTGCCACAAGGAACATACATGCCATATATGAAGGCTCTACCTCAAATGATATAGTAGGTCACATGTCAAGGTCACAAGTCATTTTGTATGACACAAGGAAACTACATGCCAAATTTGAAGACTCTATCTCAAATGCTTCAAAATTTTTGACGAAGTAGGTCAAAGGTCAAGGTCATAAGACAAAATTTTTTGTATGGATGGGAAGTTTGCTTGTTTGTTTGATTTGAGGTTTAACGGCCCGTCAACACTGTAAAGGTCATTTTGGAGACGTTGCTTCCAATTTTGTGGAACTTCTACCCGACATTGAGATGAAATGTCATCTCAAGCCCTACCGACCAATGAAACCAGCATGTAAAATTTCAGCTCAATCGCAAAACACACAAGCGAGTTATAATGGCCTCAATTTTTGGCGGGACACCAATAGGATGATATTGTCTAAATGATGCAAAGGTGACTTCATGATATCGGACTATAGTTGCTGCCAAATGATGCGCCCTTACCCCCAGTGCCATGGGGTAAAATGGGAGTTGTCTTCCTTCATTCAAGGTTTTATAATCATGAACGGTCCGACACAGGCAATTCTATGGGTGGGAAGACCTTTTCATAAGGAACATACATGCCAATATGAAGGCACTATCTAAAACGGTTCAAAAGTTGTGGTTAAGTAGGTCAAATGTCAAGTTAGAGGTCACAAATCATTTTATGTATGAATTGGAAACGCTTTTCCCAAGGAACCTACATGCCAAATATGAAGGCTGTATCTCAAATGCTTAAAAAGATTGACAAAGTAGGTCAAAGGTCAAGGTGATGGATCAAAATTTTTGAATGGTTTGGAAAACCTTGTCACAAGGAACATACATGCCAAATATGAAGGCTCTATATCATGTGATTCAAAAGTTATGATTAGGTAGATCACAGGTCAAGGTCACGGGTCCAATTTATTATATGAGTGGAAAGCATTTGTCACAAGGAAACTACATGCCAAATATGTAGGCTCTATCTCAAATGGTTCAAAAGTTATGACAAAATAACCTGCTGATCTACTTTTTGATTTGACGTGATCCATAATCGAACTTATCTGAGTTATTGTCCAGATGATCATTCTGAGCAAGTTTTATGATGATTGGACTAGACCTGTGGCCTTTTAGTGTGTTCACATTTTTTATGATTTGACCTGCTGACCTACTTTTCGACCCGACATGACCCATATTCAAGCTTGACCCAGGTATTGTCAAGATGATCATTCTGAGCAAGATTGACGATGGTCGGACCAAACCTAGGGCTTCTAGTGTGTTCACAAGGTTTTTCTATGATCTGACCTACTGACTTACTGATTGACCAGACTTGACCCAAATTCGAAATTAACCGAGATATTGTCAAATGATTGCACCAAAACTGGGGCCTCTAGAGTGTTAACACGGTTTTTCTATGGTTTGACCGACTGACCTACATTTTGACCTGACATGACCCATATTCGAACGTGACCGAGATATTGCCAGAATAATCATTCTGAGCAAGTTTGAGTATGATTGGACCAAATTTGTGGCCTCTATAGTGTTAACAAAGTTTTTCTATGATTTGCCCTACTGAACTATTCTTGACCCGACATGACCCATATTCGAACTTGACCGAGATATTGTCAGGATGATCATTCTGATCATGATTGAAGATGATTGGACCAAAACTGTGGCCTCTAGAGTGTTAACAAAGTTTTTCTATGGTGTGTCCTACTGAGCTACTTTTTGATCCCACATGACCCATATTCGATCTTGACCGAGATACTGTCAGGATGAAAATCCTGAGCAAGTTTGAGGATGATTGGACCAAAACTGTGGCCTCTAGAATGTTAACAAGGTTTTCCTTTGATTTGGCCTGGTGACCTTCCTTTTCACCCGACATGACCCATATTCGACCTTCACCGAGGTATTGTCAGGATGATCATACTGACCAAGTTTGATGGTGATTGGAACAAAACTGTGGCTTCTAGAGTGTTAACAAGAAATGTTTACGCACGCACACCGCACGACGCACGACGAACGACGACGCTGGACATCTCACAGTCACAAAAACTCACCAAGACCTTCGGTCAGGAGAGCTAAAAAGCATTTCTTAAATTGCATGCAAGACAGAGGGGGTTTCCCTATAAAATGTCCATTCAATTAAGTCATTGAGTTTTGAGATTATGAGGAAGTGTAGTGTAAAGGGTGGAAAAAAACATAAGTAGATAGACTTGAAGCACGAAAACGTCTGGATTTTGATTTATTTAAAACTTCATTAGAATTATTTTATA